>CM062295.1:698694088-699105998 GCA_031216915.1 Pictodentalium vernedei
GCCCCAGTGTGTTTATTGTCACAAACGCGAAGGTGACAGCAGTGAGCCTATTTGCAGATCAATGTCTGATAACAATAAACTCAAAATTATGGCAAAGGAAGCCGAGAACTGGGTTGTTTTTTCTCGGGTCAATGCAGCATTTGATTCCGCTGCTAGTGATCTTTACTATCACAAAACCTGTTATTGTAAGCTTGCCAATGAAGCACGAGCGGCTAAATCTAAAAAGTCGAAGAACGCCGAACATTCCGCGTCAGACCTGCCCTATGACCCTCTCGTTATGGCAGAGCTCATAACATTTGTTGAACACAACGATTCCGCGATGAAGCTTGTCGATCTCAAGAATCTGTACAGTCGGAGGTTGAAGCAAGTCGGTTCTGATTGGCTTAGTGAAGAAATACATTCCACTCGATTCAAAGAACATTTGTTGCAGAAATTGGGCGATGGCTGGGACGCCTTCACACAGGGTAGAGATGTGTTTATTTCAAGTAGGTTTCGAGTTGGCTCCTTGTTGTCCGAATCTTTAACTCGTATAGTGTCTGAGGAAGAGGCAAAAAAGATAGTTGATGTGGGTCTTCTTCTGCGTAAACACATACTCATATCTCAAGCTCCTTTCACGGGATCATTTTCATCTTATTGCTTGAGCGAGCCTGTACCCAACTCACTCCTGACTCTTCTTAGAGTTCTACTTGAGGGCACATGTAGTATACAGAACTTAGGCGATGATGAGACTGTTAATGCCAAGACTCGAGTGGCTTGTACTATTTCACAGATGTTGATCAGCAATTCAGCGAAACGCTCCGAACATGCACAAAATGTTCACCAGAGACGTGACAGAGAAACTCCAATGCCTCTTTATGTGGGTTTGAAGTTGCATGCCCATGATCGTATGAAAAATCTTATCAGAGATTTTCATCAAATGGGACTCTCTGTCTCTTATGATCGCGTAATGGATGTTCGCAGGAGTTTCGCGAGAGCTGTTTCACTGCGGTTCAAGAACGAAGGTGTTGTAGTCCCAGCTAACTGCAAACGTAATGTTTTCTCGATAGGAACCACTGATAACATTGATGTATCTGGTAGATCTGATATGCATGGTACGTCCATCACACTCATTGGTCAACTGAGCAGGGACAATGTGGGTACTGATCCCCCACCACTGAGTTTAGATGTTCCAGAAGACACACAAATTGAACTCCCAGACGACTATGCATTTGTTCCTTTCGTTGAAGACTTTGGTGGGGACATCAGGCTTGAATCTCCAGATGAATGTAATGTACGGCCCAATGAATATGCAGATTTGAACGTGGGAGAGAATGACTGGTTGTCTCATGTGTCACAGATCAGCAATAAAGGGAAGGTTGATGGCAGCTGGCAGCTTGATGAAGTCCCTGTGACCTTTTCAGGCTTCTTTTCAAAACATGAAGATCAAGACAATGTCAAACCTCGTGCAGTTATTGGGGTATTCCCTGTTTTCAGTGAGCAGAAAGCGGACTCACTCAGTATGCAGAAGCATGCTATGTATGTGGTCAGGGAAGCTACTGCTTTCGTAAACCCCGGCCAGATACCTGTCATTGAAGGTGACTGTCCGTTGTATGCCAGGCAGAAAAAATGTCAATGGCTGTTCCCAGAGGAGATAGGTGAGGATCGAATGGTGTGTATGATTGGATTCCTGCATCTTGAAATGTGCACCCAAGAAGCTGGTGGTAAGCTTATGGGTGGTTCTGGTTGGGAGCGAATGTTTCACCTCGCAAAGATATTCACACCCGGTGTAGCATCATCCCTACTTGGTGGGAAACATGTCAAGAGGACGCGACAGGCATATCTTCTCACTCTAGCTTGGCTTGAGATCCTCAGAAAGAATGCTTATGAGATTTACTGTCAGCAGACTGGGCCCCATGAGTCATTTGAAATGTGGGAACAGAGGATTCTTTCACAATCTCCAACTGCGCGCTATTGGGGTGAAATCGTTCGGAACTTTCTCTTGACAAGCTGTCAATTCGTTCGGAACCAACGAATCGGTAACTGGCCTGGTACACTGTGTTCTATCGATGAGTTGTGCAGTTACTTTTTTGCCCTAGGACATACAAATTATTGTCGGTGGGTCCCCGTATTTCTGAGAGACATGTCTCAGCTACCCAGGCGGCATCCTTCAATCCACAACAAATTCATGGAAGGCCATTTTGTGGTCCAGCGTAGTGAGAGGAAGTTCAGTATGATGGGTTTAGATCAGAGCCAAGAACATAGTATCCAACTACTCAAAGAAGACAGTGGTCCAAAAGGTCTCTATGGCCAGGCTGAAGAGAAAGTCGTTATTGAGCTTTCAAGGTCAGAAGTTCTGCGTGTTATAGATGAGTATGAATATGCAAGTTTCCACACAACATCATCAGATAACACGGAACACCCGGAAAGTTCGGTATCAGAGCAGAAAAAATTTCTGAATCAATTGAAATCTCTCCTCGATCTGGTGAATCAGGGACTCATTATCAACCCTTATGATGAAACTAGTGGTCAGCTGGTGACATTAGATACTGGTGAATATATGGACCCCGAAGTTAGTAAGAGTTTACGGTCATTACCCGAAAGGGGCAAGCATTTATATTCCACTTTCTTGAAGGAAAGGCTTGTGGAATGCACCGTACCCCTGAATGATGTTATTCCCAAGGCAAATATATATACCTTCCTTAACCCACCCCCAGCCAACCTGGACAAAGGCCGAGACAAACTCATGTCAAGTAAAGCAACTGCCGCAATAGTTACCCAGATGTTCGTTTCACTGCAAGCCCGGCCTGATTCAAACATGGATGAGTTTTTCATGCACGAGAATGCACGTGATCCGCCAGCATTATCCGATAGAGGTAAGCTACGGAGTGGGACAAAATCTCAAATTCTCAATTGTTTACCAGCTATTCCTGCACAAGGGAAGAATTCAGCAGCTAGACAAGCTTCAGTTGTCATCTTGGATATGCCTGCTGTAGTCCATGTAATCAAACCACAGAAAGCGGATCTGTTTGGAGAATATGCTCGATTGCAATTATTGCCATACATCGAATCTCTGATTAACACGAACACCACAAGGGTTGATGCGATCTATGACTGTTACCCCGAAGGCAGTTTGAAGAATCAGACGCGAGCAAAACGCCTCGGTGAGACAGCAGTTAGGTTGATACGGGTGTCCGAGAACGTCCCTTTACCTAAAGGGAAGAATTGGCAGGCATTCTTGAAAGTTAGTGAGAATAAAGACGAATTTTTCAAGTTCCTGTCTGCTGAACTGCTGAAATTAACATCAACATCCGAGTACCAGTTGTTAACGACATCAGGAGAATATGTACTATGCAATAAGGATGTTAGCTTATGTGACATATCTCCATCGAACCACGAGGAAGCAGACACGCGCATGATGCTTCATCTCAACCATGCAGTCTCACAAGGTCACAAAATAGCTTTTCTTCGCACGGTTGATTCTGATGTCGTCATTCTGTCTTTGCACCATTTCGCAACATTCCGTGACCTTGGACTCAGTGAGCTGTGGATTGGGTTTGGAATTGGAAAGGCATATAAAGATATGCCAATTCATGAGATAGCTTCACAACTTGGACCTGATTACTGTAAGGCCCTGACTTTCTTCCACGCCTTCACAGGTTGTGATGTAACATCCAGCATGCTCGGCATTGGGAAGAAGACAGGATGGAATGCATGGATGAATTTTCCCGCATCAACTGAAATGATGATAGAATTGACTGAGAATCCGCAAGTCTTTTCAGAGGATTCCCCTCATATGCAGCATATCGAAAAACTCACCATACAGATGTACAGTAACAGTTGTGTCAGTACACGTGTCAATGATGCGAGACGGCATATGTTCACACATGGCCTTAAGTCTATGGAAAACATCCCGCCCACCAAAGCAGCTCTGTATCAACATGTAAAAAGGGTAATTCTTGTGTCATCTTTCATTTGGCATCGTGCTCTGCAGAAACACTTATGTGTGCCAGACCCATCACAGTACGGATGGGAGTGGAATCCACGTCTCAATATTCTGGTCCCATTTTGGACTCACCTAGGAGACGCAAGTGCTGCATGTGCACTGATGCTCCACTGTAGTTGTGCCAAGGCCTGCAAGGGCAATTGCAAATGCTTGAAAGCTGGATTAAGGTGCACACCTTTGTGTAAGTGTGAAGGTGGCTGTTGTAACAATATTGAGTAGTATACTGTCATGTTAGGACCAGTCATCTCCTATTCTGGTATTTTTTTTTCCATTTTCGGCCAGTTAACACATGTCATGTTTCTAGTTGAGTTGATTTTGCTAACAAATGTTCATCCCATGTGGCTTGCTACATTGTCCGGGGTATAGGAATACAGTTTTAGATTTCGGAAAATAGTCTGTTATTTACTGCACAAGACGGTGTTAATTCATGCATAGCATGATACAATATCCCCAACTATTTTGCCTCTGTACAACAGTTGATACCTTCGTTCACCCGTGTGTTCATCTATGGTATCCTTGTCTTTCTCTGGCCATAGGCCACATGTGACTAGTCAGTTCCTACTCCATAGCAAATCAACTTGGAAATCCTTCATCTTGTAGCGCACTCATGTCTCAATGAATCCATACCTGAGTTGATCTAATAAATCTAACGTAAGGTATCAAATTGCCATACCGGATCATATTTCGATAAGTTATTCGCTAAAACATTTCGACCACTCATCGACATCAAAGGTCATGTTTTGGCTCCCAGTGGTGGCTATATCTCTATATCCCTGGTAAAGTAGCATACCATGAGGGATGGGCATTAAGTGTCGGCAACATTAATCCTGACTTGGAACACACCACATCTTAACTGGCCGAAAATGAAGAATACTACTTGTAGTCAAAAAATATTCCTGTACCTCGAATGACTGCAAACATACACTCACCCCTTCTAGTCCCATTTTGCCAATGTTCTATACTGGCAAGATAACATTGTATAATTAACAACGGGAACTAATGCATCCCGAGTTCATTCCAGCACTGCCCTTGCTGGCAGACGTGTCGCTATGGTGTTGAGATTGAACCAGAACTCCTCTAGAAATTTGATAGTTTTATTTTCTTAGAAAATAAATCTATCGAAAATGCCGGAAGTTGAGAATAGACTGTCACTTTAATTGGATTATCAAATGTCCAAGTATCCCCACTGCTGCATACTATCGAGTACCCTTGTTCATGTGTTGACAGGAATCTCTCATACCATGTTCATTTGACCATTGCATTCCCGAGAAACATTCAACACTAATTTATCTACGGACGGACGATCATACTGACAGTCAGACACACAGACGCACACATCGACGGAAATTCTGATCCCATTATCCATTAATCTTCCCCCCAACTTGTTCCAAGGGCTTCACTCCATCATTCACATCAATTACAGCACATGTATGGTGTTAGGTTTGGAGCTTCAGTTGTGCGATCGGCGAAAATAGCTTTTTTTCGATCCGCTTGGCGGCCATTTTGGATTTCGCTGCTAGTGGTGGCTAGAGGATGGTGCCAACTTGTAGCCGATCGATTTTGAAATCTCTGATGCCTACCCTTACATCATGCCAAATTTCAGGAAGGTATCACCAAGTGCACAATTCTAGCGAATTCCTCCCCCGCTACAATCAATATTTTCAAAATGCATTCTAAGGCTGCACGTTGAAAATATTAACTGATCTACGCTAAATAATGAATATGGACTCTTCTAATTGCTGCCATTGAGCTGACATGGAAGACACCACCAGGGTTCAAAGGGTTAGGAAACATAATTTAACAGAGAATCACTTGACTACAAAACATATATTTTTGGAATCAAGCGCTGAGGTGAAAATCGGACACCGTTGTTAAAGTTTTTTCGAATTTTTTTAACATGGAAATCTACTGTCAGACACCTTTATAATATTAAACCATGCTGTTCTAGTATGCTCTTATGGTGAATCAGGAGTGCCTACTAACAAGGAAATCGGAGTTTAAAGACCAATTTTACGAGGCCAAAAAAGAGTATTGTGTGTGTCAGATTACCCGACCCTACTTATTTTCAAGTACCTATCCCAAACCTTTTTACTGGCACAGACAGGGGGGGGGGGGGGGGGGGGGTCACAAAACTTTTTTCCGGACGTCAGGCTGGGATGGGCGGGTGTGCCTGGTAGCCGAAAAGCAATTTTTTTCCACCCTCCAAAATTTTTTTCCTGTCTGCATTTAGCCTGATTTCGCTTGAAGTAACGTCATCCAGACTCATCAGTAATCCTTATTAAGCAGTTTCGCAATATCCAAGGCCTTCTAGGGGTAGGCATGAGATGGGTACAGGTCTGGGAATTGTATTATTTGTGGTCAAATAGCAATAGAATGTTGACATATCACCAAGAGTATGATCCCGTCAATATGTCTTGTGGTTTTGGGTAATAAGTTAAAGCAGTTAAAATGAGTTAAAATGAATTAGGATTGTATCTAGCTGTGTATCTGATTAAAAATTAACAGACCACACCAGTTGAGCTCACTGGATCTTTAACCCTTTGCACTCTGATGACAAAATCGTCTGTATGCAACACTATATGCAGTTTCAGTTTGGAGTTAGTTGCCGTTTTGTTCAGTGTTTTGTTGTCAAAAATTTGCAAAAATTCAACAATTTATATTTTGTTTAATGGAGCCCATGCAGGGAGCCCTGTTAAACAAAGTATACATTGCTCAGCATTGCTGCATATCTGACACCTCAAGGGGATACCTGGCATATCAAATGATAATTCGCGAAATGTGCAAATGACCAAATACAGTTCTTCGTTTAATAAAATATAATCGCTTCAGATCTGTTCAGATCTCTTTTAAAATAAAATATATATTAACTATTTCAACAAATTTAACAAATACTTGACACAAAAACGAAAAATCTTAGACAACTTGTGTCCGCTCACAAAAGTCTTTTGGGCAAGTAACTGCAAGGAAGCTTATAATTGGTATGTGTGCTACAAGAGATATGACCATATTGCTATCTGAGTTCCATATTATCCAAAGTAACATGCTAAAAGCATATCGCTTAGGACAATATGGAACTCAGGTAGTGATAGGTTTGGTTCTGTATTTTTGTCACTGCCCAATTCATATATGTAAGTTTCATTAACCTTTTACCTAACGTGAAAAGCAGACGACACTTGCAAAAAAAATTCTTGAATAACTAATTTTTTTCATTTTTTGTCTCAAAAACATAGGTTATGACCCCTCGTTGGAACGAGCTCGACGAGCTCGTTCCAACGAGGGGTCATAACCTATGTTTTTGAGACAAAAAATGAAAAAAATAGTGAAAATTAATTGGTGATTTTTGAGAATAGCGCTGGCCGGTTTTGGCCGTTACGTTGGGTAAAGGGTTAAAAGAAAGAAAATGCCAGTGCTGGACGATCCAGCCGATCCACAAAAACGAAAAGAGAGAACCTGTCTCCCTGTTTTCATTCACAAAAGTTTTTTGGGCAGAGAAGCTTATTGATAGGTGTCCTATAAGAGATATGACCATCTTGCTACCTGAATTCCATATTACCCAAAGCAACATGCTAAAAGTGTGATGCTTAGGACAATATGGAACTCAGGTAGAGATAGGTTTGGTTCTGTATTGTTGTCACTGACCAATTCATATATGTAAGTTTCATTAAAAGAAAGATCACATTTCTGCTGTTTGGATTGTGGAGGTTTGAAGTAGTCAGTTAAAGTTTTTGTTTTTGGAGGTGGTCGTTTACGACATGATGCAACATGCTTCTCCATATTATAAATATTATCTTTGCTGAAATCTTTTCGGCAATGTGGACATAATTTCAACTGTGTCTTCACTGTGTGTGAAATAGCCCCCGAATCACTCATTTTGATCTATTGCGTCAGTCCTGGTTTGTCCTGAAAATATTAAAAGCTGTATTCTTAACATCCGATACCTAGTGCTTTGCTGGGGAAGAGAAGCTACCACACACTCACCTAATCAAACCACTAAATATGAATTGAACAGAGCTATTCCACTCCTCTAAACTTCCATAGAGTTTTACATGTTGTTTCTAGCTGTGTCTGTCTGTTTTTATAAATATATTGGACAGTATTGGGTAGAAAAAAGCATATTTGATGATACTTGTTCATAAAACCCAGCTTGTGACAATTTATTGGATAGTGCCAATAGGCAGTCTCTAATAAATTGTCACAAACCAGCTGTGCAAACAATGTTTTTTTTTTTTTAAAAAAGGACCCATTTTAGAAGAGATATCAATCCTCTCAATCCATGATTAGAGGAGCTATTTGGCTCCTCTACATAATATTGCTGAAAAGTCTGAACACCTACAACTTTCCTCTTTGTTATGGACAGATAAAAAGTTAAGAATGGTCATTGGAACAATACAAATCAAGTTGTAACATTACTCACTTTGGAAACCACCACTGTAGCACTTCACAAGCCGAATACTCCAATTTGTTTTTTTTTGGGGGGGGGGGGGGGCGGTGAGGAAGGGGGGGGGGGTCCTCCATTTGAAAATGGAAGAAAAATTTGTTCCTGTCAAAAATGGGTGGGTGGGTACCTGATGAGCTGAAAGTTTTTTTTTGCGCCTGACGTCCAAAATTTTTTTCCTGACCCCCACCCCTGGCACAGACAAAAAAATCTGGACAAAAAATTTAGTGGAGACACATTTCAGTTTGAAAGACTGGTGAGATTTGTACACAGTTTTTCTGCTAGCGAGGTAGTTTCCTGTACTTTTATGTGTACTATTATTCTAAGCTTCCGTTAGATTGCCTCGAGGAAATTCAGCAAGATACGTGGCATACTGTGATGAATATACTGTCATTTTCACTATATTATCCCATATAGTAAACATACAGTTGTGTAAGTTTTGGACACGAATAACCGCAGAAGGTAAGCCAGTGAGAAGGGACGTGATAGCATTAATGTCTACATGGTATTTGCCATCTTAGTCCAGGCACATTAGACATAAAAATGAGAAAGTAAGGAAAAAAATCGGAGAAAGCTGATTTTTTTATATGTTTCCGGGACACACATTGCGGATAAAGTGTGAAAAGTCCCCGCGAATCCGAGTTGAGCTTTTTTAGTTATAGCGTTTTTTTGATGAAAAAATTTTTTTTTAAAAAAATTCGACCCAGCTCCATATTTCTCATTCTTAATCGCCTTAGTAGGGTGAGAATCATAAATATCGTGCTGAATTATATTGAGAATACATATCCCCAACAGAAAATGCCAACTTTGTACCAATCCTCACACTCAATGGTGAAATATTCACGAAAATATACAAAATTACGAAAAAAAATTTATTGTTTTCATACACACAACGGTACACAACGTCCATTAAATCAAATCTACGACTACTTTGGGAGTTAAATTATATATCAAAAATTGCAGAAAAGCAGTGGCTTTATAATGATATATAAAAATAGTCATTTATTCCATAATGAACTGGTGAAACGTGTGAAATATTAACCATACCCCCTAAACTCAAATTCAAACGGCATCGACTTTTCTCATTCAAATACCGTATTATAGCATCATTGTTTCAATTTCCATGTTCGATTAAATCACATAAATCATATCAAAGCAGTGGAGATTGTGTCTTCGTCAGAGAAGTTGACAAAAGTTTTCGTTAGACTCGGCGGCTTCCATATGATTATGTCATATTTAGGGGCAATTGGTTCGATCATGGCTGGTAGCGGCTTGGATGAACTTTGGGGGACTGTTTATGCTGGTGGGTCAATCCATCATTTGATCAGTGGTCATGCATATTCAAGAGCAGTTCGTGCCCATTTGCTAACACAAATTGCCATTACAAAACTTGTGTTTGAAGAAAGCCGAACACTAGATAACATAGACTGCACAGAAGTCAATGAAATATTCTGTGGACTTGCCAGAGGTGACTGTACAACAGCTGACGCTGTCAATCAAGAAAGTGTCAACCATCTACTGTCAAAATTACACGAACTGCTCCAGAATGCGTCCGTAGGACGCACAGGAAAGCTTTGGGTACAATACTACGAGCAAATAGGTCTTCTCCAGTTGTTCTTGAGAGCAGAGCGCACAGGCGACTGTGAACTCCACACATAGTGTGTTCGCAATATGATTCCAGTATTTCACGCAGGTGGTCATTTTGCATACGAAAAAAGTTCTCATCTCTATTTGCAGCAGATGAATGAGCTAACAGAAATAATGCAACAGGATGATTTGAAGTTGTTCACTGAGAAAGGTTACTTTACCATAAGGCGCTCAGATAAATTCTGGGACGGGATATATTCTGATCAGACCATAGAGCAGTGTTTAATGAGAATGTTCAAGCTCCCTGGTGGTCTCACACATGGCAGGGGAATAACCGATAGCACTGTTGCGAAATGGGTACATGGACTACCTCTTTGCCTTCCGATATGTAATGCTCTCGAAAATTTTGTTCATGTTCACACTGGTCATGGCGAACAACATCGGGATCTCCGTCAAAGTCCACAATTGACTGATGCCAATTGATATCACCAAATTATTGAACTGGCTCAGAGTGCATTCCCCCTTTCAGAATAGAGATCCACTACAATTAGTCTCTATAGCGACCGGGCTTGTGGCCGACGAAACTGTGAACTGTGACCAAGTTCGCAAAATTGGTGAATGTTGCGTATCGAATGTTGTAAGCAAAACGTTCAAAAGCATCAAACTACGACGTGTTGACACTGTGAAGTCTTTCGAATCGATGGCAAATAGCATCAAAGTCCGTGGAAGTAAGGTAGTGATTGACCCCACAATTCTGTTCAACCGCATCACATGTGTTATTCAGTCACAAGCAGAGATGGAAGAGTATCTCAAATATGAACTCGCCCCGAAACCACCAGCATTGTTTGATTCTGCTGGAATGAGGAAGACACAGAAAAGCACGCTCGGTAAGATCCTCAAAACATACGGTTCCGAGCAAACTAAAATCCCAGAACATTCTCTGTTTGTTGTAGATGGTGGATTTTTATTGAGGGCAGTTGTATGGCCTAAACAGTCGTCATATAAGGACATATGTACATCATATTCCAATTATCTAGTGAGACATTTTGGGGCGAACGTCGTGGTTGTTTTTGATGGTTATGCTTGTACAATGTCGACAAAGGGCATGGAACAAGCCCGTAGATCTAAAGACAGGTATTCCATTGATATCAATATCTCACCCGAGTTACCAGCCACCACACCCCAATCCGATTTCCTTGCAAATGCCAAGAACAAAACCCAACTGATCGATCTTCTAATGCAGGAGCTATCTGCTATCAATATTCAGTCCAAGCAGGCCGAGGCTGATGCTGATGTACTGATAGCCGAAACTGCACTTGACATCGCTCAAGATGACAACAATGTTGTCGTTGTGGGAACAGACACAGACTTGTTAGTCATTCTTACCTCTCGAGTTCAACCGGGATGTAATATTCACATGATGTATTCCATTACCCCAAACTTACTAGTTTCAGTTAGTGAAATAGCAACCAAAATGGGTGACCATAGAAGCAACCTCCTTGTAGCACATTCTATAAGTGGTTGTGACACTACTTCTGCACTCTTTCGAGTTGGTAAGAAGAAAGTATTCAGTACAATTGTCTCCGATGTTACTATCGACCCACAACAGTATGTCAACACAATTTTGGCGGATGACAGTACACCAAGTGCAGTAGCCGCTGCCGGGGAACAACTTCTCCTGATCTTATACGGGAGTAAAACTGTTTCCTCTCTCGACCAATATAGATATGTCACTTACAAGCGTTATGTAGCAAAATCTAAACTGAATAAACCCATCGACCTAGCCTCACTCCCACCAAGCAGCGATGCTGCACAACAACATGTCTACAGATGTTATCTCCAGGTCCAACAATGGCTGGGCACTTCGCTTCCTCCGACGGATTGGGGGTGGTCGCTAGACAATGGACTTCTTGTACCGACTGCAGCCACAAAGCCATGTGCCCCCGACAACCTACTGAATCTGATCAGTTGTGATTGCAAGAGTGCTTGTACAAAAAGGTGTGGGTGTAAGAAGGCAGGACTCTCTTGCTCAGGTTTGTGTAATTGCAGTTCGGATTCTTGTACCAACCACAGAAACACTGTCCTGTCGGAAATTTCTGAGTTCGATGAATAATATGTATATAGGTCATGTCATTTCTGTATATAGCGTTGATAATAGTCAATGTAACTTAAACCATGTTGATTGATTTGTACATTCTGTAAATATTATTTATTGATTTTTGTACATTCTGTAAATATTATTTATTGATCTAATGCTGCCAGACACAGACGTGTCTGTTCGGTCCCAAGCCCGAAAATAGTTGAGTTCTCATGCTGACGAATTTTATGCCAAAAGGGGAACTCGGCCAGAAGCAGAGGGGGTCTTCCATAATGTCTATTTTGTAAGCAATGATAAAAGTCTTCAAATGGTGGTGGATTTTTTTATCGTCTGTCCAACTAACATCCCGTTCTGTACTACGACCCTTTGGGCAAATCCGTTAGGAAAATCGTCATTTTTTGCGTAAATCCGATACTTTTTTGTGAATTTTCAATAATTTTTCGCAGAAATTGTCACAGAATGCACATTTTCCTCTAGGTAAATGTATAATTATGTAGCTCGAAATACGCGTAAACAAAAAAAAACAGTTGGATCAATTCGAGGTTACAAAGTTCGTGCGATTTTTTTTGATTTTTTTCAAACGCGTTTTCGAAAAAAGGCTGTAGAAAAAAAGCTCAACTGGGATTTTAGGGGACTTTTGTCTAATCGTTCAGTGACATGTACTCGACATTCCCTGAAAAAATCAGCTTTCTCCGATTTTCTTCCCTAGTGAAACCTAATGTTCTTGGGCTAATCTACCTGAAACGTCTATCTCCTTTTACTTCTTTCTCTGTAATGTATATATGTTTCCATGTAAGCCCACTCCAGGAATAAATGAAAAAAAAATGCGAATTACACCATTTGTTTGCCCTTTTAAGGTCTTTGAATGTATAATATATCTGTTGTAGTTGGCCACAGTATGCTTTTACTGGTTTTAATTTTTTAGTAGGATATCCCTATTTCTGTCTATACCTCCCAGAAATCTGATACATTCGTATCAGCTTCAATTACTTTCAGGAAAGACACATCGCACATTCTGCTACTTTCGGATCTCCACAATTGCGTAGCGTCCCTCTGTTAAGCGATCTGACTTACCACATTAAGGAAGGTAGGCCTATATAGGCATGACCAGCCAAAAGCTAGTTGCTAATACATTGTTCTATGACAGTAACGCGAAGTATCTGTGGATAATTAACACATTGGAACTAAGGAGACGAATTGTCCAGCGTCTTTGCAACGTTCGACTAAACATCATGGTTGACTCAAACTTCCCACGAGAACCGCATTATGCTTTTGCAGAAAAAATAATTGCAGCTATTCAGTTTGAACATCGTCCTAAACGAAAACGGGGGACGTGACACCCGTTACTTATTCCCGGTTCCTTATTCGACATTCGCTATCGGCCGATTTTCGCCAAATAAACTGCATTGTGTGGTCTAACAAATAGATTCATGAAGATTGCCACCAAAATTGGGCACCTGACTCTCCCAAAATTGGGCACCCCGGGTGCCCAAAAGTGCCGAGTTGCTCACAATCGCATTTATCAACCGATTTTCGCCAAATAAACTGCATTGTGGGGTGGCACAAATAGATTCATGAAGATTGCCACCAAAATTGAGCACCTGACCCTCCCAGAATCGGGCACCCTGGGTGGCCAAAATTGCCGAGTTTCTCAAAATCGCATTTATCATCCGATTTTCACCAAATAAACTGCATTGTGGGGGTGGCACAAATAGATTCACGATATGTGATGTAAGTGCGCGGTCTCCTGTATACAGAATAGACGGCGAAAACACGTATCCCCTAATTACACGCGCTGCGCACGCACACTTACATCACATATCCCTAATGTGAATGACGTCTCAACATGGCCGTTCACGCGGGCACCATAACAACACAACATGGCGCCCTGGGTCCCGTGACTATGACGCCCCTTTCGCCTCCCCCATTCTCTCCCCAAATGAGGGTCATTTATCAACACGACACACTTCTAATGTAGTATAAGAGTGGTGTTAACCCATCAAGGAATTCTGCTGAAACAATATTCTCTACATGTTGAATGAGTTCAAGCTTTTTACATTAAATGTAAATCATCACAGGATCTAAATAGCTGTCTATCATTGGTAATCGAGAATAATCACTTGACATGGCAGACGGAAATGGCAGTGAACCTCCAAAGCACCCACCCTATTCACCTCGCCTTAGATACACTCTACTCTCGTAATCTCTCGGTAATCGAGAACAATCACTTGACATGACAGACGGAAATGGCAGTGGACCTCCAAAGCACCCACCCTATTCACCTCGCCTTAGATACACTCTACTCTCGTAATCTCTCGGTAATCGAGAACAATCACTTGACATGGCAGACGGAAATGGCAGTGGACCTCCAAAACACTCACCCTATTCACCTCGCCTTAGATACACTCTACTCTCGTAATCTCTCGGTAATCGAGAACAATCACTTGACATGGCAGACGGAAATGGCAGTGTGGACCTCCAAAACACTCACCCTATTCACCTCGCCTTAGATGCCCTCTACTCTCTTATCGACCTCCTTCTTCAAGATGGAAAAAAATAACTGACCGCAGATTTTAGGTACCCCCCCCCCCCCACCCCCGCACCTTCGTAAAATATGGTAGAATGTCTATGCTCAAGGAATACGATGAACACCACTCCCAGAAGAAAAACGAATTTCAGAATTCAAAACGGTCAACTAGACGGAAAAAGCCACGCATAATGGTACAGCGACTGAAATGGGTGGATGTGAGAGAGACCTTCAGAGTTCGCCGGGGCCATATTAAATATTATAATTGTAGACAACGCAGGAGATCACACAATTCTAGTCCTTGTATACCACACTTTATCACCCATAAGTTTTCTGGTATGATAAAACCTGACAACTTATGCCTGGGGTAAGCAGTCTCTCAAAAGCACAGCATTACCATAAATAATTGGCCAACTTTGAATTGACATAAAGCCATAAATGCCGAAAGTGACATTAAACTCCAGAAAATACGCACATCACATAAAAATCATAAAAATACCTTTCCTCGCCGTATTGAACCCGCGAAATGATGTTTGACCTGCAAAACGCCTTAAAATGTACGATAAAATGATTAAAAATCGATAAGATGTACCTAAACTATGATTCGAGCCACCTCAAAAATTTTTCAAATTCTTTGTTGAAAAAATTGTTGGTTTTCATGGATGTTTATTACACTACTGCTAATTACACTACTGGTTAATTGGTATTACACTACTGGTTGATTATTACACTACTGGTTAATTTTTATTACACTACTGGTTAATATTACACTACTGGTTGATTATTACACTACTGGTTGTTACACACCTTTAAAACCTATATAAACTGACAAACTAAAAAGTGAACTAAAACCGCGCGCGTGATTTAATGGCGAAAAGACGATGATTTGGCTAATTGGACATTAAAACTGAAGAAATAGTAGTGTCACACACACACACCAACTGTGTCCAAACCATTGGACGAAAAGTTTCAGCATTTGTTCCAGAATCCCTGCCCAACATTCGCGTTGCTTTATCGAGTGTCAAGGCTGGCGGATGGGTGGGATCCCCGAAGATCGCACGGAAACCAAGAGGACGATTCCTCACTGCTTTATTCTCAATGCATGGACTTTTCCACTGACTACTAATCTGTCAGTGGCCTTTTCACTGACTGACGCCTGTTTTTGGCGTTAGTGCTGTCTATTTGATCAACTGTTCAACTCTAACCGCTCGGACCGATATCCAGGGTACAGCAGCTAGAGTTGAACAGTTTATTGTGAGAGGGTCAGGTGCCCAATTTTGGTGGCAATCTTCATGAATCTATTTGTGCTATCCCGCAATGTAGTTTATTTGGCGAAAACCGATTGAGAAATGCTATTTTTGAGCAATTCGGCACTTTTTGGCGCCCAGGGTGCCCAATTTTTTTTTGGGGGGGGGGGGGGGGCAGATGCCCCATTTCGGTGGAAATCTTCATGAATCTATTTGTGCCACCCCACAATGCAGTTTACTTAGAGAAAATCGGTTGATAAATGCGATTTTGAGCAATTCGGCACTTTTGGGCAACCAGTGTGCCCAACTATAGGAGGGTCAGGTGCCCAATTTTGGTGGCAATCTTCATGAATCCATTTGTGCCACTCCACAATGCAGTTTATTTAGCGAAAATCGGTTGATAAATTCGATTTTGAGCAACTCGGCACTTTTGGGTAGCCAGGGTGCCAAATTTGAGGAGGGTCAGGTGCCTAATTTTGGTGACAGTCTTCATGAATCGATTTGTGCCATCCCCACAATGCAGTTTATTAGGCGAAAAATGCCGAAAATCGGTTGATAAATGCGATTTTGACCAACTCGGCACTTTTGAGCACCCAGAGTGCCCAATTTTGGGAGGGTCAGGTACCCAATTTTGATGGCAATCTTCATGAATCTATTTGGACCACCCCACAATGCAGTTTATTTGGCGAAAATCAGTTGATAAATGCGATTTTGAGCAACTCGGCACTTTTGGATACCCAGTGTGCCCAATTTTGTGAAGGTCTTAGAAGCTATATAGAAGCTTCTAATTTAGGTACTATATAGGCTCACATTCCTCGATTTTCTGGACAGCATTAAAAGTTTAAGGTTGAGGCAAATGGGGCAGTCGGCCCCCTCCCCCAAACCCCTGTTTTGTCGACCCTTATGATAACTATACTTTAAAACTGAAAGGATAGTTATAATTTTTTCTGTTCATGAGTTCGATTGAAATTATACAACCTGAATATCCAATATTGACCAATTGCTTTTCCTTTTGGATTCTGGTGCCAACTCGCAGGCTAGTTTTGACCCCATAAAATTATATGGAGCAAGACGCGACAATCGATGCACTTTTCTCCGAGATCTGGGAAAGAAAAAATGTCAAAAGAAAACGTGTGTCATATTTAAATAAAAAATCAGTGACATAATCAAAATTGTCTATGAGCATTTCAAAGGCAACCCGTTTAGGCCTATGTGTCTCATCTTGCTCACATTGTCCGAAAAAGCCAAGAGCAGCGTGTGTAGCTGTGTGTAGTCGAAGTTAAACGAACTTTGTGAACTCCGACAACCGAAGAGAGAAGGATTCTAAATTTGCTTGATGTTGTGGGTTAGCGTCATCAGAGTGACCATATTTACACCGATTCCTAAAAAGTATTTAGAACTGTCGATCAGTCAGTGGTGGGCTTGATAATAGTTTATTGCCCCGGCAACAAATTTGGACCCACAAAAGGCAGAAGGTTCTTTGGCCTAAAACGAACTCCTTCACAAGAGCGGTTGTGCTTGCACCTTTCATGCCCCATTTGGATGATCTCAGGGATGATCTCATGTGACGTAATAGGAACGTGATCCTGTTACGGCATGTATGGTTATCATGGTAACCCACATAAGCGGTCACTTTATGACGCCATTACCATAGTGATACGTAGTGTCAGGGCGCATCGTGTTGTTAGGGTGACACGTGTTGATGTCGTCCATTTGTAAACTGTAGGCCGCCATTTTCGTTTCTCTGGTGGCATGTGGTTGCTATGAAACACAAACTCTTACAGTTCGGAGGGTATGTTCGATTGAATGGGAGTGTGACTAATTACCCAACCGACAACAACCTAAAGTCACCCAAAATGACAACAAATACAGAAAAGGACCCGCGAAGTAGCTATCTTGGGTTAATAGGAGTAGCACATAGTGGTGTAAGGCAAATAAATAGTGTGTTTCATTGTATAATAGTATGATTAAATACCACAAACAACCGAAAATCACCGAAACGGACTTCGCGAATCCACAATCTAGGGTTTTTAACAGTAGCACGTGGAGCTACAGCGATTTTGTAATCCTATTCTTTTCTCATCCGCTTTCCCCTCCATGCAGATATTTCTCAGTGATCTAACCTAAAAGCTCCCATATTCCCACCCAGGTATTGAATGGCCACGTCCTGTAGCACCGACTTTCAGCACGCCCAACCTAACAGCCACTGACCTTCGGAACCCCATTTTCATCGTATGAGGCCATGAAGGCCCCGAACCCCACCCCCATGAGGGTATTACCTATCATTGCTCACATCCCCATCTGGGTATTGAACACGCGTTGTTATGGTGATACGTGTTTTCGTCGTCCATTTTGTCTATTGGAGGCCTAAAAGCACCGAAAAGGGTATGGCGAAGTCCCATCTTGGGCTTATAACAATAGCACGTAGGTTCAGATCCACATGATTTTCCATATGCCAAGATTTGAGTGCGACTCGACGACTCATCAGGAATACCGACTCCTCTTACATGCAAACATCGACAACGAAAACAGCTTAGCATGTCAATGCTGAAAAGAGCAGAAATCCAAAGATCTTTGGAGTGTTCGGTTTGAGTTATTGCTTGGGCTTGTGAACGACTCATAGGAGGATCACATTGATTATGCGCCTAAAAACCCCTAATTCTTTGGCTCCTACCAACTCATGGTTTCTTGGCTTTTATCGGCATATGGTTTTATGTCTCCTATAAACCATACATCTAGACAACCATGGTTTCTTCGTGTCTACTGGCGAATCGGGAGCCCCTTCCGAGAACTTCATCGGCCCCACAGCCCCGAGGTGAGTACGCCCATGGAAACTACAAAATGGTAAGAGGATTTTTCTAGTGGCTATGTGTGTACACAGGGATCAAATATTCCAGCAAATCGTCACCTGCTTGAACTTGTTTATTTCTGAAATAAACTATTGTGCAGTGGTGCATAAGGTGAAAAAGCTATACAATACAAAAAAAAATAAAAAAATAAATCAATAAATAAAATAAAACGAAAAAAAAAAGAAAGACAGAATCATGTGTTTAAATCAATTATCAAATTGAGGTTCTTTGTTTTAATTTAAAATCACTAATCTATCCACTCACTACTACCGTTTATTTAACTCTTTACCCAACATGAAAAGCAGACGACACTTGCAAACAAAATTTTTGAATAACTAATTTTTTTCATTTTTTGTCTCAAAAACATAGGTTATGACCCCTCTTTGGAACGAGCTCGGTGAGCTCGTTCTAAAGAGGGGTCATAACCTATGTTTTTGAGACAAAAAATGAAAAAAAATAATGAAAATTAAATGGCGATTTTTGTGAATAGCGCTGGCCGGTTTTGGCCGTTACGTTGGGTAAAGGGTTAACATAAAACTTTATCGGCACACCTGCGGAACCATCGGAGTGCGAGAGATTTTGAGATATGACAACTGAAAACAAACGGAAGATACGACGTGGATACAAAAAAGAGAGAACATTGCCTGGACCAACCAAGTTAAACCTTCACCTAACGAGTCGGTAGCACACGCCCGTGTAATTTACAAACTTAGCAGGTGAAAAAAAAATCACAAAATTTAAGCAAAACCATATCATGTGATCCCCTCATTGGAACGAGCTCGTTGAGCTCGTTCCAATGAGGGGTCACAAGATATGGTTTTTAGTTGAAATTTTTGGAAAAGTTTGAAAAAATAAGTAAAATAACTTTTTTGACATCGTGTGCGTTGGGTAAAGGGTAAACCATATTGCTCACAGAACTGATGCAACAAACACTGATTTATATGCAAATGAGTTTCACTTTTCAATCGTTTCGTTAAACTTTTTCAAAATGAAAATCCGTTTGATAAAATCGTGCACCCGATAAATCTTGTCCCTCAGGAGTCACACGCCAGCCTTTTGATAAAGTTACAGAGGAACAATGGATTTTCCTTAATTATGTGTGACTTTTTCTTGAAAACACTCGAAAATGAAATAAAGCAAGGCAGATAACCACAGTCTGACTGACTCATCATTATCTCTAAGCTACAAGTCTTTGTCAAGACCAATTCAAAATTGTCCGTCAAACGAAATGTTTTGATTTATGGCGTGTTTTCCTTCTTTGCCATGAAACGGGATAAAATTAACGTCTTAAATTTTGCGCTTGATTAGTGTTTTGAGTCCCAGATCATATTAATTTTTCCGTGTTAATCAATAAAATTTAACAATACCAACTGTACCGTTTCCACGGCATTACACCCAACACTCCGATATTTCCTTTGTATTCAAATGCATTTCTTCGCCATCGAAATGTAATTAAATCCATTTTTTGTGCTAACTTTATTTATATTTCCGCGTTTGAATGGAATTTTGTTGATAAAATTAAAACGGTTCTCGGATGAGGAATTCAAGACGCGTTTTTAATGAAGAAAGATCTCACCTCGGGGCTGAAAATTATTAAAAGAGAGAAACTTAACGATTTTGACAATCGAAAACCAAAATGAAGAGGTTTTTTTCTGGAATAAGATTGGACCGTGCTAGAGATGGAGAATGTGTGAAAGCTTTTTTATCATTAATTCTTCACCTAAAGTTACGTCAGTATCCTGTCAGCGTTGCTCACAAAATTGCGATTCAATTTTTTTTTTTTTTATTTTCGACCTTTGCCAGAAAACACATGGCTTGTGACCCATGGATAGAACATGCCCGACCAGCTAATTTCAGTGAGAGGTATACAATCAATCAAAAGTGGCCCGAAAGGATAGGTGTACTGAAATTTCGCTAAAGATCCATTGTAATTAGAAAAGTCAAATGCTATTCAATATAATCTCAAAAACGGAATACATCTCAAGGTTCCAGACAGAAATGTTCGATGATGCGAAGAAAGGGGGAAATGAACAAATTGAGAACATATCGTACACACTAAAAACTAAAGTGTTAAAACTGACACTTTCAAGGTGTTAAACCCATTCTAACTCTTAGGGTTTGATTTTAACACTCAAAGTGCAATGCTTTAAGCACTTTGACATTACAATCGTCATACATCTGAAACTTGAATGGATGTCACTTCCCATGTGTCTAGCATTGGTGGTTCTTCCAGAATAGTCCATAATTTGATTTGCGCTTCGTGGGTACATAATTAAAAGGACACAACGCAGATGACGCGGATCAGGCTCGAGAGTTCGAGCCTGATCCGCGTCATCTGCGTTGTGTCCTTTGAAATGTCGCGACATTACACTCGTTAAGTGGTATTATTGTAACGCCTGTTAAGTTCTGGGATATCTACACTTGAACAAAGTGCTAGTTCAGCACATAGTAAGTGTTAAATACAGCACTTCAAGTGTAGTTTTTAACACTTTAGTTTTTAGCGTGTACATGCAAATATAATTACGATTTAGAGCCTTACTTGTTCTCAGTTAAAAATTATAGTCTACGAACCATGTTCAGTAACTAAGAATCGACAACCACAAGCTAGAAATAGAAATGGGGATACGTCAGTGCCCCCAGGTGCCATATGAGCAACATAATTGTGATGATAATGTGGCAGAATCAGAAGAACACTTTATAATGTAATCTAAAAAATATGAAGATGATAGCAAGTTATATTTTGAACAAATTCAATCGAAAGAAGTGAAATTAAGCATTTAAACGACAAAGAAAAATTTGTCTTTGTTATGAGAAATGAAAAATCCGAATCATGTGAAATCATCTGTAACATGGTTAAGTGTTTCATCGAAAAAAGGTCATCACACAGGGAGGGGGGGGGGGGAGGGGGGGGGCACTAAAAATTTGCAAGTCGGGACGTCCTATTTTTTATTCAGCTCCTTTTACACCCACCCACTCCTACGTGCAAATTTTCTACTACCGTTCTCAAGACATCCACCCCACTCTCCCATTAAAACCCAAAATAAACTTATAAACTTAGTAGGTACAGCTGTCTTTAGGGAGGTTTCATAATGTTCTTAAACTGGTACCACCAATTTAAACCTCTGTGGGCTGCTGTGGGCCCCAATCTACAAATGACAAGCTGTTCATTATCAGGCTTGGCCAGAGCACGTGTACATATACGGGAACAAATTTTCATTTGAATTGTTCTGTCTGTATTCTCAGGTGTTTGCTACTTTCCTCTTCTATCCATACAAATTCTATTAATAAATAAATAACTTGGGTTGAATTTAGTGCATCAGAGAGAATTTTCTCAAAATATTGTCTGCACATTTTCTACATTTCGAACAAGACACCCACCCCCTACTAACGTGTGACATTTTCCCAGATTAAGCCCAATATTCTCACATATAAAGCCTCCTGATGTTGTATTTATGTTAAGATTGTGATGTACAACATCATCTTTAAGGTTTCAAACACAAATGATGGTATATATTAGCTGATATATTGATATATTTTTAAAAAATTCAAAAAATTGCACAAGTTGGAAATGCACATTTTTGGCGCACTCAAGAGACCCACCTACCCCCACGTCACGTCTTGCAAATTTTTGGTGCCCCCCCCCCCCCCCTGCATTACATACAAATCACATATGATATATTGTTATTAATTTGTTACTCATTGTTACTCATTTATATTATTGTATTACTTATGTATTGTTGATATGGCATCGCCCCTCATGGGTGTGAATTGTCATTAAAATAAATCCAATCCAATGCAAAACAAAAATCCTATCCAATCCTATCCAATCCAATCCAATCCAATCATTGTTTTCTAAGCAAAATACGAAAATTTTAATCATTCAAGAAATTTTTGCAAGAGTTGTCCTCTATTCTTGTTTAGTAAATGGTTAACCGTTCATCTGATACTAGTTAACACTTTTACCTAACATGAAAAGCAGACGACGCTTGCAAAAAAAATTCTTGAATAATTATTCTTCTTCATCTTTTGTCTCAAAAACATAGGTTATGACCCCTCATTGGAACGAGCTCGATGAGCTCGTTCCAAAGAGGGGTCATTACCTATGTTTTTGAGACAAAAAATGAAAAAATAATGAAATTAATTGGCGATTTTTTGGAATAGCGCTGGCCGGATTTGGCCGTTACGTTGGGTAAAGGGTTAAGAACGACAGTTGATAAAAGTACTAATACTTACCCGGGGCCAGGCGAAGCTTCGAATTTCGATTCGATTCAAAATCGTCCCCATGATTCGGTTTCAATCGCCGCTGATTCCGAAATTTTCGAATCTTCGAGATGTTCGAAAAATCCCATCAAGTGTATCCTCCAGCAGTTTTCTTCTTTCATCAGCTTTCCTGTACAGACGACCTACCAGGGACCAGAACTATAAAACGCTTAGAATTGTATTTTCCCGAATTGTATTTTCTACAGGTGAATATATATATAAATGACGGAAATGAATCATTAGCATTTTAAAAGATATGGCAATTTGCCAACTGGCATATTGCCACATTTTTGAACATGTTAATGGTTCATTTCAATTAGTTATTTCCATAAATTGAAAATATAGTTCTGAAAAATATAGCTGTAGAAGTTTTATAGTAGTGGCCCTGATGATAGAAGAAGAGTTCAAGTTTAAGGAGGTTCGGCTTCCGAAACTACTTTGATTACTTTTGACCAAGTTTTTGGAACTGTTTCGATTTTTATGCCCCCGCGACGAATAGTCGGGGATGGGGGGAGGGGTGTCTATTGTTTTACCCCCGTCCATCAGCCGTCCATTTTCAAGCTGGGACTTTTTTTTATTTCACAGTATTTGTTTGTACGTATACTAGAGGTCTGCATATGCATGGTCAGGATTTTGATTTGCTCCAATACCGTATTTCACAAAATTACAGGTTGTCAAACTCGGTCTATTTTTTGGTAGAATTTCACCTGTATGGTACGTGGTTTGTGTACGGTAGACTTTGCGGAAGCATCATATGTGTCTTACAGACACAGGTCATGTACGAGTAACAAATCATAGTTTGATCTTCAACCTTCTGTGTTTTTGTGCTGTGCGGTGGCATGCTTCAGTCTAGTTTTGATAGATCTGCCCAAATAGTCGTGTCGTCATTGTATACAATACTTGTATGGACACCGACAATATTTCCGAATGTTAGAAGCTGCCGTATCTGCAACTTGAAGAGCAGCGAGATTCGATTTGATTCGAATTCCTCTGCCTGTCTGATTCGATTTCGTAGTCGATTCGACCCAAAATCTGAGATTCACAAGGCCCCATACTTTCCACTAATTAGCCATTTACCCAACGCAGACGATATCAAAATTTATTATTTTAAATATCATTTTTTTAAATTTTTCCAAAAATTTCAACAAAACCATATCATGTGACCCCTCGTTGGAACGAGCTCGTTCCAACGAGGGGTCACATGATATGGTTTTGTTGAAATTTTTGGAAAAAATAATATTTTTTCAACTGCTGAATTTGCATATTACGCGGGCGGATGTGGGCGATTCGTTGGGTAAAGGGTTAATAGCAAACATATTTTTTGTCACCAGTTACTTAAAAAATCGGGTTGACTTCACAAAACATAGCATCTGGCTCATCGTTAAAACGAGCTTCGGGAGCCCGTTCAAGTGACGAACTATAACCCATGATTTGTCAGAAGATAATTGGAAAAAAGAAATTTAAATGTCGATCGTTGTGTTTAGCGGATTTTGGATATGAAGGATTTTTAGCTCACCTGAGCGAAGCTCAAGGGGAGCTTTACTAATCACTTTCTGTCCGTCGTCCGTCGTCCGTCGTCGTCCGTCCGGCGTTAACTTTACATTATCGACTTCTCCTCCTAAACCACTAGCCCAATTTTATTCAAATGTTGGCTAAATGTTTATTACCTAATGCCAATTCAGATTTGTTCAAATGAAGTTGCCCCTCCTCCTGGGTGGTGCCACGCCCCCAAGGGGCACCAAAATCTTTGTAAATCTTCTTCTCATGAACCAGCAGTAGCAGAGACTTGATATTTGGTGTGAAGCTTCCTTTTGAGGTGTAGACTCAGATTTGTTCAAGAGAAGTTTGTGGGGCTATACTTGGCGTCGTTATGGGAGGGGCAAAATTTTTTGCCCCGCCCAAAATTTCTATTTTCCAAACCGAGAGGCTGATTTGAACGAAATTTTATGTGAGGGCTTATTGGGTCATGAGTACTTGATTTATGCAAAAAAAAATTTTTCCCGCAGCCCCGTGGGAACCGCAGGAGCTAAAAATAGAAAAAATTTAAAACGCCCATATCTCCAAAACTGCACGGCACTGAGAATTTTTATTTGGTGTGCAGCTTCCTTAGGACCAACAGAAAGGATTGGTAAAAAAAAATTGCCATCGGTTTTATCATAGGGTACAGTTTCGGGACTTTGAAAAAGTGCTGAGTCAGCACTTTTTAACACTGTAGGCAATGGGAAAAACATTAAAAAATCTTCTTCTCCAGATCCAGCAGGCAGAATCTTTTGATATTTGGTATGCAACATTGTAGGGTGGAACTGATTCAAGTTTGTTCAAATCGGCCCCCTGGGTTCATATTTGGGCTCAGTATAGGAGCCCGATTTCGAACTTAGTGCATTTCAGGCAAATTTCTTAAAAAATCTTCTTCTCCAGATCCAGCAGGCAGAATCTTTTGATATTTGGTATGCAACATTGTGGGGTTGATCTGATTCAAGTTTGTTCAAATCGGCCCTCTGGGTTTATATTTGGGCTCAGTATAGGAGCCCAAATTTGAACTTACTGCATTTCAGGCAAATTTCTTTGAAAATCTTCTTCTCCAGATCCAGCAGGCAGAATCTTTTGATATTTGGCATGCAACATTGTAGGGTGGATCTGATTCAAGTTTGTTCAAATCGGCTCCCTAGATTCATATTTGGGCTCACTATAGGAGCTTGAATTCGAACTTAGTGCATTTCAGGCACATTTCTTAAAAAATCATCTTCTCCAGATCCAGCAGGCAGAATCTTTTGATATTTGGTATGCAACATTGCGGGGTGGATCTGATTCAAGTTTGTTCAAATCGGCCCTCTGGGTTTATATTTGGGCTCAGTATAGGAGCCCAAATTTGAACTTACTGCATTTCAGGCAAATTTCTTTGAAAATCTTCTTCTCCAGATCCAGCAGGCAGAATCTTTTGATATTTGGCATGCAACATTGTAGGGTGGATCTGATTCAAGTTTGTTCAAATCGGCTCCCTAGATTCATATTTGGGCTCACTATAGGAGCTTGAATTCGAACTTAGTGCATTTCAGGCACATTTCTTCAAAAATCTTCTTCTCCAGATCCAGCAGACAGAATCTTTTGATATTTGGTATGCAACGTTGCGGGGTAGATCTGATTCAAGTTTGTTCAAATCGGCCCCCTGGATTCATATTTGGGCTTACTATAGAAGCCCGAATTCGAACTTAGTGCATTTCAGGCAAATTTCTTAAAAAATCTTCTTCTCCAGATCCAGCAGGCAGAATCTTTTCATATTTGGTAAGCAACATTGTGGGGTGGATCTGATTCAAGTTTGGGTTAATATTTGGGCTCAGTATAGGAGCCCAATTTCGAACTTAGTGCATTTCAGGCAAATTTCTTAAAAAATCTTCTTCTCCAGATCCAGCAGGCAGAATCTTTTGATATTTGGTATGCAACATTGTAGGGTGGATCTGATTCAAGTTTGTTCAAATCGGCCCCCTGGGTTCATATTTGGGCTTAGTATAGAAGCCCGATTTCGAACTTAGTGCATTTAGGCAAATTTCTTAAAAAATCTTCTTCTCCAGATCCAGCAGGCAGAATCTTTTGATATTTGGTATGCAACATTGTGGGGTGGATCTGATTCAAGTTTGTTCAAATCGGCTTCCTAGATTCATATTTGGGCTCACTATAGAAGCTCGAATTTGAACTTAGTGCATTTCATGCAAATTTCTTAAAAAATCTTCTTCTCCAGATCCAGCAGGCAGAATCTTTTCATATTTGGTAAGCAACATTGTGGGGTGGATCTGATTCAAGTTTGTTCAAATCGGCCCCCTGGGTTTATATTTGGGCTCAGTATAGGAGCCCAAATTTGAACTTAGTGCATTTCAAGCAAATTTATTAAAAATCTTCTTCTCCAGATCCAGCAGGCAGAATCTTTTGATATTTGGTATGCAACATTGTGGGATGGATCTGATTCAAGTTTGTTCAAATCGGCTTCCTAGATTCATATTTGGGCTCACTATAGAAGCTCGAATTCGAACTTAGTGCATTTCAGGCAAATTTCTTAAAAAATTTTCTTCTCCAGATCCAGCAGGCAGAATCTTTTGATATTTGGTATGCAACATTGTGGGATGGATCTGATGCAAATTTGTTCAAATCGGCTCCTTAGATTCATATTTGGGCTTACTATAGAAGCTCGAATTCGAACTTAGTGCATTTCAGGCAAATTTCTTAAAAAATCATCTTCTCCAGATCCAGCAGGCAGAATCTTTTGATATTTGGTATGCGACATTGCGGGGTGGATCTGATTCAAGTTTGTTCAAATCGGCCCCCTGGATTCATATTTGGGCTCACTATAGAAGCTCGAATTCAAACTTAGTGCATTTCGGGCAAATTTCTTCTAAAATTTTCTTCTCCAGATCCAGCAGGCAGAATCTTTTGATATTTGGTATGCAACATTGCGGGGTGGATCTGATTCAAGTTTGTTCAAATCGGCTCCCTGGATTCATATTTGGGCTTAATATAGAAGCCTGAATTCGCACTTAGTGCATTTCGGGCAAATTTATTAAAAAATCTTCTTCTCCAGATCCAGCAGGCAGAATCTTTTGATATTTGGTATGCAACATTGTGGGGTGGATCTGATTCAAGTTTGTTCAAATCGGCTTCCTAGTTTCATATTTGGGCTCACTATAGAAGCTCGAATTCGAACTTAGTGCATTTCAGGCAAATTTCTCAAAACATCTTCTTCTCCAGATCCAGCTTCAGAATCTTTTCATATTTGGTAAGCAACATTGTGGGGTGGATCTGATTCAAGTTTGTTCAAATCGGCCCCCTGGGTTTATATTTGGGCTCCGTATAGGAGCCCAAATTTTAACTTAGTGCATTTCAGGCAAATTTTTTAAAAAATCTTCTTCTCCAGATCCAGCAGGCAGAATCTTTTGATATTTGGTATGCAACATTGTGGGGTGGATCTGATTGTGATTCATGAACGTATTTATTTGTAAAGTTGATAGAATCTTAGACAAAATTTGCAGAAAAGATCTACTATAGAAGGGGTGGTATCCAGGGTGAACCGTTTACCCAAATCTAGCAGTACTAATGCATTATTCACACAAATCTCCGTTCAAATTTTATGACCCCTCATTGGAACACACTCATTCAGCTCATTCCAACAAAGGTCATATGCCATGTTTTCGAGACAAAAGAATAAAAATTTTAGTTATTCATGAAATTTTTAGGCAACTGTTGTCTGTTATTCACATTGCTTCATGAAATTTCAGTACTTTTAGAAGTTACCTCAGTAATCAAGGGTTAATTCCCCTTAATTAAATGTCGCCTCTAAAAAACAACCACTTTGCATATCTTACCTTTTTACCAGCATAACTGCCAAAACTTGTCAGCATTCTTCGCAAAAATCGCTATTCAAATTTCAATTTTTGTCTCTTAAACATACATGTACTTATCGCTTGTAAATACCCCATTGGAATGAGCTTTTTGAGCTCATTCCAATGAGAGGTCGCACACCATGCTTTTTGAGTCAAAAAAGCAACACACACACACACACACACACACACACACAAACACAGACACATACATCTAAAAGTTCGGGCAGCAAAAAAACAGTTACTTCAATTTTTAAATGCATTATAGGAACAACTTGCCTAATCAAATTTAAATACTTTTGCATCATTCTGTATCTAGAACAAACCATTTACCATATCTTTACGCAAAATTCTCCAGCATCATTCACAAAAAAACACCATTATTTATATATTCACATTTCTGTCTCAAAAATATACCTGATCTTCCCATACCCCTATTGGAATAAGCTATTTGAGCTTGTTCCAATGATGATAAAAAAAAACTAATATTTTGGAAAATTTGTGAAAATTTTTGTTTTCTTGCATGCAAATATGTACATGTAGCACATGGAAGATATCCACAGTTGGGGAGAGATGTCCAAGGCTATCTCTTCACATTCCTTGTTTGTGCTTCAAGCTAAACCAGTTTGTCTGCAGAGATAAATTTGCTTTATTAAAAATCATTGGAGATTGGCCACACACCAATGATTTTAAATAAAACTAATTTTAGGTAACAAATGTTGAACTTCAAACAAAATCTATCACTCAACCAGTTAATGTTGATGAGGCATGACATGGTGAAGGTGACCTAAAATACTTCTTAGAGTCACTTTGTCAGGTGAGCGATTAAGGCCACGTGGGGCCTCTTGTTTTAAATGAAATTTATTCAACAATATACCATCTCACAAACAAACAACATAAAAAATTAATGATAACAAAATGAACAGTCGAAAATTGTGGAAGTCAGCACATAGAGATGTAGTGTATTACATTACGCATAATGTATGTGAGTAGGCACATTGTTTGGAGACATCATAGGATGGCTGTCTTCACGCTAAAAACTAAAGTGTTAAAAACTACACTTGAAGTGCTGTATTTAACACTTACTAAGTGCTGAACTAGCACTTTGTTCAAGTGTAGGTATCCCAGAACTTGACAGGTGTTACAATCATCCCACTTGACAAGTGTAATGTCGCGACACTTAAAAGGAAACAACGCAGATGACGCGGATCAGGCTCGAACTCTCGAGCCTGATCCGCGTCATCTGCGTTGTGTCCTTTTAATTATGTACCCGTCAAGCGCAAATCAAATTATGGACGATTCTGGAAGAACCACCAATGCTAGACACATGGGAAGTGCCATCCATTCAAGTTTCAGATGTCTGACGATTGTAATGTCTAAGTGCTTAAAGCATTGCACTTTGAGTGTTAAAATCAAACCCTAAGAGTTAGAATGGGTTTAACACCTTGAAAGTGTCAGTTTTAACACTTTAGTTTTTAGTGTGTTCTTGACATCTCCATATTACTTACAATAACTCTTTCTTGGAGCAGACTTTTTTTTCTGTCGTCGGGATGTCACAGTCCCTGTTTCAACTTACAGATATAATTAGTACCCAAGTTCTGTTGATGACATAATAAGTTAATGTGTGAAGGGTCATGATAGATGAGATACACACTAAAAACTAAAGTGTTAAAACTAACACTTTCAATGTGTTAAACCCATTCTAACTCTTAGGGTTTGATTTTAACACTCAAAGTGCAATGCTTTAAGCACTTAGACATTACAATCGCCAGATATCTGAAACTTGAATGGATGGCACTTCCCATGTGTCTAGCATTGGTGGTTCTTCCAGAATCATCCATAATTTGATTTGCGCTTGGTGGGTGAGCCTGATCCGCGTCATCTGCGTTGTTTCCTTTTGAGTGTCGCGACATTACACTTGTCAAGTGGTATTATTGTAACACCTGTTAAGTTCTGGGATATCTACACTTGAACAAAGTGCTAGTTTAGCACTTGGTAAGTGTTAAATACAGCACTTCAAGTGTAGTTTTTAACACTTTGGTTTTTAGCGTGTACTAGAATTCGATTAGGATGATGCTCTCTTGTCAGGGCCACGTTTTCAAATCTTTGCGCTCATGGTGCGACAGTGTAACGAATTATTCCAATGGCCTCGTATAGTATAGTTCCGGTGCCTAAGATCAGATTGCCCCCCTCCACCCACCAAAAAAAAACGTTAAAAAGAAATGTGACTGTAACGCTCACTTGCTCACTGCGTGCAAAATCGGGAGAACTAACAATTAAATTTGAATGGGGTGCGAACTCTGAATTGCAGCATTGGATCAACCGGATCACTTACAACACTTCATCAGTAAAAACAGTTGAATAAATTTCCTTTCACCATGATGGCAGTTGCACAATACAAAAATAACAAATAAGAAGACAAAATAAACATGATGTATAATATATGGGGTCATAGTGTTAAACATGAAAATGTGTCTGATTTTTTTTGTTGAAATTCTAGTATTTTCTAGAGGTAAAAAAAATAGGAGACAGCTTGTTTTTTTTTCGATTTATCACCATTTTTCACCATTTTACGTCAGTTCAAATTTAGGGGTTGTTTTGCACATTTCACATTGAAAACACTGATTTTCAATAACGCACAACTATGAACTTTCACAGGCGTTCACTTTCACGGTGGCTCTATTGAATGCATTTGTTACAATTTCAAATTTAAATATTTATCCAAAATATCCAAAATACGTCAATTTGATATTTTTCACGAGCGTTCAATATCAGCCAGCTTCTTGAACGCTCACTCGAAAAATTTGGAAATATATTCTCCAATAAAAACATATATAAAAATGTAATCACTTTTCAACCGACGAACAATTCGCTTGGGGCTGCCGAAGGAGCGACGGTAGGAGTTCAATGTCGGAAAAATTAAAGTTTGTCCCATTTATATGACAACATAATATGTTGTGGAGGTCGGAAAATAAAAAGATGACTGATTTTGAATTTTTTAATTTAACGTCATTCACTAATTTTTTATGTGAGTTTATGTTTATACACCCCTCCACTTTTGTGACAACCCAGCCCCAACAACTACAAAAGTTACCCCTATACAAATTAAACGCAATGAGCAAGGGATAGTTGGAAGGATGTCTCCCCACAGCTGTATGCTCATTGGCGCAATAAACTGAACGCCATGACGTCACATTTGACGGATTTGCAAAAAAAAAAAAAAATCTAAAAGTTAAAAATGCAGCTTTCGGAAGGTTTGACCATGTGACCTCTTCGGATTCATGGTGCCAAATACAAGGTTGAAATTTTTTGAAAATTCTACGTCAGATGCTGGGGATATAGTTCACATAACGTAAACCACGTCGAAGGTACACCCCTCCCATTTTCTGACAGCCCATCCTCATAAACTACTAAATACGGCACTAAATTTATATAACAGGCGGCTAGAGGAACGAGTATCTATAGAACATAGATAGGTCACATCGTGTAGGGCCCAAGACAAATAGCAGTAGATAGGTAATTGTTTGCTTCTCAAATTATGATGCCAGAAGGAAGTTTTCTTTTTGCTAGAAAGACCTTAAAAGGTAAGAAATTTAGAAGCAAAGAGTGCTACATCAATGAGGATTTAACAAAAAAAGTACCAGTTATTTAAAGAGACTATGATGCTGAGAAGATTGAAGAAAATTCAACAAGCATGGAGAATAGATGGGAAGTTGTTCACCGAAGACAACGGGGAGCTATTTCTTTAATAAGAACAGAGGAAAATTTAGAAAAATTCTAGATAAATTTTGAGTAAGAGGAATAAGAGGATTTGACTACATATTAGTTATACAGGATCCAATACTGTAAAACTTTTACAATTGTATTTTCTAGAATTGTATTTTCTACCTATTAATATAACTGACTAAAATGAAGCATTAGCATTTTAAAAGATATGGCAATTTGCCAACTGGCAAATTGCCATTTCTTTGAAAATGCTAATGGTTCATTTCAGCCCATTTATAGTCATAACCAGATAATACAATTCTAGAAATCCAATTGTAAAAGTTTTATAATATTTGCCCCCAGGAAGTATTTACAAAGTAAACGTCAAAGGTAAGTTCTGTCATAAAGTAAAAGTCAGTCTTATCAAGTATTCATATCAATGTGCATACCCCCGCCCCCCCCCCCCTCCTTCCCGAGCCACGCGGGACGAGGGGTGACCTGTAAACATTCGCTTGGATTTTAGAAAAGTGGAAATAAATAAAATTCTAATACAATTACTATAAATCTCGAAATTTGATTGGTTAATCAATAAAATTTGCGACAGTAAAATCAGCGTAACCTGTCGCAAATTTTTTGTTGTCGAAAACTATTTTAGGAAGTCAAGATGTATTCGTGGGCGTTCTATTTTCGTTCCATTTGGAGTCATTGACAACCGTATCCAATGTAAACAAACGCTGTGAACGCGTTGACTTGCTGTAAAAAAACGTTCTCTATCTTTCTTGTAATTAACTGTATTTAATACGGATGAAGTTGGAAAGTTTAATATTAATGTGGAATAGGGGTTTGGCAGAGACTGCTGAGTAATGAAATGAGTGTTAAAAACTGATTTCGACGGTCTTAACGGAAACCGTGTGGACGCAGTAAGAGATATGAAAATATAATTTATAAATAGCCATTTTTCGTACGATGAAGAATTTATGGACGCTATGTGCGAAATAGAAAACCAAAATTCCGAGAACTGGCAATAATAATTTTAATTGTTCAAGGCCAAATATTTCTGACAGATCCGCTAGCGATGTTATAACATCAACTTCAAGTGCAAGCAGTCCTTTCATTTTCTAATTTGTTACCTGCGTTCGTGGCACCACATCACATGTACAGCTGCACTACAGAAACGCATTCACCACTGCTCAAGAGAGGTGAACTATATTTATTTATTTATTTATTGGTGTTTAAGGTCACATACTTATGCACAATGGCTAATCGTGACCGTGACAGTTTTACGGGTGGAGGAAGCCGGAGTACCCGGAGAGAAGCAACGACGAGCAGCTGTCAGCTCTCCAACATCGTAACTCTGAACTCTGCACCGCAGCACAGGCAGGGTTAGATTGGTTGAAGACATGCGCACCATCGACGTGCAGTACGCCTCAGTACACAGCGTCATCGCGCCCCCATGTAGGCAATCGGGGTGAAGTGTCTTGCCCAAGGGCACAACGCGGTTGCCGCAGGTGGGATTCGAACCGAGGACCTCTCGGCTTGCAGCCTGCACCTCTACCAACTGAGCCACCGCGCCCCCGAGAGGTGAACTATTCGTTCTGTAACAATTATATCAATAGCAGTAGCCCAATTCCACAAGACATCACTTCCCAGAAACAGTTTGAAATGAACAACCGTTCTGTAACCATAAGTAATTATAAACAAGGGCTTCCAATCAAAGATATCAATTTTTTTTAACTTTAATGGGAAATCCTCGAGTGCTTTCCGACGCCGACTGAAACATCACAAGGTGAACTCTAAACTTTGAATAGAGAAAGCAGCCGGCGTATTTTGTTTTCAGATTGTCACAAACATTTAAATATGATAAATGTTGTCAGTACAAATATCAATATATTTTGTTATTGGTGATAAAATGACTAAAACGTTTGGAATTATTTGTATTGTGGCAGCGTAAAATATATTTCGTGATTTGGTTCGGAACTCCCAAATGACGTCACGAAGACTGTATTTTTAGTTTTAAATTGTTGACAATGTTGTCTTCAACAAGGCGTTGTTTTATAGTTGGGAGATCAAATCTATCTCCGTTTTCAGCCGAATTATATTAGAATGGGGATAACTATGTTGTATTTGATTGTTTGGGGCCGTAAACGATGGTTTTACTGTCGCAAATATCCGTTTTACCGGCTCCGCTAACGCGTCGCCGGCAAAACTCAATTTGCGACAGTAAAACCATCGTTTACGGCTCCAAACAATCAAATACAACATAGTTATCCCCTAAATAAACTGGAAATAAAATAGCAAAATAATTACAGAAGTAGTACAAATAAAGCATTAGCATTGTAAAAGATATGGCAATTTGCCAGTTGGCAAATTGCCATATCTTTTAAAATGCTAATGCTTTATTTCTTTGAAAATGCTAATGGTTCATTTCAGCCCATTTAAAGTGGGACGAGGGGTGACCTGTAAACATTCGCTTGGATTTTAGAAAAGTGGAAATAAATAAAAATAAACTGGAAATAAAATAGCAAAATAATTACAGACGTAGTACAAATTGTTAATTCTATCCAGTGCTTTTTCCCATATAGATGTAGATATTGCACCCCTTGCCCCTAAGGAATCAGGGTGTGGCATATAAACATTTACACAGGGAATATAGTAACAAGAAATAAACTAGCAAAACAAGTATAGAAACCTATAGTAATTATAAAAGTATAAAATTAAGTAGTAACAAATTTCCAATTCCATCCAGTGATCTTCCCATGTAAATGTAGATATTGCACCTTGAGAGACCAGGGTGTGGCATATAGACATTTACCCGGGAATTGTAGTAACTGGAAATAAACTAGTAAAACAATCATAGAAATTTATAGTAATTATATAAGTATAAAATGAAGTAGTAATAAATAGCCAGTTCTATCCAGTGATTTTCCCATTTTAATGTGGATATTGCACCATCTGGTAGACAAGAGACCAGAGGGTGGCATATAAACATTCACACAGGAATTTTAGTAACTGGAAATAACCAGCTCAATAATTACAGAAACCTATAGTAATTATTTAATAAATATAATAGGGTGTAGTAAGAACACTAGGGTGAAATATTTAGAGAAATGTTTGATAAATTTTGGCAAAGGAGATTAGACTACATATTGGTCATATTAGAGTTAATCACAGTAGAAATAGTTAACAAATAGTCCATTCTACACAGTGAATTTCCCATAGAAATAGAGGATATCCAGGGGGGGGGGGGGGGGGGCATTAAAAATTTTCAAGACGTGACGTCCTATTTTTTATTCGGCTCATTTTTACACCAACCCGCCCACTACGTGCAAATGTTCTACTACCGTTCTCAGACACCCCCCCCCCCCCCTCACTCTCCCATTAAAATCCAAAATAAGCTTATAAACTTAGTAGGCACAGCTGTCTTTAGGGGGTTTTCATAATGTTCTTAACCCTTCACCCAACGTACCGGCAAAACCGGCCAGCGCTATTCTCAAAAATCGCCAATTAATTTTTAATATTTTTTAATTTTTTTCTCAAAAACATAGATTATGACCCCTAATTGGAACGAGCTCGTCGAGCTCGTTCCAATGAGGGGTCATAACCTATGTTTTTGAGACAAAAAATGAAAAAAAAATTAGTTATTCAATCATTTTTTGGCAAGTGTCGTCTGCTTTTCATGTTAGGTAAAGGGTTAAACTGGTACCACCAATTTAAACCTCTGTGGACTGCTGTGGGCCCCAATCTACAAATGACAAGCTGTTCATTATCAGGCTTGGCCAGAGCAGGTGTACATATACGGGAACAAATTTTCATTTGAATTGTTCTCAAAATATTGTCTGCACATTTTCTACATTTCGAACAAAGTAGATTAGTGTTCTAGTCTCTCAAGGCATAGGTCCAGGGATCGATCCTCGTTCTGTAAAATGTCTGTCCCCCGCCACCTTAATTTCTAAAGTGGCTAATAAATTTAACATTAAGGGTATGGGAATTTCAGATAAAAAGTGAAATATCGAAGTGTTAGCGAAGTTATATCATCGATGTGCGCATCAGTTCATAAATTTCAGGCATTTTCCTGTGGAGCAGTATGAAAATACAGAAGCTGCCCTTTTACATTTTTTCCCCAATCCGTTTGAACATTTGAATATTATTTTCTGTTTCAACCCATTTAAAAATAATAAAACGGCGCTTTCGCGATCTTTTGATGTTCTGTAACTTTTCCTATTCATTGTCTCAACAGTGTGCGCATCTGACATGTAATACAGGCACACTATACTTTCCTTTAACCCTTTACCCAACGTAACGGCCAAAACCGGCCAGCGCTATTCTTAAAAATCGCCAATGAATTTTCATTATTTTTTCATTTCTTGTCTCAAAAACATAGGTTATGACCCCTCATTGGAACGAGCTCGTCGAGCTCGTTCCAATGAGGGGTCATAACCTATGTTTTTGAGACAAAAAATGAAAAAAATTAGTTATTCAAGAATTATTTTTGCAAGTGTCGTCTGCTTTTCATATTAGGTAAAGGGTTAATATAGACGTCTAGGGGGTAAGATTTGCTATTTTTTCTTGAGAAGAATAAAAACTTGCAAATTACTGTAAAATACATTTGCTAACCAAAGAGTCAAAAGTTGACTGTTACTTAGTTGCTTCTAATTAGACTTCCATAAAAAGCCAAGTTTCCTTTTGTAACCGTTAATAAACGGAAAACAGCAGAGTGAGACAGCCCAACTGTCTGTTGTTTTCGTTTATTAAAAGTAACAAAAGGAAACTTGGCCTATTTTCTACTGATGTCATAGGTGTTTTGTCAACAATTATATGCTTTTTAATTGGACATTCCGCGCCATTCTTATAATTTCAGAGAAGATAACAATCGAAAGTAGATTTTCACGACGAGATAAGTCAGGGATGAGGTATCGATGTGTCGTAAAACTGTCTGACAACATCATTTTGTGGGATTGATGTTGTCGCAGCGTATCGTCCTATCGGATGAGGGATGGGTATGTAAAATTCCTATCTCCTGTGTGGAAAGAAACACTCGCGGTAGGCTAGAGATCGATCCGTGGTACAGTGGCGTAGATAAAGGGGGGGGGGGGGGGGGGGAGCCCCCCCCCCACCAGAAGTTTTGTCGGAAATTTTTTGGGACCATTTTTAGGCGAATTTATGCCTAATAACATTAAAATGCTGGCTTTGGGGATAAAAACATGCCATTTGGGGTAAATTTTGGGTTAAAAAGACCAATTTTCAGTACATTTGCAGCAAACAACAGATTCTTTCTGTTTGTTTGGGTTTTTGTTGTTGTTACACTGTCGGAAAATTTTCGGTCTGTCGGAAAATTTTGGGCTTGCCCCTCCGCCAGCGAAAAGCTATCTACGCCACTGCCGTGGTATTCGAAAAGAGTGAAACCACATTCGCACCATTAAGTTTAAACAATATTTATTGAAGGAATATGCTACATGTTACAGAATTGAATACCAGAAGAGTAACAGTACTAATACAATAGTTCAAAATATAACATAATATATTAACCCTTTACCCAACGCAGACGATATCAAAATTTATTATTTTAAATATCATTTTTTTTAATTTTTCAAAAAGTTTCAACAAAACCATATCATGTGACCCCCTCATTGGAACGAGCTCAATTAGCTCGTTCCAATGAGGGGTCACATGATATGGTTTTGTCGAAATATTTTGAAAAAATAATTTTATTCAACTGCTCAATTTGCATATTACGCGGACGGATGCGGGCGATTCGGTTAAGTAAACGGTTAACAGTAATCAGATTGCCGAATGATGGAGGGATTTGACAGGAAGCTTGTAGCTTTTGTAAGTCATCTCCCGCACCATTTGGACCAAGGAGGGGCGTTAATGTAAGGTTATAGATGCACTCCAATCCATCCTTGCAAAATAAATTAAGCCTACACTAAACTAATCTGATGACATGCGAGTCGGACTAGTCTCCGAAATAAGCCACACGGAAATCGTCAAAAAGGTGATAGACGGTGTGGTTGTCTGCCATATCTTTTCCCACGCATGCATCGTCGACTGTCGTGTCCAATCATAATGATTGTTGACTCTTTGTCTGAAAGCTCGCCGAGATTTCATGTATGGTCGGGAAAACATGAATAGCTCGCCGAGAATTCCTGTCATGGTTGGGAAAACATACAAGATCAGAAGACAGTTTCAGACCTTTCTGATGCCAACCACTTGTATCTCTATTTTCAACTGGATTGCTGGAGCACAAAGAGAGTCTCAAAAGCCGACATCTTAGGAGTTGCGCGAATATTGCCATAAATAAACAATGCTCAACGAACAAAATTTCGAAAGTTCAACTGGAAAATTTTCAATTTTCTGACGCCTCCAATCGCAGATCGCTTTTTTAAAGACTATACTTTGAACTCTGTGAAAAATGAATATTTTATTGATGTGCATGTTTTTTGCGGCAATACAAATTGAATATTTGCAAAATATTTTAGTTATTATTAATAAAAAGAAAGTATCGAGACTGGAAAGTTGGTATCGTGTTACTAGTTTTCGTGATAGGCTTTCCATTGATGTTTGATGATGTGAAAGCTATAACGCTGTGATTACAGTCACAGCGTAACAGTTTTCGCGTTGATTGAGGGGGTAACAGACCGAGTTGCGACGTTTTTCGATGACGTTTAAGCGATAGAGTTATATGGGGATCAGTGGTCACACTCGCTTATTGTCTGAAGATAGTTTCCGGCCTGCCTGGAGCTAACAAAATACGAAAAGGAACAGTTTCTTTATTTATTGAGGCTTAGCGATTCTTTCAAGACCCAGGGTCACTTCGTTTCGGACAGTTTTAGGCTGGAGGAAGCCGGAGTACCTAGAGTGAACCATCAAGCAATGGCGAGCAACTGTCAGACTTCCCAACGTATTAACTCCGCACAAGCAGCGTTTGCATTGGTTGTAGATAAGTACACCATTGACGTGCAGTACGCCTTTGTATAGAACCCCACGTGGGCAGTGGGGATTAAGTGCCTTACCCAAGGACACAACGCAGTTTCCCCTCGCGGGGATCGAACCGTGGACCTTTCAGTTTGAAGTCCAATGCCGTAACCAATGAGCCAGTGTACGATTTAAGTGAAATGTCGTACGCGTTGTCGAGATTAATGGGACAGCGAGAAGAAGCTACCATAGTGGGTAATTATGCTTGACAATAATTAATCAGATCGCCAATAAATTTATCTTCTCCCGTATATTTTGATTACTGCTGAACATTTTTCCGAGCAATTCCACGAGTGTCCAGGAGTAGGCAACAAGGCGACAAAAGTACGAAATACGCTTATTAAACATTCCGCTCAACCGTGCATATACCATTATTTTCAGTGTCACTCTGCTCTAGACTTCACTGAAGTTCCCCCTTTGTTTAATTAATTAAATGCATTTTATAATGGAGTAACATGTTTCTTAGTGACATGATTTCATCTGTTGATTCAGACGCGATAATTTGATGCGCTCTGCCCGAGTTCAAAGAGACAAATCAGTTTTCTATTAGCGCATGTGTTCAAAATACATGAAGCGAAAAAACTGATATCTTTCACAGAATTCCATGCTGCTGTTGAATTAGAAAGACATGAGACCATTTACCATAGGGGAATATAACCAGCCATATTTAAGTTAATGTATTGAATAATTACGAATACAGTAGAGCCGCCGTGGTCTGGTCACTTTCCACGGGTGGGCAGATTACACCCATCTCAGTACTCGCGACAAAGTCCGGTGGCTTTTCAACTGTCAAGAGATTGATGTGACATACGCCCCTGGACACCTTTTATCTGCGATTTTCCCCAACAGGGATCACGAGTAATTGCTCCACTCATCTGACGATGCCGTGAAAAAATACCCCTCCCCCACGTGTATAAGTGCGTGTGTGTGTGTGTGTGTGTGTGTGTGTGTGTGTGTGTGTGTGTGTGTGTGTGTGTGTGTGTGTGCGTGCGTGCGTGCGTGGTGTGTGTGTATGTGCGTGCGTGCGTGCGTGCGCGCGTGCGTGCGTGCGCGTGTGTGCGTGTGTGTGTGTGTGTGTAAAGAAAGGCGTGTACGGGAAATGTCTCCTTTGATTTATTTCTAGCATATTGCAACTTATATGTATCTCAGTATTATGTGCCATACCCATTAATGTTGTGGTTGTGCAATAAAATTTATCTTATTATCTTATTTTATTTCCACGGACGCAATAATATTAGATTACTATCACTAATTATAGGAATAACCATAAAAAATTTAATTAATGAAGCACCGGGTATAACCCGGTGCTTCATTAATTAAAATTTTTCTGCTGATGGTTTTTATCACCTGGTAAACGCATCCCTGGACATCACTTCCCACGCGTGGATTGCGACCACTCCACGGTGATAGTACTCTATTGCATTTAAACAAAAATATTTGATCAAACAGTCCCGAATTCAGGAGTTCTAGTAAATCAGATAGTTTTGGCAGAATCAATGTCGCGTTATGAGGGGAAAATAAAAATGGAATTCAACTATTTATCCACCACCAAATTCCCACTGGCACTGAACGTAGCAATGAATGCCAAAACATGTATAAAAGGAAAGCGCTACGGGTTGAATTACTCAGCGACGTAGTCGTGGGGGGACTGGGGAACGACGAGTCACCACCACACTTTCCTGAAAATTTCAACCTTATATCTATTTATGCCTGAAATACTAAAAACGTTCTCATGTACTCTCATCCGGATATTCCTTGCGGCATTTTGTTATAGTTATTCCTTCCCTTTCTGGGTTCCTTAAGGTACTGTATAAGTAAAGGGAATTTGTTTACTTTGAAATTCTCACCTTGGATATTCCATAAATTCAAATTAAATATAGACAAATTATACATCAAAATGAAGATTGTGATCTATAGAACGCGAAAAATATATGCAATCTACTCACAGAGTTGACAGCGGGCACCAATGGTTCCTGGAAGTCTGCTTTCGTTATCGTTCCAGAACTGATAATAAGAAAACGTTTTGTGCAAGCACAAGCGCGCGAGAAAATGCCCACGACACACTTTTATTTTGTGCATATATCATGCAATTTCTTCGTATTAGAACTTATACAAGAAACAGTATGTAAACAAACTTGAATCTCTCACTAAAAGAAGATGAATACCACATCTCAAAGCATTGTGACTGGTGGTTCACGAGAAATTATTTTAAAATAATTTCAAGTTTATTGGACAGGGTTTCAAACTATGACGGGTTAATATCTCCATTCGAAAACGCTTGAAAGGCCCTCCCCCCCCCCCTCCCCCCCCAAAAAAAACAGATCCGCTTTTTTTGACGATTCGTCCCGGTACGGAACTCAATATGGGACAAAACACCCGTGTCGAGGTGGTTCCGAGAGGTTTTATTAGGTTTGAATTTTTTTTCACAAATATGACTAAACTGAATCATACCAAAGCTTTAATAACATCATCTTGCATTATATTGATGATGTTCGTTATGAAGTGGTGAAGTAACGCTTTGAAAGGAAAGAACGCGTTTTGAGGAAATTAGATTTTTGGGGGAAAAGTTTTATAAAAATTGCCGCTTTTTCAAATTTCCGAAGGCGGAAAATCAATCTTAACTCAAAAACCGTTGTCTAAATGTGCATAGTTCGTATTTAAAACACTTCCCTAACCATTTCTGAGCTTAAATCACATCAGGATTTCTTCTGATTGTGAACGGATACCAAAATATGCGGGTTCATGTTACCCCCTACCCCGAAAATAATGGATCTGAAAGGTTCGCCACGTTATAGAGGGATTTACCGGAGTGATTCCAATGCCGAATCGTTCGAATGAACTTTAAGGGTAGAGGTTCATACAGGTCGTCGAAGGCTGCCAGTGATTGAGAATGTTTTGGCGCGCTCTGTGGTGTGCACAAAATTGTTTCTGAGCACAATTTATTCTCGCTTTAAACGTAAGCACGGTCTATCTTCATCGGTCAAAATGTTTGGATCGACTTCCGGGAAAACGCCTGGTTTGTACCTCAGCAATATGATTCAATAATTTCTTTTGTTTTATTAGGTTTGAATTTTCTTCCAAATTTGAAAGTAATTGGTCTAAAAAAATTATTTGTTTACATTGATTTGTTTAAAGGTAATATGGATGGCAAGAACTACCGATTTTTAATGGATTGAAAGTAGAAGTTGCAAATTTTTGTTTATCTTCTTGCGTTTGACTTTGATAATCAGAAACATGATGCATCAGAGGTGAACTGAAATTCCCGATGGCAACCTTAGAGGGGCCCACAAATTGGAATAACCCAACACATCTTCAGGCTTGTCATTTTGAAAATTGCAGGAGGGCGTTTATGGTTCGCCTCAAATCACCACGGGAGGTTCACCTAAAATGACCCCAGTACTGAGAAGGGTCATTTATGATTTGCGGGGGCCATTTTGTTTCAGCCTTCTGAGTAGACAACTAATATCATTTTAAGGTACATGTACACGGTTTGTGTAATTATGATGTACGTCATCACGTAATGTATATTTGTAAAGTCACTCACTGTCTCTGGTGACTGCGTTGACGACACACTACAAACTTCACAAACTGCGCTTTTGTTACATGTACCTCCTTCAATCCGCGAAAATTGCCGTTTGAGACGGCCGAGTTTGAGGTGCCTTCGACTGAATTAATGGGCCGCAGAAATCAGGGTTGGCGGACGTTTACCGTCCACGGAATTTTGAACTCAGGCGATCGCCCGCCTCAAAATGACAAGCCTGCGTCTTGATACATGACAATTTGTGAAAATGATTTAAATGCGAAATGGCTCTGGCTGCATTGTCTGTCGGTATAAGAAAATGCTGTTTTTGTGGACTGCCATTGACAGTTCACATAGAGAACATTTCGATGTACCAGCTGGCTTGTTTACCACTGGTCACCCAGATTCAAGTCAACAGCAATCCTTCAGTTTGAAAATGAAAAATCAAACTTTTCTCCCATTGGGAAAACTATGAACGGCCCGGCCCGATTGGTCTGCGACCCCTTGAGGCAACCATTTTTATCGAATGAGCGATAAAGATGATACAAAAATGTCATCAAAATGGCCTCTACGTGAATTGCCATTGATTGAAAAGATGCAAGGAAGCAGCGTCCTTTCAGTTGGAAAAATTATAATTTTCTTCGAGTTTGGTTCCACCTTGGAGAGAATTTCCCGATAACGTTTCTTGGCCCGGTCCGCCCCTGTGATACATTGTCTCCATCAGTTTATAAACTACTTATCTGATACAACAGTTTTCAAATTATGACGGAATAAGACGAATTTGACTGCAAAAACTTGCTGACCCTCTTCCTCTCGTTCGACCGGTTTGGATTTTCATGCCATTTCGGACTGAATAGACAGGCACAAAATCAAATGTACGGCTTAGATAAATTTTTCTGAAACGAAACCCAAATTCTTTGCCGTTATTATCATTTTGGTGGAAGGCCGTTGACATCTTTGGTAAATAATCTCTCCCGTGACCACAGAGAAAACGTTTCAAAGTTAAGGAGCATAAACTTGATATCTGTTCAGGCAAACTGGGATGTTGGGTCCTCAATTTTGCTATTGCGCCTGACGTGATCAAAAACCAAAACCAAACAGAATGAGCTAAGTGTGTCTGATGTAATCAAAAGCCAAATTCAATCAGAATGAGAAGTGTTTCAATCAGCCCCACAGATCGCATATAGAAGGGACATCAATCTGGGGTCACTCTGGTGCACTGGGAGACTGCAATAATGACATCTACCCCTGGAACACATTGAGCATCATTTTGAAGAGGATACGACGTACTGAAGCTAGATAATAAACTCCAAGCAGTGTTGTCGCCCCTTTCTAGTCTCTACTCTCCATACATCACAATTAAAGGTTACTGAACTATTTTCATCTAAATCTAGATTAACAAGTGTTTCCAGGAAAATTAAACGGGAATTGGGTAAACATAAGCGACAGTGTGCGTACCACTTAATTGGAAAGAATTATTGCTTTCAAGGGGTGCCGTTGTTAAATGATAACGAGTCCGTCTCTCTGTGAAGTCTAAAGACTCTCGCTTTCCGAAAAGTAGCGCGAAACTAGGTTTGAAAACTTATAGTGACCCTCGCTTGAACCTGAAAATCTCTCTGCTAAAATATTATGCTAATTTCATAAGTTCTGTCAAGGTTGAAGTTTCAACTAAAAATTCCGTTGTTTACTCACAGCCAGGTCAAACGTGGACCCAGAAAAACAATAATATAATTTTTGGTGTGCTAGTGGCAGTTGTACGCCTTGTTTTCTAACGGACGTACCACAGAAAACAAATGATATTGCAGTCACTGGGTCCAAGTTCAGACCAGCCCACGGTCCTTCTATAGTTGAGTTGTATTGTATCTTATTTGAACGGTACAGTATATGTGGAGATCTCGATTGGATTTTAAAAGCAACACCTGCAGACTGAAGTTTCCAACACTGCAATCAGTGGAGTAGCTGCCCCCACCAAAAATCCTAAAAACATTGGCCCAATGCAAGTTTCGCATAACGTAGAACAAAAATGGTCTCAATGTAGGGCCATTTAGGCTAAAATACCTTGGATTTGTTCTTCAAGTACTGCAAGTAGTAGGAGATGCGCTAAACGTACCCGTTTGGATGGACCTAGTGGTGGACCTAGTCACGCGACCTAGTTAGGCCATGTTTGGTTGTCATGGTAACCCATGTGCGTGGTCATCTATTGACATCGTCCCATAGTGATACGTGGTTTTACGTCATGCCCATAGTGTTACGTGGTTTTAGTGTGCATGTGCAGTGCGTGTTGTTAGGGTGACACGTGTTTCCGTCGTCCATTTTGTATATTGAAGGGGGTATCTCGGTTTCTAGGATGACACGTTGTCGCTATGTGACCCAAAGGCCTCGAAAAGGTCGGGGGTATGTTCGAGGGTGCATTCGATTGAATAGGACAGTCGATGGTTGACAGTGGACAAGTCAGCAGTAGGGGTCTTGGAGCTATGAAGGACATGGAGTTGTCCAGATGCAAGGAACTGAACAGACGCCAGGGGCCATAACTATCTTCAGATCGATATCCTTTGATAAGTATCCTCTAAAAGGTACCCCCAGTGGTACATCACCATGTCATAGGTATCCTCCAATATCTAGATGAGAATAAGAGGCGTCACTTGTTCCAGAAGTTACTCGATGACTTGTTGGCTCGATAAGATTCGAGTCGTTCGAGCAATACTTGTCTCTGCTCGATTGACTCTTGGCCTCAGGAATCATGAAGGAATTCGTTATACGCAGGGGAAATAACTCTGGATAGATAGTACAGATTACGAGAAATGAAGCAATCTGACTGGTGATTATAAGACTTGGGTGATATTGGAGGTCGGAACTTGTGATATCTAAGACTAGATAGACTGATAAGGTAGTCAGAATAGCGTCTGTAATAGGTAGAAACCGACGACTCTGAATGAATCCGATCCAGCAAAAGTACTCTAAAACAAAGGAATGTACCTATTATTGAAAAAACGAGGATTCTGGGGGAATACGTACTAAATAAAGTGATTTTGGTTGGGTTTTCGTGATTTGGGAGATTGTCGGGTCTGTGTGGGTAATTAGTTTTACTCCTATTCAATTTGTAACTACTACTACTAACAACATCAGCAACAACAACAACAATAAACAACGACAATAATAACAACAACAACAACAACAAACTGCATCGGTATCATCACAAGTTGGCCTATATATATTTGTACTTCATGCTATGGGGCGCGGTGGCGTTGCGGTAACCGGTTCTCGTCAGATCACCGAAGTTAAGCAACGTCGAGCCCGGTTAGTCCTTGGATGGGTGACGGTCTGAGCGATCGATTCGGACTCCCGCGTTGTGTCCTTTGGCAAGGCACTGATCCCCGATTGTCCACATGAGGATAAGATGACGCCGTGCACTAAGGCGTACTGCACGTCGATGGAGCGCATGTCTTCAACCAATCTAACCATGCCTGTGCTGCAGTGCGGAGTTACGATGTTGGGGAGCTGGCAGCTGCTCCTCGTTGCTCGGTGGTTCTCTCCGGGTACTCCGTTCCCCACACCCGTAAAACTGTCACCGACACGATATGACCTTGGCTGTTAAAGTGTCGTTAAATCTTAATAAATAAATCAATAAATACTTCATGTTATGTAACAGGCCTTTGGCCACAAAATCGTATCAGCATTATTATTATGGATCCACTAAACTTTCTTGAAAGCAACTTTAGAGAGAAACGTTCCTATGCACAACTATCCTATGCCAGTGAATTTTTCAAAGTTGAAAGAGAATGGACAGTTCCAGGAGAAATCAGTTGCAGGATAACCACATGAAAACATTTGTTAAATTTCTCCTTAGTTGATAAATCCAGACTTTTGGAAAATAGAAATTAATGTTTCCCGAAAAATGTTATCTTTTGTTTCCATGGAAACTCCCTTTTTCAATAATTTTTTTTTGAGAAAGAGTAAGAGAAAAAGTACACAATTCTGATATGATTAAAATTGACAGTACATAGGGCTAAAAGTTCATTTGCTGATTTAGACCACCCTCAATACTTTTATTATCTCGAGATCTCGAGATAATATCTCGAGAAACCATGTCGAGATCTCGAGAAAATATCTTAAGATCTCGAGATAATATCTCAAGATCTCGAGATAATATCTCGAGATCTCGAGATAATATCTCAAGATCTCGAGAAACTATCTCAAGATCTCGAGATAATATCTCAAGATCTCGAGATATATCTCATGATCTCGAGATAATATGTTGAGATAAGCATAATTATATAATCGGTGTCTCCCTTTAATCATTAGCATGAATTCACTCCTGCCACACAAACTGTTTATTTACTTGTCGCATCTTTTCCGACTGCAACATATTCATGCCTCCCATGACAATTACACGAATCAACTCCTGTCCCTCAGAAAAGTGAATAACTTATCAACCAACCACTTTGTTGCGTATAAGTTATGAGAGCCCACCAAATCTCAATCCAGCTCTAATATAAACCGAGTCCCGTCATCCGAGCTTGCACTTGCTGGTGTCTTGTTCCCACTCCAATCCCAAAGTGCCAACCCAGCACCCGGTACCTCTCAATACCTACTGTAGTGCCTTTTACCCTAAAACACAACGTTTCTCACTACTTTACAACATGAAAAGTTTGTGTCTGTCTAACACTCCAAATCCAAAGTGTTCATCCAGTACCCGGTACCTCCTATAGTGCATACTGTAGTGTTTTTTACCCTAATACTTAACGTTTTCTCACTTCTTTTCCTTCTAGCCTCATGCTGATTGTAGTGATGTTTACCGTAAATCACAAAGTTTACTCACTACTTTACAAAACACACACCCATAAATACCTAATATTTCCTTCCAGCTCCACATTGAATGGAGCGATTTTTACCACAACTCACAAAGTGTACTCACTACTTTGCAAGACACAGACCCGAAAATACAGAATAGCCCCCCCCCCCCCCAGCTCCACACTGAAAGGTTTCATCCCCACAGTGAAATCAATCACCCACTCCCTTGGTGGATTTTTCACCTATTTTCCACTTTGGTGACAGACACATCGTCTCTTGACATGCTGTTATTCCACGGACCCGTCATACAGCATAACTTTAACCCCATTCGTGCGTCCATTTTGATCGAGCAAATCGACGGTGCTACTCGGTGTATCATAACCTTACACCAGCGACAGCTGTAAACCTACCGCCGGATTCCATTTCCTCTCGTTGGTTTGAAAAGTCTGGATTAGGCATAACTAGTTATCCCCTGCGGATACTGCTTCCTGTCGAGTGATTAAGGCCCTCACGTATTACGAACGTCAGTGTTAGAAAAGGGCTTGCCCAGTACAAGGCTGTAGATGCTAGACAAATCCGTGAATTTCTGGTCAATACCCAGCAATCTCCTGACCCCCAGGACCAAACTGAACCTCATAACCCTGATCCCAAGAGGCGAATGGAATCGCCTCCCCCCACCCTCCCCGGTGAATCTCAAACGTCATGTCACGTGACCCAGTGGCGCCATGTTGTCTTGTCATGGTAACCCACGTGAGCGGCCATGTTGTGACGTCATCTCCATAGTGATTCGTGGTGTAAGTGCGCAGCGCGTGTTGTTAGGGTGGTACGTGTTTCCGTCGTCCATTTTGTATACTGGAGGCCGCCATCTTGGTTTCTATGGTAGCACGTGGTTGCTATGTGACCTAAAACCTTATAGGATAGGAGTCAGGAGTATGTTCGCAGGGTGTGTTCAATTAAACAGAGTGATTTCGCGTTTCGTAGAATTACCACAAACAACCCAACAACTTGTACTATTTCGAATTCTTTCAGAATTCTCTGCTTCTATTTATCTATGAAATAATTTTCGTCTACCTGACCATGTTCCTTGTCCTGGAGTATATTCCAGTAGAATAGAAGAGCCTATCAGTTGGAACAGCCTTGCTTATTATTACTATATTTAGCTGTTCTGGTCTGTTCTTGTTAGTTCTGATCCTATTCCGAGTACTCTTGTTTCATTTATCTAGATCACCCAATCAGTTCATGGCGCTAACTAACCAATCCGATTGCTTTATTTTCCCATAATGTGTACGAATAGTTATCTCCCATTTGTATAACAAATTTTAAAGTCTATATCATTCCCAAAACCAATAAGCTATCGAGCAGTTACTGATAAACCATTGCTCGAACGACTCGAAGCCCATCGAGCAAATGTGCTATCGAGCAATTGCTCGTTCGAGTGACTCGCACATACGACTCTTAGCCTCATTTCAGAAAAAGGGGTGCCTAAGACCTGGTATTGTATTATTTGAGGCATTAGCACAAAGGCACATGCTGGATGTGCCGATATGTGCTTATGTGAAAAGGCACAATGTGACACATTGTGTCCTTGCACACAGGTACATACGGGTATTTGAGGATACCTATAACCTGGTGTTGTATTATTTGAGGATACCTATCGGGAATAACCTTATGGAGAATACCTTTTTATCATATGTGCTTATGTGAAAAGGCACAATGTGACACATTGTGCACTAGCACAAAGGAACATGCTGGATATGCCGATATGTGCTTATGTGAAACGGCACAATGTGACACATTGTGCCCTAGCACATAGACACATACGAGTATTTGATGATACCTATGACCTGGTATTGTATTATTTGAGGATACCTATCTAGGATACCTTCTGGAGGATCCCTTTTTTGTCGTACGTGCTTATGTGAAAAGGCTCAATGTGACACATTGTGCACTAGCACATAGGCACATACGACCAAAAAGGGATTCCATAGCCACAGGCATTTTCCTAAAAGGGATCTTAAAAAGGGATTCCGTAAAATGGGATTCCTATCCGACTCTGTAAAATGGGTTTCTGTGTTTTAACATTAACACTCGAGAGTATGGAAATGGACTGATAACACCCAATTCAACAACTACTACAAGAACCTGAACGGATAAAACCGGATAACAACCACTACAAAACGACGAAGGTATAGAACGAAGATCCACCAAAATCAAGATCGAAGTGAACATAACAAACATAACGAACTTTTGAAGTCGTCGTGAATGAAGATACAACACAACCAAGATCGAAGGGAACATAACATAACAAAGTGAACGAAGATCGAACTAGTTGGATTGATCGAACACAACCAAGATCGAAGTGAACTGGCCCAATGAAGTTGGCGAAGTGGATTGAACATAACAAAGTGAACAAAGATCCAACACAACCAAGATCAAAGTAAACATAACAAATACAACGAACTTTGACTTAATCTTAACGCCCAATAATTTCAATAAAATTTTCATCCCCCTTGAATTCATTAAAGTTTTGATCTCTATTTTTGAACTATCCCCTAAATACAACTCTGTGTTAACTGAACAAAACGAAGATCCAACACAACCAAGATCGAAGTGAACAGAACATAACAATGACTGAACAGAGACTGGGCTCAATAACAAACTTTTAAACTTTATTTTTGAACTATAAGTTTAATAAAGTTTTGAACCCCAACCCTTTGAACTAAATTTTTCCAATAGGGGAGGGGAATACCCTCGAGTGTTAAAATGTTAAAACACGGAATCCCATGTCACAGAGTCGGATAGGAATCCCATTCACGGAATCCCTTTTTCAGAATCCCTTTTTGGAAAACGCCTGTGACTATGGAATCCCTTTTTTTCTGAAATGAGTCTAAGAGTCGTATGTGCGAGTCACTCGAACGAGCAATTGCTCTATGGCTCATTTGCTCGATAGGATTCGAGACGTTCGAACAGTATGTGCGAGTCACTCGAACGAGCAATTGCTCTAAAGCTCATTTGCTCGATGGGATTCGAGTCGTTCGAGCAGTATGTGCGAGTCACTCGCCCGAGCAATTGCTCTAACGCTCATTTGCTCGATGGGCTTCGAGTCGTTCGAGCAATTACTTTTCAGTAACTGTTCGATAGCTTATTGGGAGAATTTGGGATAGGTATGTCTTGGGGTGGCCCAGAAGTCTGGGCCAAATAGGTAATAGTATCCTTGGGTAAGTGTCCAATAAAAAGTATCCTCAAATAATAATACAATGCCAGGCCATAGGTATCCTCAAATACTGAAATGAGTCGCCGAGCAGTATGTGCGAGTCACTCAAACGAGCAATTGCTCTATGGCTCATTTGCACGATGGGCTTCGAGTCGTTCGAGTAGTATATGCGAGTCACTCGACCGAGCAATTGCTCGATAGCACATTTGCTCGATGGACTTCGAGTCGTTCGAGCAATGGTTTATCAGTAACTGCTCGATAGCTTATTGGTTTTGGTAATGATATAGGCTTTTGTTACACAGAAGGGGAATAATTCTGCTTACAGATTATGGGAAATAAAGCAATCTGACTGATTAGTTAACGCCAGGAAAGTGAACTGATTGGGTAATCTAGATAAATGAAACAACAAGAGTACTTGGAATAGGATCAGAACTAACAAGAACAGACCAGAACAGCTAAATATAGTAATAATAAGCAAGGCTGCTCCAGCTGATAGGCTCTTGGAGTATACTTCAGGACAAAAGAACATGGTCAGGTAGACGAAAATTATTGCAAAGATAAATAGAAGCAGAGAATTCTGAAAGAATTCGAAATAGTACAAGTTGTCGAGTTGTTTGTGGTAATTCTAGAAGGTTTTAGGTCACACAGCAACCACGTGCTACAATAGAAACCAAGATGGCGGCCTCCAGTATACAAAATGGACGACGGAAACACGTATCACCCTAACAACGCGCGCTGCGCATGCGCACTAACACTACGTATCACTATGGGATGACGTCATAAGATGGCCGCTCACGCGGGTTACCATGACACCACAACATGGCGCCACTGGGTTACGTGACATGACGCCACTTCCGGGGTCCTGCAACCTAGACCTCAAAAGCCCCTGACATACTACTCACACACTTAATGAGAGCAACATCTTGCCCACCCAAACCCCAACAGCGCATCACACCATTGATTTGTCCTCCGACAATACCCAACTATGAATAAACTTTTCTTACTCCTCCAGTGGGACTCTCAATAATACCCCTCAAAACGACACCACTGAGAACCACCCTGCAATGAGAGTTGAAACTCAAACCCGTGAACATACGGCCCGGTTTGACCTATGGCTGCTACAGCGCCCCCAAAATGTTGACCGAATTGGCGGTTCTCCCAAATAAGCGAAAATGCCCCTCCCGCAAAACAGTGAACCCCGCAATGTTGTGTTGAAAACATGTTCCCGCGACATTTGAAACAACAAGTAGCACCCCACATTCTATTTTGGTACTCCCGGTCCCATAAAGGGAGTTCCTCCCGAATATACCCATAGTAGCATCCCCACTGTAGATCTGGCCATTTGGTGCATCCCTCCACCCTATATCAAACAAACCCCTGTCGGGGCGCAACAACAGTTTCCCTTCCCCCTAGTACCCCAAGAAGTAACAGGGACCATCCTCCAGAGGATTGAATCCTGCCAATCATATAAGGGAAAGATGCTCCCATGACACGAGAGCATCACCTATCCCTACCAGGTTATAACGCATCCACCCCCTCCTTTTCGCTACTCCCTTTCCACGCTGACCTGAGTGGCTTCCTAGATCCCCGATTTACCGGCAACCTGAGGCCTCTTGGTCCCTATATGCCCTCCTCCCCGGAGAGTTCTGCCTAGCTTGGGGTGCATCACCACCTCGTTTTCTTATCTGAGTCTAAACACTGAACGTTCTGGAAAACTCTCTCATCCAAATGCTGCATGTGGTAGGTAGATATCTGTTAGATGCAGGCCTGTGTGACCAGAAATGTTTGCAATTTTCTTAATAAGTTTCTTTCCAATCTTCACTGTCATATTTGAATTAACGATTGGGGTTTAACAGCATTCTCCCTGCCAGCTCATGTAGCGACTTTTTCAGTCCTATTGGTGGAGAACACGCATGAATGCGATCAGAACTAATGCCCACTCACGTTGGGAAGGTGAGTTGACCATGTCTTGATAAAAAAAATCAAATAATGAATCTTGTTATTTGAGCAGAAAAAATAAAACTTTTTGGGATATGGTGAAGTAGGAACAGATCCTTCAGAAGACGGGAAATTGCGCCTTTTAAAGCAAATTTTTTAATTTTCCCCATGCCGGGTCGAACCATGGTCGACCCGGCGCACATGTGCTTGGCACGGTGTGTCCAAATTAGTGGCACTTAGGTCACTAGGGGGGGGGGGGGGGTGATTCAGGATGGTCAATTCAAAAGTTAGTTGACAGAAATAAAATAAAATAAAATAATGAATCTTGTTATTTGAGCAGAACAAATAAAACTTTCTGGGGAATGTTGAAGTGGGCATTGATCCTTCAGAAGACAGAAAATTGCTCCTTTTAATGCCAAATTTTAAAAATTTTTCACGCCGGCCCGAACCATGGTCGACCCGGCGCACATGTGCTTGGCAAGATGTATCCAAATTAGTGAACTTATTGTGATACTATTGACCATAAATTCACGGTTTTGTCTAGCATCTGCAGTCTTGTACTGGGCAAACCCTTTTCTAACACTGACGTTGGTAATAAGCGAGGTCCTTAATCACTAGTCCGGAAGCAGTATCCGCAGGAGGTAACTAGTTACGCCTAATCCAGACGTTTCAAACCAACGAGAGGAAAGGGAATCCTAGGGTAGGTTTATAGATGTCGCTGGTGTAGGGTTATTATACATCGGGTAGCACCGTCGATTTGCTCGGTCAAAATGGACGCGGGAATAGGGTTAAACTTATGCTATATGTCTCAGTCAGCAAGGTGGAAAGTAAGTGAAAATCCACCAAGGGAGTGTGGATGAAATCTTTCAGTGTTGAGCTATTTGGTATTTACGGGTGGAGCTGGAAGCAAATATTTGGTATTTGTGGGTGTGTTTCTTGTAAAGTAGTGAGTAAACTTTGTGTTTTAGGGTAAACATCACTACAATCAGCAATCAGAAAAGAAGTGAGAAAACGTTGAGTTTTAGGGTAAAAAATACTACAGGATGCACTAGGAGGTACCGGGTACTGGATCAACACTTTGGATTTGGAGTGTTCGACAGGCGGAAACTTTTCATCTTGTAAAGTAGTGAGAAAACGTTGTGTTTTGGGGTAAAGGGCACTTCAGTAGGTGCTGGGAGGTACCGGGTGCTAGATTGGCACTTTGGGATTGGAGTGGGAACATGACACTGATGATGGGACTCGGTTTATATTAGTGCTGGACTGAGATTTGGTGGGTTCTCATAACTTCGCAACAAGGTGATTGGTTGATACGTTTTCTGAGTGACAGGAGTTGATTCGTGTAATTGTCATGGGGGGCACGAATATGTTGCAGTCGGAAAAGATGCGACAAGTGAATAAACAGTTTGAGTGAATTCATGCTGATGATCAAAGGGTGACACCGATTATATATGCTTATCTCGAGATATTATCTCGAGATCTTGAGATAGTTTTTCGAGATCTTGAGATATTATCTCAAGATATTATCTCAAGATCTTGAGATATTATCTCGTGATCTTGAGATATTATCTCGAGATCTTGAGATAGTTTCTCGAGATCTTGAGATATTATCTCGAGATCTTGAGATAGTTTCTCGAGATCTTGAGATATTATCTCGAGATCTTGAGATATTATCTCGAGATCTCGAGATAAAAAAGTATTGAGGGTGGATTTAATCAGCCACCGTATAAAAGAGAAGTTCAGCTGCAGTTTATTTGGCGAGTTTTCGTCGCTGCATGGCTTGATATGGTTGTCTATAATGTACTGTTGAAAAGGGCTCAGTCTTTTAAAAATTTCCCTTTAAAAGTGCATTACATCAAAGTATTTCATCTGCATGATCAAAAGACACAAAATTAGTTCATTATAATAAAATAGCCCGAGATAGTGGCCGAATTCGGCAGTTCTTGTAATTGTAAACTTTCCTAATGTGTAGGCATACCTCAGGCCTAATGTCTAGAGAAACAATGGGTTGTCCAAATTCTATGCGAATATTCGCAAACCTTTGCGAATATTTGCAAACATCTTTGCGAATATTCTCAAATACGTTTGGCTTGGTTTTAGCATTTTTCATTCAGAGCATTGCATTGACTACCATACCTTGGTCTACCATAAGTCCTGATCTGAATCCACTGGAGCACATTTTGGGACATTCTAGGGCGTCAAACACAAGCACACGAACCTCCAGTACAAACTCTGTGAGAATTGGAAGCTGCTTTGCATCGGGAATGGCGACAATTTCATCTGCAGTGGATATGACGATTGACAGGATGGTACGACGCAGGATAGAAACTGTTATCTGAGTACATGTAGGATACAGCAGGTATTGAACTGCAGCATTGGCTCATGCTCTCTTGCTGTTACAAATGTAGAGCTGTAGGTTAACCGAAACCGAACCGAGGTTTTTAGTTTTTTTAAAAAACCGAAACCGAAACCGTCGACATCCCGTAATCTAAGGTTTTTCGGGGTTTTTTTTAAATACTCTCTTGCTGCAGAAATTCACAGAATGTAGCCATCCCAGAGTAGTGAGAGTACCCAGACACTGCCAATGGCAGTGTCTGGGTACTCTCACTACTCTGGGAAGGCTACATTATGTGAATTTCCGACATTTCAGTTTAGTTGTGTTTGCAGCTTTCCACAAGTTGCGTGCAGGTGTCAGACCTCGAAAAATGGCCAAGCACAATAAAAGTTCTGTATATTTAGGTAATTATTATATTGGCCTTCCTCATTCTTCATGTATTATAGTTTATTTCGGGCATTTATTGAGTTTCACTCAATTTCACTACCATTCAGTTATGACTCCGGACATTAGAATGAGTTTTATTAAATTTTACTTGGCCTTATGAACAAACCGAAAACCGAACCGAACGGAGGTTTTACTCCACCTGAAAAACCAAAACCGAAACCGAACAAGAAATTTAAAAACCTACACCTCTATACAAATGACATTTTGATCCATTTATAGCCAAATAATTTTGCATTGTTGACTCGCCAGCTCCACGCGGAAACGGGTATCGTATGAAGATTTTTCAGTTACTGGGGTTTTTTTTTGTTCATCAATGCTGTCATTGAAATGATGTTGGAGACTATGATTTTTGTGTGTTAAAATAGTCTAGATATGTTCTTTTGAAATAGCATTCCGTTTTTGAAGCCTACGTTGCGAATACTTTATTGATATCAAGCAATACATTTCCCTCGTAAAATATCCAGGGGGTGCTTAGCTTTTTTCTTTGTGTATATTCTTGTGTTTATCATACAAGTTACTATGGCAAGCATTGAATGTTTGTTCATTTCATCCTATTATACTGTTAACTAACACTTTTTGCAAAATTTCCTCGTGCGTTTTGTTTTGTTTCGTTTTTTTCGGTGGGGGGGGGGGGGGGTGTGGCTAGTGCTAACTAGGAATCTCTGATCGTTGCCCCCACCTCCACTTCCATGAAGGGAAGTGGGAGGAGGAGCTCAACAACTGGAGGGTGCTAGTTTGGACTAGGGGATGCCCCCAAACTCCACAAATTACCTTGACCCCCCCCCCCCCCCAAAAAAAAACGGAGTAGGGCACGCCCTATTATAAAATCCCGACTAAGCGCCTGAACTTAGCACATAAACATGCAACTAAGCACCTTGTCATGGTTTATGGCAGACACAATGTGAATGTTTGACAGGCACCAATTGACTTATGTCCCCCGTAATGACCACAACAAATTCTTTTCAAGAAACTCAGTGTAAGTTTATGTGAATATTTCAAAACAACCATTGTTATATTCAAACAAGCCGGCAAATAAGTAGGTTGGTCAATATTGACTGGCACAGTTTGCATGTTTGACAGGTACCAATTTACTTATTTCTGACATAATGACTACTTCAGTTTTTTTTTAACTAAATGTGAGTCAAAAAATAAAAAGCATGTCCTTTTAGTAGGCTTTATCAATACAAGATTTTGGGCTAATTAATTAATTAATTAATTAATTAATTAATTAATTAATTAATTAATTAATTAATTAATTAATTAATTAATTGGGGTTGAACGACACTTTCGACAGCCAGGGTCACCTCGTGTCGAACAGTATGGTGGAGGAAGCCAGAGTACTCGGAGAGAATCAGTGAGCAGCGGCGAGCAACTGTCAGACTCCCAAACGTAATAATTCCCCACAAACAGGGTTAGCATTGGTTGAAGACAAGTGCACTGTCGACGTGCAGTACGCTTTAGTACACAGCGCCACCGTGCCCCCATGAGGGCAATCGGAATTAAGTGCCTTGCCCAAGGACACAACGCAGTTACCCCTGGCGGGGATCGAACCCTGTCCCTTCCGGTTGGCTTATCATCATTTATTGGAAACCACTCCTCCAGAAAGCTTTCCAATAAATGGTCACAAGTCAAGATTATTGCCAGATTTGCATACACAATCAACATAATATATATTGCCTATGTCAAGCAGGAATTCCACCAGGCATCGTCCTCACCCCGCGCCACTGGAATGAAAACTGTAAAGTTTTTTGGAAGGTGACCTCGGCGGGAGTCATCCCGGGTCTACGACACCCAATCGCCTGGCCATAAATGCTCTGCCATCATACCTATAGAGCCAACGACCCCCCCCCCCCCCCAAAAAAAGGTTGCAATTGACTCAGCCAGTATGTTAGTTTACATTTACAACTCGCCCCTCGACCGATACACGAGAATTGACAATTACTGAATTGTTGCAATTGTTTTCTGTGATGATTCGTAATTGTCTACAAGTAGCCTGTATTTTATTGTGAGATTTACCCGTGGGTCGTTTGCCTTATCATCCAATGCATCTGGAACTAATTACTGTTATAATCGTTTAGGTCCCAGCTTTTAACCCCCTGCACACTGATGTCGAAATATCTAAAGTTCAAGGTGCAAATTTTTTCCCATAATGCAACTAGAAAGTTACCCAATTCAATCTTGTTTGACAGAGCTCATTGAGCTCTGTCAAACAAGATTAAATTGGTTAAATTCCCAGTTACATTATGGGAAAAATTGCTACTTGAAATTTGGATATTTTGACATCAGAGTGAAGGGAGTTAAACACAGGAATCTCAATTAACGGAGATCCGTGAAGATGCAACTGCTTGAATTTAATTTATATCGTCAATGTCAAGCACGAATTCCACCAGGCATTGTCCTAACACCGCGCCACTGGATTGAAAACTGTAAAGTTTTTTGGATGTAGCCTCCACGGGAATCAATCCCGAGTCTACGACACCCAATCGCCTGGCTATAAATGTTCTGCCACCAGACCAACTGAGCCAACGACGACCCCCAAAAGGTTGCAATTGACTCCACCAGTATGTTAGTTTACATTTACAACTCGCCCCGAGGCCGATCTTGGAGAACTGACAATTACTGAATTGTTGGAATTGTCAAAAACATAGATTATGACCCCTCATTGGAACGAGCTCGTTAAGCTCGTTCCAATGAGGGGTCATAACGTATGTTTTTAAGACAAAAAATGAAAAAAATAGTTATTCAAGAATTTTTTTTGCAAGAGTCGTCTGCTTTCCATGTTAGGTAAAGGGTTAAAAACTTATTATTTTTTTTTGTTATTTTTCCAATTGACATTCTATTCGTCGGCTGTCACCGCTGCTTCCGAATTGAGCATGGTCAGAATGCGATGTTTCGATTGGCCGATTACGAAAAAGATCGTGTTCAATGTTGGGACTTGATATGACGTGTATAAGGCATTCAATTTATTTATTTATTGGGGTTTAAAGACACTTTCGACAGCCAGGGTAACCTCGTGTCGGACAGTTTTACAGGTGGAGGAAGCCGGAGTACCCGGAGAGAACCACCGAGCAACGGCGAGTAACTGTCAGACTCCCCCAACGTACTAACTCCACGCACTCAGGATTAGCATTGTTTGAAGACAGGTGCAACATCGACGTGCAGTACGCCTTCGTACACAGCGTCATCGTGCCCCCCCCCCCCCCCCCCCCCCCCACACACACACACGTGGTCTCAGCAGAGTTTCCCCTAGCGCGGGGATCGAACCGTGGACATTTCGGTTTGAAGTTCAATTTCGTAACCACTGAGCCACCACGCTCCCCGAGGCTTTCAATATTACATAAAAAGTTATGTATATTCATTCACGAGCTATTCTTAGAAACATAAACACCATGTGTTACTTTAGGGAAATGGCTCTTACATGTCGGACTATACTTTAATACATTAACATCCCATTGTTAGCCCTTCACCCAACGAATCGCCCGCATCCGCCCGCGTAATATGCAAATTCAGCAGTTGAAAACATATTATTTTTTTAAAAAAATTAAACAAAACCATATCATGTGACCCCTCGATGGAACGAGCTCGTCGGGCTCGTTCCAACGAGGGGTCACATGATATTGTTTTGTTGAAATGGGGCATAGAACATTCTAGCACTCAGGCGGCGATATTTTACCCAAGCGCCCCCCCCCCCCCCCCCTAAAACAATGGTTCACACATTTTGATACAGTTTAGCAGGAAATGGATCACCCAACGACTACCCAGGTTCGTAGAATGAGACTCCGTTGGTGTTGACTTGATAGAATTCTTTGGCATACACAACAGAAACCACAATATGGCAAATTATATTGCACACCAGACACCTCAGGTGCCGAAGACAACGTTTCTGATATTGACTCATATCGAGCCGAAATTTGGCGCTAGGGTGTAATTTTTTCATAGAAAGTAACATGGGTAGGGAAGTTTTACGTGCGATGTTACACTAACCCTTCACTCACGAGCTATTGTCTAACAGACAGACAAAGATCATGGAAACATCGATTTGGATGCACTTAGATTTCTATTGGAAATCTTCTTATATAAATTCAAAAAAGCAGAAAAAATCTTTGTTCAGAATAGATGCAATTACTTCCGAGGCAATCTATAGCTTCTTTTTATTTTAACATTATGTTTATCACAACTAGATACGGGACTCGTGGAACGTTTTCTTGATTAATTAAAAAATTCATTTTTTTTTCCTCAAAAACAAATTTATGCTCCTTCATTGGAACGAACTCAACGAGCTCGTTCCAGTGGAGGGGATCAAAGCTATGCTTTGGATGTACAAATCGAGAAAAAATCGAAAGAATAATAAAACTTGAATGTCGATCATTGTGAATAAGGTTGACTGGTATTAACGTTAGTTTGGGTAAAGGGTTAATATATTTTAACCCTTTACCCAACGAATCGCCCGCATCCGCCCGCGTAATATGCAAATTCAGCAACTGAAAAAATATTATTTTTCGAAAAATGTCAACAAAACCATATCATGTGACCCCTCTTTGGAACGAGCTCATCGAGCTCGTTCCAAAGATGGGTCACATGATATGGTTTTGTTGATATATTTTGAAAAAAATTGAAAAATAATATTTAGAATAATAAATTTTGAAATCGTCTGCGTTGGGTAAAGGGTTAAACAAGGCTTCATTATTTTTCATTCTATTCCAGTGAAGGCTATAATTGGTTGCGAGGAAACACTACCCATTTGGACGTATGCATACCAACATGTGCCTTCCTGAAGTCTATGTTGGAGAGAGTCAAAGATCGCATCGTTTCCTGAACAGATTCAAAACGCCTTTAGCAACATGCTACGCCAATTAAGCAATTCAACGAACCGCGAAGAATCCCCGAGACAGTCTTTTCAATACAATGACATCAAATTAGTGTCTTTGTTTGACGCAGAATTAAAGCTAACAAATAAATTAGAATGCTGTTCACAAACGATTAATAATTCACGACTTAAGAATGTTAATAGAATTTTTTTCACCTCTCCCAAACGGAATTGTACTTTGTTCGTCTGTCCATCCGTCGGACCGTACGCCCATTTTCACTCAATAAACTTGGAACAACAACTCAAAAATAAAATTATTTGGGCATGTCTTTATAACTAACTATCCAGATCAAGTCCGATTTTGAACTGTTTCCGGCATTTTCTTTTTTTTTTTGTTTACAGATTTTTTTTTCACAAATTTAAGAATTTTTCCGTTCAGTCCGAAATCTTCGTAACAAAAACCTAAGATGGTTTTGACATACTTTTGTTCAACTACACAATGACGAATGAAGATATAGTACCATGAAATGAAACACAGACGTAGTCTGATTAAATTCACACTTCTGGCAAGATTATATGTATGCCATACCAAATGGCAAATGCGCCGAATGATAGTGGAGATATATGGAATTGCGGCAATGCTTTGCATCCTAAATTTCTGTCGGAAATGTTATAGTCTCAACTCATTCCCTATGCAATTAAACTCTGTCTCCCCTCTTAAGAACCCTGAAAACTATTTGCAAAATTAACGTCTAAAAGGCAAAATTTCCAATAACAAATGGGCGACAAAAAGAGCATCCACACTGGACGCCAAAGAAAGGGCGCCAGAATTGAAGTTTAGAGTTTTCACTAATATCAATTCCACAAATTTGTCAGGAAAATAAGATTCCTTACTTTTTGTTTCCATTCTAGGGCATGGGTCTTGGGCCACTTAACCAGAGGCGTAACTATGGAGGGGGTAGGGCCGTGACCCCCAATAATTTTCTAGTCGGGACGTTGTCATTTGGATTGAAGTATTGGATATCGATTCGCTCTTGTGGGAAAGCACGTACTTGCGATACTAGATCTGCTTCTTAGACGTACGTCACACGCGCAATCTTTCCCACGCAAATGAAGGTATGTGGCTGATTGGGGATGTTGGAGTCCCAGCATGACTTATTTTGAGTCGGGTACGTACTAATAACAAGTTGGGAAGCCCATGCATGAAGACTACTTCCTGTATGTTTCCACAAACCAACTTCCTGATTTTTTTTTTAAACTATAATTCCCATTGACAAATATTCCATCTTCGCAGAAGGCACGCCTTGATGATGTAGTTGGAACATTTCACCAGACGGGATTTGAGTAATGACAGTCGAGACAAATTGGGTTTACACCCCCAATCGGTCATCTTTGCGACGCCCCTTCGCTTTACCTTTTACCTAGCCCGAATAGCAGACGACACTTATAGATTCTTGAATAACTAAAAGTGTTCACTCAAAAACATAGATGATGGCCCTCATTAGAACGAATCTTGAATTGCAATTTTTGTGACTAGCGCTGACCTGTTTTGGCCGTTACAATGGATAAAGGTTGAGGCCCAGAAGGTGGAGTGAATAATGCATAAATCCCCTAGAAGCCCACGCACTTTATATACTCACATTGAATCCACTATATCTCCTACCAAATTCTTCAGTTTTGCTGTTTAAGGAGGGTGGGGTGTCATATTTGGCCCAATACTCCAACGATACTTTCTATGGGCCTGCTAATGACACTGGTAAATATATCGTGTCAGTGGAATCCAACGGAAGTGAACTAAATCTGAAAAAAATCACCGGTAGATCACCCTACCCTACCAGTAAAAATGTTTATTTTATTTTCATTCATTTTTCTTCCCCAAAACAAATCGTATTTCCACTCCTAGTCGCCGAAAATGGTATTCCACTCCCAACATCGTTTTCCACTCTCGGCGATGAGGGATTATTTTTTTTTTTGATTGTTCACAAATCAGTTGAGTTCAATCAATTATGAAGGGTTGTTTTGGGAAAACAAACAAGAAGAAAATAAAATAAATACAAAAGTTCACTGCTAGATTCGAGTACGATTTTATCCTCTCGTGAGCCGCGTGGATTACTGTACTCGGCTAACGCCTCGTGAAATAATCTTCCGCTCGCCCCACTCCAGGATAAAAATCGTACTCGAATCCGAGCCGTGAACTATTTATTGGCTGTATATTCACTATGAAGCGTGGATTAAATTCCATTCGACATTCTCTCAGGTGGGGCTGCACGATATTCAAAACTGAATACCGGTATCGGTATTCATAAAAATACAGCGGTATACTGGTATATCGAAAACTGTCCAGATATATGAACACAAGTATCACAATCGAGACTCGAGGCATCACAATCGGAACGAATTAGCATGCCTTGAAGATGCGGCTCGAAAAACCTTTACCCAACGCAGACGATATCAAAATTTATTACTTTCAAAATTAGTTTTATCAGATTTTCCCCAAAGATTTCAACAAAACTATACCATGTGACACCTCATTGGAACGAGCTCAATGAGCTCGTTCCAATGAGGGGTCACATGATATAGTTTTGTTGAGATTTTTGAAAATTATTTTTTTCAACTGCTGAATTTGTATATTAGGCGGGCACAAACAGACGATTCGTTGGATAAAGGGCTAATATTATTCATTCGGGGCTACAGTTAAAAAACTCAAGACATCTTGAAAATTAAATTGCAGGTGAATAAATAATGACGATAAACCGATATTTTTGTAATTGAACCGGTATTCAATCAATATTGGTTTGAATACCGGTATATATCGGTTTATCGATATACCGTGCAGCCCTACTCTCAGGTATGGTATTCAGAAGTGTTTGAACCACGAACGAATATCGTTCACGCACATTATCAAAGCTTCAAAATAGTATATCTGTAGTCTTTAATGAGAATGTAATGTTGGAAAGTGCCCCCCCCCCCCCCACCTCCAATCAGTTATCCTTTGTGTTTAGGGATATGAGATGGAAATGGAAATGGACCTGGGGGAGAAATGACAGATGTTTGTACTCGTCTTATGTGTCAGCAATATGCAGGTAATAGTTGTTTTCCTGTTTTTCAATCAGTTGATTGTTGCGTTCGAAAATGGGCGACAAAGAAATAGAAACATATTTCCCAGATTTCATAAAAGTTATTAAAATGAAACTGAAAATTCACTTTGGTCTCCAACTTATGAACCTTGAACCTTTATCTCAGTTTTGGTATAAAAATCAATAATCTACACTTTAGTTTGTTTTTCAAAATCATTCAACTTGAAGACGGCATTACCTGGAAATGGCCTTTAAATCAGAAGATTGTTGACACTTTTGACTAAAAATCTTAGAGCAGGCGGGGACGGTTCTTCATTTTAATGGGTGGGACCCTCCCATCGTATTTATGTCTAACCTGACCACAAAGCATTATAATGCATATGGTTGTTGCTTTACTGTAAATAACTGTTTAAGATTCAGTCTTAACAATGGAAATTAATTTCTTTGGACATTCGCATTTCACCGGAACTGCTTTGACATGTATTGGACATTCCTGATGTATTGGAAGGAAACTGAGCAATTAAACATTGTCTGCAGACAATACGGTTAAACTACACGTGGTGTTTTGCGTACGTTCGCCTGGATAGTATTCCATCTTGAAAACTAACCCTCATTTTGAACTGTGCCAATAAAAGAGAATCCTTTGCAATGAATACGGATGTTTAATTAATTCACAAGTACTTGTTACTGTTCTTGTAGCTCTGTTTTCTTTCGGAATGATTCGGGAATTGATAATTATCAGAAGCCAAATGAATTTACTGCAGTAATTTCAAAATCAATTGCCCTTCCAGACAGTGGCATAGCCAGAAATTATTTTGTGGGGGATGCTCTCAGAGACGTGGCTAGAGGTTTCCGATTGGGGTGGGGGTGGGGGGTGTAGGTTAGTGAAGTTCCAACTACGGGGAGGGACCGGGGGAACCCTCCCGGTCCCTCCCCTTAGTTGGAAATTCATTACGGAGAAAAATTTAGAAAATGAAGCCATGAAAGGGGGTATAAAATTGATTCTAGTCACTGAAATGCCAACACATTTATGATAGAATTATCAGGTTATTATTATTTGGTATTCTTCTGGGAAATGAATATGTGCTTAACAAATGCTCAAGCTAAGAACGTTGAGCAATTCACACTGTTCTAATATTAAATCAGAACTTACGCAGGAATGATCAATTTTCGACATTTCATCATTTTGTAACTGTGAATGATGGAATTAAATCAGGAGAACGATTTTACATGATGTGATTTTCTTGAAGTGCATTTGGAGGATTTTATTATTACGATAAATAAACGTACTATAGATATCTCGTACCGATTAACATCATGCATACTTAGGAAGCTCGATATTGCGTACACTGTAGTTGTAAGTAGTAATAGTTAGAATTTTTGCCGATTTGAAACGGAGTTGGAATTTTGGGAAGAAAAGGAGACATCAGTATCGCCAAAGAAGCTCTAAAATCCAGATAGATGGTATTTCCAACTACTCACGACTTGCCCTCCAAATTTCCAACTATAGGAAATTTTGGCCAGGATTGGGGGTGACACCCCCCCCCCCCCCCCTCGTCGCCACGTCCCTGGATGCTCACTAAAATCTGAAGGTGTGCCTACCTACCCTGCCATTCAATGATTAACCATCTGCACACTGAGGTCAAAATTCCGAAATTTCCATGACTAAAGATTAAATTGGTTAAAAAACAAGTTGCATTATGGGGAAAATTTGCATATTCAATGATTATCCCTTTACACAACACACAAATGTCCTATTGACGTATCATAATATCTGATCGTCAATCTCAGGGACGGGAGCGCGGTGACTCAGTGATTCCAGCACTCGACTTCAAACTGAAAGGTCCATCTTTCGACTCTCACCAGGGTAACTGCGTTGTTTCCGTAGGCAAGGCACTTAATCCCGATCTCCCACATAGGAGCACACTGGCGCTGTGCACGTCGATGGTGGCCTTGTCTTCAACCAATGATAACCCTGCTTGAGTTAGAACGTTGGGGAATCTGACAGTTCTTCGTTTCTGCTTGGTGGTTCTCTCCGGGTACTCAGGCTTCCTCTATCCGCAAAACTATCAGCGACACGAGTTGATCATGGCTGTCGAAAAAGTCGTTAAACCCCAATAAAAAATAAATAATCTCGAGAATGCTTCCATTCTGACCGTGCTTTAATTGACGTTCAAACAAGGGCAATTGATCCAGAGACATCAAAGCTCTTTACAGCAGGTGGCATCTACCAAGTTGATGCTCTGCGTGAGCTCCATGTCAATATGCTCTGAATATCATAAGTACGGTTCTGTGTTTTATTTCAAATTACGCAGGGTCTTATTTTATATTCCAGCCGGTACCGACACAGGTCCTCTTGATCCACCAAGGGCGGACCCACCGTGCTTAAGGGGGCGTTGGAGTCCAGTCCAAACCGTTGAGGGGGTTAGATGTCGCTACTGTCCCCGAATCCAGAGGAGTCTGCGTGTATCTTACAGAAAAGTAGCCTAATACACCGATGTATTGTCACCAAATGCATCGGGGTGCTAGGATATTGCACTGGGGTATTTAGAGACAATGCGCAAGAGATTAATGGCTTTGATTGTAGGGCTGTACAATATTCAAAACAGAATACCGGTATCGGTATTAAAAAAAAAATACCGCAGTATACCGGTATATCGAAAACTGTTCAGATATCTGAACATAAGTAACACAATAAGATATCACAGTCGGAACGAATCAGCATGCCTTGATGATGCGGTTCGAAAAACCTTTACACAACGCAGACGATATCAAAAATTATTATTTTAAATCAAATTTTTCCAAAAATTTCTACAAAACAATATCATGTGACCCATCAGTGGAACGAGCTCGTTGAGCTCGTTCCAATGAGGGGTCACATGATATAGTTTTGTTGAAATTTTTTAAAAGTATTTTTTCCACTGCTGAATTTGTATATTACGTGGGCACATGCGGACGATTCTTTGGGTAAAGCGATAATATTATTCATTCTGAGCTACAGTTAAAAAACTCAAGACATCTTGAAAATTAAATTGTGGGTAAATAAATAATGGCGATAAACCGATATTTTGTAATTACACCGGTATTCAGTCGATATTGGTTGGAATACCGGTATATATCGGTTTATCGAAATACCGTGCAGCCCTATTTGATTGACGGTAGAACTAAAATGGGACCTTGCGAATCTCAAATTTCGGGTGGAATCCAATCTCGAATCGAATCAGGCAGTGGATTTCAAATCGAATCGAATTTCGAATCACACGCTTCTTCAAATTGTAAATATATGACGTTATCACCCTCTTACAAACGTAAACATTGCAGGTCTCCACTTAAGTATTGTGTTCAACGATGACCAGTCAGGTTGGGCAAGTCCATCGAAAAGCTGAATTTTCCGGAACGAAAACCAAGTAGCTTCGGAAACGAAAACTCCTTGAACTCTTCTTCTATCATTAGGTCCCTGTACAATTATGTAACTATTTTTTAAAAGACTATTTCCCTCAAATCCACCTTCATTTGGTCTAATTCTGTGAGGAATTATGGCCTGGAACTATTCTAGTCCTTACTAGTACATCGTCTATGTCTAGAGTAAATCGTTTAGAATATTTCAGTTATTCGGAAAAAGCGAACCTATGACCAACTGTAATATTCCAGACGATTGAATCTAAACAAGAAACTACAGCAGTGCTGTGCAAAAAAGGACGATGAAAATATGCCAATGCAGTTTTACTGAAAAGACGTGACGTCAACATTGACCGGTATGTTTTTATTTGCAATACATTTTGGGTCCGTATACCGAATTTGGTCAAAATCGGCCCAGTAGTTAGCCCGTTGCTAAGGTGGCGCTCTGGTTGCTAGGGAAGTCGCCTGACGTCAACATTGACCTATCGGTTCTCATTTGCAATGCATTTTGGGTCTGAATACCGAATTTTGTCAAAATCGGCCCATCAGTTAGCCCGTTGCTAAGGGGGCGCTCTGGTTGCTAGGGAAGTCACGTGACGTCAACATTGATCTGTCTGTTTTCATTTGCAAAGCATTTTGGGTCCGTATACCGAATTTGGTCAAAATCGGCCCAGTAGTTAGCCCGTTGCTAAGGTGGTGCTCTGGTTGCTAGGGAAATCACGTGACGTCAACATTGACCTATCTGTTTTCATTTGCAATGCATTTTGGGTCCGTATATCGAATTTTGTCAAAATCGGCCCAGCAGTTAGCCCGTTGCTAAGGGGCGTTCTGGTTGCTAGGGAAGTTATGTGACATCAACATTGATCTGTCTGTTTTCATTTGCAATGAATTTTGGGTCCGTATACCGAATTTGGTCAAAATCGGCCCAGTAGTTAGCCCGTTGCTAAGGGGGCGCTCTGGTTGCTATGGAAGTCACGTGACGTCATGATTGATCTGTCTGTTTTCATTTGCAATGCATTTTGGGTCCGTATACCGAATTTGGTCCAAACCGACCTAGTAGTTAGCCCGTTGCTAAGGGCGCGCTCTGGTTGCTAGGGAAGTCACGAGACGTCAACATTGATCTGTCTATTTTTATTTGCAATGCATTTTGGGTGCGTATACCGAATTTGGTCAAAATCGGCCCAGTAGTTAGCCCGTTGCTAAGGGGACACTCTGGTTGCTAGGGAAGTCACGTGGCGACACCATTCACCTGTCTGTTTTCGTTTGCAATGCATGTTGGGTCCATGTATGAAATTGCTTAAAATTGGCCCAGTAGTTACTAGGGGGCGTGCTTTACTTGCTATGGTCGTCAAGTGACATAATCAGTGACCCATTAACCCCCCCCCCCCCCACACACACACACACACTCAATATATTAAGGGTCCCTTTACCCTATCCTATGAGGGTGAAAGCAATGGTGGAGAGCCATCACTTGTTCTAGAGTCCGAGTATCCTTGAAAAAATGTAACCTCATTTGTCCCCGGTTCCCTTGGGAAAAATCCCTAAAAGTTTAATCAGCCAGAGTCATTCTCGTGAAGTCTCATCTCGTTAACTACTTCCTACGTTAAAAAAAAGTGTGAAATTAGTATAAAGGACTCACGAGTTTCTTCGCCTCCGTCTCAACTCGGGCGCCTCCGGCGCCTTCGTCCTTTATAAAAACAAGAAAATACAGCAGTGCTGTGCAAAAAAAGGACGCTGATAATATGCCAATGCAGTTTTACTGAAAAGACCATCTTTAAATTAATAAGACTGAGTATCACAAATGTAGTTTCATGTAAAACATTATGTAGAGGAAAAATCTGAGGAATAATTAATTTAAACATAAACAGATCAATTTGAAAACAAATCAAAATATATTTGATTCTCGATAAATATATTGTGGAAAACAATGAAGATGGGGGGTTTTATTTACTTATTTTTTTAAAAATTTTTTAGTATCTTTCTTCAGTAAATATGCAGTTTTCAGAAACTTGTGCATGAGGAACATAGAACATTCTAGTGCTCTGGAAACAAAAGTTTTGCTGACAATTGTTAAGCCAAAAATGAAATGGAATAAACCTTTTTTTTTGAAAGAACGCATATGAAATTATAGAAAAAAACATGACATGAAGAGCAAATATAAAGATTATTTTGTAAGAAAATCACGTAGTCTTGATGATTTCTTTAAGCACACACCATATTTTTTTTTCCTTCGCTTTTCCAACAGCACTGAACGTTCTGAATACGAGTGGCATTTTCCATAAATACGATTAGTTCTATCGGGGTTTTCTATCAATAACCTCAGGGTGCACATCAGACGTAAGAAAATTAACTCGCTACATGGTGTATGGGCGATTCAGACCGTGTACGATTCGGACCAGGTTTTTATAAAGGACTCTTCGGTCCCAGAACTATTGACGATTCGGACCATATTTCTGGCCGATTCGGACCAGCTTATTGGACGATTCGGACCATGTGTGGACGATTCGGACCAGGTTTCTGGGCGATTTGCAGACACGCAAACTACACAATCCAGCACAGACATACACACTTCACAAGACAGCACAGACTTGTCTTTTGAACTAAATAGGCCTAGAGCTTTATGTGCCAATTTCAGTGAGCCATTTTCATTAATTTCACTGAAAAAAATACCGACGTACCGGTATTGTTTGTAGTTATCAAAACAGATAATTCTGCGAGTAATTATGAAACAACTAATCCTGTGCTTCTGGATCATGTCAGGGAAGAGGAAAAAAGATGTGACGTCAACATTGACCTGCCTGTTTTTATTTGCAATGCATTTTGGGTCTGTATACCGAATTTGGTCAAAATCGGACCAGTAGTTGGTCCGTTGCTAAGGGGCGCTCTCATTGCTGGGGAAGTCACGTGACATCAACATTGACTGTCTGTTTTCATTTGCAATGCATTTTGGGTCTGTATACCGAATTTGGTCAAAATCGGCCCAGTAGTTAGCCTGTTGCTAAGGTGGCACTCTGGTTGCTAGGCAAGTCACGTGACGTCAACATTGACCTGTCTGTTTTTATTTGCAATGCATTTTGGGTTCGTATACCGAATTTTGTCAAAATCGGCCCAGTAGTTAGCCCGTTGCTAAGGGGGCGCTCTGGTTGCTAGGGAAGTCACGAATCGTGAAGTTTGATCTGTCTGTTTTCCTTTGCAAAGCATTTTGGGTCCGTATACCGAATTTGGTCAAAATCGGCCGAGTAGTTAGCCCGTTGCTAAGGGGGCGCTCTGGTTACTATGGACGTCACGTGACATCATGATTGATGGGCGCGCTCTGGTTGCTAGGGAAGTCACGAGACGTCAACATTGATCTGTCTGTTTTTATTTGCAATGCATTTTGGGTCCGTATACCGAATTTGGGTCAAAATCTGCCCAGTAGTTAGCCCGTTGCTAAGGGGACGCTCTGGTTGCTAGGGAAGTCACGTGGTGACACCGCTGACCTATCTGTTTTCGTTTGCAATGCATGTTGGGTCCATGTATTAAAATTGGTCCAAATTGGCCCAGTAGTTTGCCCGTTGCTAGGGAGTTACTTTGGTTGCTATGAAAGTCACGTGACATCATCATTGGCTTGCCTGTTTGGCTTCCCACTGTATTATGCGTCCATATACCAAATTTGATCAAAATCGGCCCAATAGTTTGTCCGTTGCTAGGGAGTTTTTTTGGTTGCTAGGGAAGTCACGTGACATCATCATCGGACTTCCTGTTTGGCGTCATACTGTATTATGGGTCCATATACTAAATTTGGGCCAAATCGGTCCAGTAGTTTCTTTGTTGCTATGGAGTCGCGTGGGTTGCTAAAGGAGTCACGTGACATAATCGGTGCTCTACTAGGTCTGACTCCCAATGTATTATGGGTCAATATACCAAATGAGGGTGCTCGAACTAAGTCAGGTCGAAGCAAAGGCAGTACATCCCGAATGTGTGTTAGTGTCTAAGGGTTCATTGAGATGTGCTGTTTTCTGCCTCTGTTTCCTTTGAAAAATTCCCCAGACGAAAGTAAATCTCGTAGAGTCTCTTCTCGGATGCCACTTCCTTTAAAAAAGAAAAAGTGTTTTTAGTATAAAGGACGATCGAGTGAAGACGTCTTTGACGTCTTCACTCGGGCGCCTTCGGCGCCATCGTCCTTTAAAAAAACCCTAAACAATTTTTGAATCGACGCAAGAAGTACATTTCTCCCCCCACTGCATGTGTAACATATGTGTGCCCCGGGTGATATGGTTCCGCTCCACAGTTTTCCAGGCATTTCCAAATATGACATGCCATACACTCTCTTCAAATGCAAATATTCTGTAGCTTAGTTATCTAACCCATAGGGGGCGCGGTGGCTCAGTTGGTAGAGGTGCAGGCTGCAAGCCGAGAGGTCCTCGGTTCGAATCCCACCTGCGGCAACCGCGTTGTGTCCTTGGGCAAGACACTTCACCCCGATTGCCTACATGGGGGCACGATGACGCTGTGTACTGAGGCGTACTGCACGTCGATGGTGCGCATGTCTAACCCTGCCTGTGCTGCGGTGCAGAGTTCAGAGTTACGATGTTGGAGAGCTGACAGCTGCTCGTCGTTGCTCGGTGGTTCTCTCCGGGTACTCCGGCTTCCTCCACCCGTAAAACTGTCACGGTCACGATTAGCCATTGTGCATAAGTATGTGACCTTAAATACCAATAAATCAATAAATAAATATATCTAACCCATAACATGTATTACATTTCCCAAATCCACAAAAAAACATATAACACTATCTGACTAAGTAGAAATAAACAATCTGAATGTGGGTGGAATAATTTTTTGTCAAAGGCCAGACTTCAACCTGAAAAATTGCTTGAAAAAATGCCGAAACCAGTCATTTTCAGCCACCTAGCAGTCTCAAAAGCAGAATTTTCCCACCAACCTCACCTACCCACCCCTGGAACAGAGCATCCCCTGTTTCTAAAATGCAAAAAAAATTATATGTTTCCGTCTCCTTTTTCAGTTACCTGTCTGGTAACAAACCCGTGTAAAAATTACATTTTAAAAAATAGCCAATTTTTCGAAGCCACTGTTTCCCATAATTCATCTGGTAATTTATCCTTATGTATCAGACTCCAACTTTGGGACCAAAACTTCAAATTCCCTTGTCCAACAAAAAACCTAATGTAATCATATATCTGATACTAAAAATATATCTCTATTTTACATGGCCTTAGTTTCAACATATGCCCTATGTTTAGAATTTCACCCCTGTACAATAGTGCGAAACTGTGGAGCGGAACCTATAGCAGGGAGAGACAGATGTATCCCACCTCGCCCACGTGGCGTTATACATTTATAAGGTTCCGCTCCCTCGGGTGAGATTTCCCCATCCCACCTCCAGACTCATCGGGGATCATAATAGTCTCTCACGCGAGACTTGATTTGACCAATTTTTTAATGACTTTACTCACAATAGCCGTAGCCGTCTAGTTGCAGCAATTGCGTTAATATCTTGATTTTTATAAAGGACGAAGGCGCCGGAGGCGCCCGAGTTGAGACGGAGGCGAAGCCGACGTCGAAACTCGTGAGTCCTTCATACTAATTTCACACATTTTTTAACGTAGGAAGTAGTTACCGAGATGAGACTTCACGAGAATGACTCTGGCTGATAAAACTTTTAGGGATTTTTCCCAAAGGAACCGTGGACAAATGAGGTTACATTTTTTCAAGGATACTCGGACGCGAGAACAAGTGATGGCTCTCCACCATTGCTTTCACCCTCATTTGGGTCATGGGACCCTTAATATATTGGGGTGGGGGGGGGGGGTGGGGGGGGGGGTGAGGTTAATGGGTCACTGATTATGTCACGTGACGTCCATAGCAAGTAAAGCACGCCCCTAGCAACGGGCAAACTACTGGGCCAATTTTGACCAATTTTGATACATGGACCCAAAATGCATTGCAAAGGAAAACAGACAGATCAATGTTGACGTCACGTGACTCCCCTAGCAACCAGAGCGCCACCTTAGCAACGGGCTAACTACTGGGCCGATTTTGACCAAATTCGGTATACGGACCCAAAATGCATTGCAAATGAAAACAGACAGATCAATGTTGACGTCACGTGACTCCCCTGGCAATCAGAGCGCCACCTTAGCAACGGGCTAACTACTGGGCCGATTTTGACCAAATTCGGTATACGGACCCAAAATGCATTGCAAATGAAAACAGACAGATCAATGTTGACGCCACGTGACTTCCCTAGCAATCAGAACGCCCCATAGCAACGGGCTAACTACTGGGCCGATTTTGACTAAATTCGGTATACGGTCCCAAAATGCTTTGCAAATGAAAACAGACAGATGAAAGTTTACGTCTCGTGACTTCCCTAGCAACCAGAGCGCCCCTTAGCAACGGGCTAACTACTGGGCCGATTTTGACAAAATTCGGTATACGGACCCAAAATGCATTGCAAAGGAAAACAGACATATCAATGTTGACGTCACGTGACTCCCCTAGCAACCAGAGCGCCACCCTAGCAACGGGCTAACTACTGGGCCGATTTTGACCAAATTTGGTATACGGACCCAAAATGCATTGCAAATAAAAACATACAGGTCAATGTTGACGTCACGTGACTTTCCTAGCAACCAGAGCTCCCGCTTAGCAACGGGCTAACTACTGGGCCGATTTTGACAAAATTCGGTATACGGACCCAAAATGCATTGCAACTGAAAACAGACAGATCAAAGTTTATGTCTCGTGATTTCCCTAGCAACCAGAGCGCCCCCTTAGCAACGGGCTAACTACTGGGCCGATTTTGACAAAATTCGGTATACGGAGCAAAAATGCATTGCAAAGGAAAACAGACAGATCAATGTTGACGTCACGTGACTTCTCTAGCAACCAGAGCGCCACCTTAGCAAAGGGCTAACTACTGGGCCGATTTTGACCAAATTTGGTATACGGATCCAAAATGCATTGCAAATAAAAACATAGAGGTCAATGTTGACGTCACGTGACATTCCTAGCAACCAGAACTCCCTCTTAGCAACGAGCCAAATACTGGGCCGATTTTGACCAAATTCGGTATACGGTCCGAAATGCATCGCAAAAAAAAAACAGGAGGTCAATGTTGACGTCACGTCTTTTTTCCTCTTCCCTGGCATGACCCAGAAGCACAGGATTAGTTGTTTCATAATTACTCGCAGAATTATCTGTTGTGATAACTACAAAAAAATACCGGTACGTCGGTATTTTTTTCAGTGAAATTAATGAAAATGGCTCACTGAAATTGGCACATAAAGCTCTAGGCCTATTTAATTCCAAAGACAAGTCTGTGCTGTCTTGTGAAGTGTGTATGTCTGTGTCGGCTTGTGTAGTTTGTGTGTCTGTTGGGCAAATCGCCCAGAAACCTGGTCCGAATCGTCCACACATGGTCCGAATCGTCAAATAATCTGGTCCGAATCGGCCAGAAATATGGTCCGAATCGTCAATAGATCTAGGCCGAAACGTCCTTTATAAAAATCTGGTCCGAATCGTACACGGCCCGAATCGTCCAGACACCATGTAACGAGTTAATTTTCTTACGTTCGATGTGTACTCTGATAGAAAATCCCGATAGAAGTGATCGTATTTACGGAAAATGTCAGTCGTATTCAGAACGTTCAGTGCTGTTGGAAAAGCGAATGAAAAGAAAATATGGTGTGTGCTTAAAGAAATCATCAAGACTACGTGATTTGCATACAAAATAATCTTTATATTTGCTCTTTATGTCATGTTTTTTTCTATAATTTCAAATGCATTCTTTGAAAAAACGGTTTATTCCCTTTCATTTTTGGCTTAACAATTGTCAGCAAAACTTTTGTTTCCAAAGCACAAGAATGTTCTATATTCCTGATGCACAAGTTTCTGAAAACTGCATATTTACTGAAGAAAGATACTAAAAAAATTTTAAAAAATAAATAAATAAAATCCCCCATCTTCATTGTTTTCCACAATATACTGATCGAGAATCAGAGATATTTTGGTTTATTTTCAAATTGATCTGTTTATGTTTAAATTAATTATTCCTCAGATTTTTCCTCAACATAATGTTTTACATGACTACATTTGTGATACTCAGTCTTATTATTTTAAAGATGGTCTTTTCAGTAAAACTGCATTGGCATATTATCATCGTCCTTTTTGCACAGCACTGCTGTATTTTCTTGTTTTTCAATATGAAACACTAATTGATTAGAATATTTGTAACTAGATTCAAAAAAATATCTGTGTATTCTTTTGCGAGTAAAGGGACGCCACATTAATAAACGATATTTAATCTTGTCTGCTGTTTGAATGACATGGCTTACTGTTCGGGCCATAGAATGCTTTGTAATAGTTTAAAAATATCGTCTATGACTCCTCGGTAGAGTTTAATCCCGGGAACGGGAATTCCCGGGGGGTTCCCGGTTCCGAAAGCCGGCCCACGATACCCGGGAAATCTACAGCACGGAACTGGGAATGAAGCGTGGCACTGTTTGTGTATTGAACTGAAGTTTTCTGATTTGAAACTTTGCAGGATTTCGTCCGTCCTTCCACGCCTGAAATTTTTACAGTTCTGATTCCTGACGAACCATTTTCAACAAATCACTGCAACTCTCAACCAGTTCTGGAGGACCCTCAAGATCTTCTTCACCCGCTTCAAAGTTCAAACTCGTCTTCATTTTCAGAATCACTAGTATCACTATTCACTACCTCCTCCAACATCAACACCCTCTTCACGGCCGTCACCGGTCTCCTCTGCTTAAAGCAGAGGAGATTGGTGACGGCAGTGAAGAGGGTGTTGATGATGGAAGAGGTAGAGATGATAATGCGAGTGATTCTGAAAATAAAGACGAGATTGAAGCGGGTTTGGGTTTTCATATTTATCTTAGGAAAATAAATTTTTCGTTTGGAGATGGTGGATTGCCAATGAAATATTCTCATTATCATTAAAATAAATGCGTCATGTTACCCTCGTAAATTTGCAGCTTATTTGCTTGATGTTACCCGGGAAATTTCCCGATTCCCGGTTCTGAGAATAATTTCATTCCCGTTTCTAGAAAACCAGGGAATATATTAAACCCTACTCCTCAATGGAACGAGCTCGTGATTATTAGTGTTCAACCGATTACCAAAAAATGGTCGTTGACCGATTACTGGTTATTTGAGCTCACAATCGGTCGATTCCGATGCCGATTCCGATTGTAATACCGTGCACTAGGACAAGTCGAGGCTGGAAAGAACTACATTAAACTGAACATTTTTCGTTGTTAAACTTCGTTGACTGGGGTCGAAATAAAATTACCAGTCGCGCACACTTGGGCGGTAAACGTGGCTCTCAGAGCCACGTTTACCGCCCAAGTGCGTGCGACTGGTAATTTTACTTCTGCCTGAGTCAATGGAGTGTGGTACCGTCACTTTTCCGGTATGAACTAGCGATTTCGCCCAGTTGTAAGCTTTGTATGTTGTTTAACTTGTATGTCCCGTAACGGGGCGTCAAGAGAGATTAAGAATACACATTGTGGTTGTTTCTCAACTTTATTGAATGGTATCATTTTACATTAACAATTAAACAATTGCAAAAGAGAATAAAATGCGGTTAATGAATCATCTCAAAATGCTTGGCAACAATCGGTTGAACCGATATTCCAGGAGCCGTTGCCGTTGTCATCCGATTGCCCACAATCGGCCGATTGTTGTGGCCGGTTCCGATCATCGGTTAAACACTAGTGATTATTGAATTTGTTGTAATATCCAGTTGGAAAGATTAAATTTGTGTTAACGCTTTAAACTACGGTGGCTGATTTAGGACACTCAAATATTTATTTTTATCTCGTTATAACGAGATACGATCTCGTTATAACGAGATACGATCTCGTTATAACGAGAAAACATCTCGTTATAACGAGATACTATCTCGTTATAACGAGAAAACATCTCGTTATAACGAGAAAGTATCTCGTTATAACGAGAAAACATCTCGTTATAACGAGAAAAGATCTCGTTATAACGAGAAAGCATCTCGTTATAACGAGAAAAGATCTCGTTATAACGAGAAAAGATCTCGTTATAACGAGATAGTATCTCGTTATAACGAGAAAACATCTCGTTATAACGAGAAAACATGTCGTTATCTCGAGATAAAATCACGTGACTCTGATGACATGAAACACATAGCCCCCACCACCAAAACAGTTTATATATCTCGCGGGTGTTTTCAATATTCTGGATGTAATACATGGGAAAAACACCTACCCACCCCAAGCATCCCAACCATGCCCGTGAATACCGCTCCTCTCCCTCGCACATGTTGTCAACCACTCAACGATAATTACGATAAGCGCATATAACTCTCATTCCAATAAACACAGAAAATGAGATGGAATTCACACAAACAAATGAAACAACTATAGCGCAATAAACTCGCTGCCCCCCCCCCCTCCCGCCCCTCCCCCACACCGTATGTGGTACACTTTTTCGACACACTGCACTCAAAACACGACTATAGCCTCAGCCCCAAACCAGTGTACATATCTTACGTGTGTGTTTAATACTGTGGATGTAAAACACGGGAAACACTCCTACCCCTCTCCTTCCCAAAGCATCCCACCAATGCCCGCGAAATACCTCCCCTCCCCCTCGCATATGTTGTAAAAGATAATTACGACAAGTGTATTTAACGCTCACACTAATAGAACAAGGACAGGGATGTGAGAAAGTAAAAAGATGGGGAGAGGGGTATCAAGGCGGAAATCCATGCAAAAGGGGCGCCCATTGTGCTGACAGTAGCATGATTCGAGTCGCACAGTGGCGAGGTGGGGGAGAGCACCAGATGTGGTATCCCCTTCTCGTTGGCGGGGTCCGGGGGCCCTTCCCTGGGAAAATTTTGAAAAATATGAGGGCCAAAACTCGCGTTCTCAGTGATTCTGAGGCCACTGTGACACTATCAATTCGAATTCTCTGCTCGTTTCGTAAATAGGCTAGCTTCTGAATTTATCCGTTTGGTCAACCTCTTCGTTTGTGTTTTGTTTTGGACCGACTTCAAATATCTACACGAGTTTAATCGGGACCATGGGTTAATAATTTTTTGATTTTTTTTTTTTTTGGGGGGGGGGGGGGGTGGTGGTAAATATCCCCCTTACACCCCCCCCCACCCGGTTTAACGCCACTGAGAAAGGATGGAAAACAGAAAAATGAGATGGAATTCACACAGACAAATTAAACAACAAAAGCGTAATAAGCTTACTGCCACCCCTCCCCACACCCTTCCCTCCACACACAAGGAGAGATTTATTTATTTATTTATTTATCTATCTATTTATTTATTTATTGGAATTTGACGACTCTTTCAGCAGCCAGGGTCATGTCGTGTAATGTAGTTCTACGGGTGGAGGAAGAACCGAAGAATCGGAGAGAACCACTGAGCAGCGGCGAGCAACCGTCGAACTCTCCAACGTACTAACCCGGCAGAATTTGAGTTACATATAGAGTTCTAACGCAAGTTGAAGACGACAGTATATAGCTTCACAAAAGTGACTTTAAACACCAGTAAATAATTAAATAAATTCCCTTTACCACTGATGACTATAGTCGTCATGCTTCATATTCCATGTTCAGCTCAATCTGTCAGTGAACAAAATGAGAAGTTTATTAAAAAACTTAGTGCTGAAGCGGCATGGGGGTGGGGATGGGTGGGGATGGGTGGGGTGGGGTGGGGTGGGAGGGGGGACACCCCATCCAATAACATTGACCTCCACCACACCCCCACAAAAATCAAACTGCCACTTATAATTCCCAAACCTCCCTTCTCTCAAGATGCCCAGAATGGGCCCCACAGCTTTATAATTTGAAAAAAAAATCACCCCCGGACCCCACCAATGGGAGGGCGTACCTCCCAAACTCTCCGTCCCCTGCCTCAAACCTCGAGACATGCCCGTGGTATGTCGTTCTCGACCCTCGCGATATTACTGCCCCCCCCACCCCCAAAACCAACACAATTTGGGATCCTAGCTCTACACAGTAAAATCCAATTTTCTTGAGCTTCAGTATTCATGCATTGCATTATTGTTATATTATTGAGACCATTTAATTCTATTTCTAAGAAGTGCACAAGTTATCGGTATACCGTATATATTGGCCTAATCATGATAACCCTTTTACCCACCGCAGCGACACAAACCGTCCGTGTAATATACAAAATTCGCCACTCAAAATTTATGTTCATAATTTTTTCTCCCAAACCATAGTTTATGATATCGCATCGAAAAGAGCTCGACGAGCTCGTTCAAATGAGTGTCATAAGCCGTTTAGTTTGGAAAAAAAAATGAATTTCATTTATTTTTTTTGTGTAAAAATAATTGTGGGCCTACTGTTGTCTTCAACTTGCGTTTGGTAAAAGGTTAATGACGCCATAATGTGTTCCCACGACAAACATGTACAGCTACCTACTATATAATTATGAGAGCGCGGTAGCTCATTTGTTAGAGTATCGAGCTCGAAACATAGAGATCGACGGTTCGATTCTGACCCGCGCTGTGTCTTTAGGCAAGACACATAAACCCAATTGTCCACGTGGCCTGACGTGAGGTCACGGTGGCATTATGTGCTAGGGCGTACTGCACGTCGATGGTGCACGTGCCTTCAACCGCTCTAACTCTAATTCTGTCGGGTTAGTATGTTGGAGAACTTGGCGGTTGCTCTCCGCTGCTCAGTGGTTGTCTCCGGTTCTTCCCCCACCAACGGAACTACCCTACATGACATGCCCCTGGCTTTTGAAAGCGTCAATAATGAATAAATCTATCCTTGTGTGTGTTGGTGGGGGGGCGGGGGGGTAGTAAGTTTATAAGGCTATAGTTGTTTAATTTGTCTGTGAAAATTCCATCTTATTTTCTGTTTTTCATCCTTTCTCAGTGGCGTTAAGACCGGGTAAGGGGGGGGGGAGGGGGAGGGGGCGGTAGGGGGTATTTACCACCCCCACCCCGCCTCTTCAATAAAAGAAATTATTAACCGATGGTCCCGATTAAACTCGTGGAGATGTTTGAAGTCAGTCCAAAACAAAACACAAACGAAGAAAGTTAACCAAGCGGATAAATTCAGAAGCGCGTCTAATTACGAAACGAGCAGAGAATTCGAATTGATAGTGTCACAGCGGCCTCAGAATCACTGAGAATGCGAGTTTTGGCCCTCATAGTTTTCAAAATTTTCCCAGGGAAGGGCCCCCGGATCCCGCCAACGAGAAGGGGATACCACATCTGGTGCTCTCCCCCGCCTCGCCACTGCGCGACTCGAATCATGCTGCTACCAGCACAATAGACGCCCCTTTTGCATGGGTCTCCGCCTTGATAACCCTCTCCCAATATTTTTACCTTCTCACGTCCCTGTCCTTGTTCTATTAGTATGAACGTTAAATACACTTGTCGTAATTATCTTTTATAACATGTTCGAGGGGGGGGGGAGGTATTTCGTGGGCATTGGTGGGATGCTTTGGGAAGGAGAGGGGTAGGAGTGTTTCCCGTGTATTACATCCACAGTATTAAACACACGCGTAAGATATGTACACTGTTTTGGGGCTGAGGCTATAGTCGTGTTTTGAGTGCCGTGTGTCGAAAAAGTGTTCCACATACGGTGTGGGGGAGGGGCGGGGGGGAGGGGGGGGGTTTCAGCGAGTTTATTACGCTATAGTTGTTTCATTTGTTTGTGTGAATTTCATCTCATTTTCTGTGTTTATTGGAATGAGAGTTATACGCGCTAATCGTAATTATCGTTGACAACATGTGCGAGGGAGAGGAGCGGTATTTCACGGGCATAGTTGAGATGCTTGGGGGTGGGGTGGGTAGGTGTTTTTCCCATGTATTACATCCAGAATATTGAAAACACCCGCCAGAGATATAAACTGTTTTGGTGGTGGGGGCTATATGTTTCATGTCATCAGAGTCACGTGATTTTATCTCGAGATAACGAGATGTTTTCTCGTTATAACGAGATCTTTTCTCGTTATAACGAGATGTTTTCTCGTTATAACGAGATACTATCTCGTTATAACGAGATCTTTTTTCGTTATAACGAGATACTATCTCGTTATAACGAGATCTTTTCTCGTTATAACGAGATGTTTTCTCGTTATAACGAGATAGTATCTCGTTATAACGAGATGTTTTCTCGTTATAACGAGATCGTATCTCGTTATAACGAGATCGTATCTCGTTATAACGAGATAAAAATAAATATTTGAGTGTCCTAAATCAGCCACCGTATTAAACGTACTCATTCGATGTAATAAAGATAATGATGTCCCGGCTCAAGGTCGACATTGCTTTGATAGTATGTTACTGGCTACAGTACCCATTGGATTTGTAGTGAAGTTTAGTTTTAATTTAACCCTACAGCCCATTAGAGCTGTACGATTAACCCTTTACCTAACGTAACGGCCAAAACCGGCCAGCGCTATTCTCAAAAATCGCCAATTAATTTTCATTATTTATTTCATTTTTTGTCTCAAAACATAGGTTATGACCCCTCGTTGGAACGAGCTCGTCGAGCTCGTTCCAACGAGGGGTCATAACCTATGTTTTTGAGACAAAAAATGAAAAAAAATTACTTATTCAAGAATTATTTTAGCAAGTGTCGTCTGCTTTTCAGGTTAGGTAAAGGGTTAAACTGCTACTGATCCTCATTAACCATGTATGTCCAGTCGTTGCGCACCTTTCCAGAACACAACTCCTCCTATGTATAGAGTACGTGCCGCGGCCAGGAGACAGGAACGGGTGGATGGTTTCAACATGTCGAAAATGTATTTTCATAGATTATTTAATTTTTGTTTTCTTTTTCTTCTTAATAACCAAGTTTGAGTCTCAAACAAGAGCTGGGCCTCACCACGCACTGCATACCACCACTGTTGCATACCGCCTCACCTTATTCTGTATTTCGTTGAAATCCATCCACTCACTGCTGAGATATAGATCCGGGTGGACGGATGAACAGGCAGATGGACGGATAGACGGACGGTCGGACAGACAGACGCATGTAATCCAGTATACCCACGCTACCCCCTCCACTACCACCAGTCTCCTCGAGAGTGGGGGTATAATAAGTTCACAATGTTATAAGCCAGTCCCAGTACCTAGTTTGATGCATTGTGATTAGCTTTCATCACATGATCGCTGTGAAAAAACTGGGTGAATATCATTGAAACTAGTATTGAGACGGGACGTAGCTAAAGGGTCTTCGGTGGGGGTGAGGGATTAGTTAGATTTCTAACGGAGGTTGGGATCACAGTACGACATGCCGTAGGCATGTCCAGAGGGTCGCCGGCCCGTGTAGGGGAAGAATGCCACCCTCACTATGGCGGGGGTTCGGGGAGCCTCTCCGGGGAATATTTTTCATTTTTTGAACCCATGAGATGGACTCTGAGGCCTCCCTATTGTCATTTTATCCACAAGAAAAATGAATTTCCCCAGGTAGGTCCATGAGTTTTCCCTTATACTGACTGGGCTACATAAGGACTTGAGACTGACAGTTATTCAACCAATTGGCTGAATAGCTGTCAGTCAGTAGTCCTTTTGTAGCGTCCTCGTTGTAAGGGAAACAGAATGATGAATTCGAAAACCGGACCGGTCACGGATTTGAGTCGGAATTTCGGAAAATTTTGTCAGCTGATTGGAAGTATATGTATTGGAGAATTTGCTCGAAAACTGTGATCATGGGTTGAAAATTCAAATTGACTGGCCGGAAATGTCTGAAAAGTTGACAACAAAAAGGAAATCGATTCCTTTGAATTTCCAACTACTGGAATTTATACCTTCGAATTTCCAACTATTGAAATATATGATGGTTATTGGGGAGAGGGGGGCACACAAACACACCAGTCGCTTCATGCCTGGGTGGTGTTCGTTGGAAAGCGGAAAATATGTTGAACATTTTTAATGCAAATGCAGATGATGATAAGTCTGTGTAAAACACACAAACCGTTGTTTTTGTATGGTATGATGTGTCGACCTGGGATCAACACTCAATTATTCGAAACTCAATGGAGGTTCAAAATATGGGTCAATGTCACTGAGCTCACCCTGGGGTCATTGAGAGCATTTTTCATAATTGCTGGAAATCACATTTTATTGTGCTTTGATTCATTGCCGAAGTTCGAACATGTATCTTTATACTCAAACCAGTGGACGGGGACAACAATTTTGAAAGTGGGTCATGCTCATATCTTAAGCACAGTATGACCTATGGACCCGGGGCAACACCAGTTGAGTCGACACTCAATGGAGGTTCAAAATATGGGACATGGTCACTCTGGTCACCCAGGGGTCATTGAGAGCCATTTTTCAGAATTTCTGGAAATTGCATTTTTGACCCCTAATGCATTCCCGACGTTCAAACATGTTTTTTAACACTCAAAAAGTGGACGGGGCCAAAATATTGAAAGTGGGTAACGCTCATATCTCTAGCATGGTATCACGTATGGAACTGGGACCAACACCAAATTAGTCGAGGGGCAAATTTTTTGAAAGTGGGTCATGCTCATATCTCAAGCATGGTGTGACCTATGGATCTGGTACGGACACCAAATGAGTCGAAACTCACTGAAGGTTCGATATATGAGTCAAAGTCACTGAGGACACCCATAGGTCATTGACTGCATTTTTCGGAATTTCTGAAAATTGCATTTTTGACCTCTAATGCTTTCCCGAAATTCATATACACCAAAAGAAGTGGAGGGCCCGAAATATTGAAAGTGGGTCACGCTCATATCTCTAACATGGTATCACGTATGGACATGGGACAAACACCAGATGAGTCTAAGCTCAATGGAGGTTCAAAATATCGGATAAGGTCACTAAGGTCACCCAGGGGTCATTGAGTGCATTTTCAGAATTACTGGAAATCACATTTTAGGACTCCAATGATGTATCGCCGAAGTTTGTGCATGTATTTTTTTTACTCAAAATAGTGGGCGGAGCTAAAAAGTTTCAAAGTGTGGCATGCTCATATCTCAAGCATTGTATGACCTATGAACCTGGGACCAGCACCAAATGAGTTGAAACTCATTGTGGGTTTAAATTGTGTAAGGTTACTGAGGTCACCCAGGGGTCATTTAGTGTATTTTTTCAGAATTGCTGGAAATCACATTTTATGATGCATTTCTGAATTTTTAATATATGTATTTTATACTGAAAAAAGTGGGCGGGGCCAAAACTTTTGAATGTAGGTCACACTCATATCTCAAGCATGGTATAGCCTATGGACCTGAGACCAATACCAAATGTGTCGAAACACCATGGAAGTTAATAGTATGGGTCCAGATCACTAGGGTAACTCAGGTTTCATAAAGAACAGTTTTCAGAATTGCTTGAAATTGCATTTTATAACCCCAATGAGTTTGTGAAGTTCATACATGTATTTATTTCTTCACTGAAAAATTGTGGGCTGAGTCAAATACACCCATTTCTGATTCCCTTTTGGTTCCGCTCTACAGTTTCGCACTATTGCACAGGGGTAAAATTCTAAACTTAGGGCATATGTTGAAACTAAGGCCATGTAAAATAGAGATATATTTTTAGTATCAGATATATGATTACATTAGGTTTTTTGTTGGACAAGAGAATTTGAAGTTTTGGTCCCAAAGTTGGAATCTGATACATAGGGGTAAATTACCAGATGAATTATGGGAAACAGTGGTTTCGAAAAATTGGCTATTTTTTCAAATGTAATTTTTACACGGGTTTGTTACCAGACAGGTAACTAAAAAATGAGACCGAAACATATAATTTTTTTTTGCATTTTAGAAACAGGGGATGTTCTGCTCCAGGGGTGGGTAGGTGGGGTTGGTGGGAAAATTCTGCTTTTGAGGCTGCTAGGTGGATGAAAATGACTGGTTTCGGTATTTTTTCAGGCAGTTTTTCAAGTTGAAGTCTTGCCTTTGACAATAAATAATTCCACCCACATTCAGATTGTTTATTTCTACTTAGTCAGATAGTGTTATATGTTTTTTGTGGATTTGGGAAATGTAATACATGTAATGGGTTAGATAACTAAGTTACAGAATATTTGCATTTGAAGAGAGTGTATGGCATGTCATATTTTGGAAAAGCCTGGAAAAGTGTGTAGCGGAACCTTAAAGAGCATTCTGCCGTCGGTGTCAATTCTTGAACCAGGAAGTTCCTTATTTGTGTTTGAGTTATAAATACACCATTTTTCAAAAAACTTTTCATTATTTCTGGTTTGTGTGCAATTGTTAGTAGTAGTTAACATTCATCAAGTGATATCCCAGCACAACTGGAAGGAAATAAGTGGAAATTTTTAGAAATTTATTGATGTAGCCTAATTTCGCACTTGTTTTGAATTTTCGACAAGATTTCGAAAACATTAAGGTAGAGCACTGCCTTTCCTAAACACCGGGCCTTGTATTCATGACAAATATATGCAGTTATGAACAGATTGGTTGTTATTGTTGACCAGAGATTTGCAGTCATGGTGTCTACTTTTTCATTTTGGTCATTGGTGTCATGTCTGTGTGTCATCCGTCCGTCATGCTGTTTACACTTTCATATCTAGAGAGCAACACCCCCGCCCCTCCCCCCACCCCACACACAAAGCTATGGTTATTAGTGCTTATTGTTTTACATTTTGATTGTATTTAACAGTGCTATTGGCAGGACCTGGGGAGTCAATGTGGCTGGTGGTAATAACAAAAATACTCTGAAGTGGCTCAGAGAAATGGGAAGGATGAGGTGGTGTGGTGTGGTTGTGAAAATTGAGCAAAAACTGGCTGCAAAAGCGATTCGACAGACAAAAAGACCATGCTGTATCTTTTTACTGGTTGAAAATAGACACTTGTGTTTTTTGTTCATTCAACTCAGGATAGTCTTCAGATTCTTTTGCCTGAGTGAAATCCAGGGGGAGATCACTCATGTTTTCTCTTAAGGTTCCGCTCTACAGTTTCGCACTATTGCACAGGGGTGAAATTCTAAACTTAGGGCATATGTTGAAACTAAGGCCATGCAAAATAGAGATATATATTTTAGTATCAGATATATGATTACATTAGGTTTTTTGTTGGACAAGAGAATTTGAAGTTTTGGTCCCAAAGTTGGAATCTGATACATTGGGGTAAATTACCAGATGAATTATGGGAAACAGTGGCTTCGAAAAATTGGCTATCTTTTCAAATGTAATTTTTACACGGGTTTGTTACCAGACAGGTAACTAAAAAATGAGACGGAAACATATAAAATTTTTTTGGCATTTTAGAAACAGGGGATGCTCTGCTCCAGGGGTGGGTAGGTAGGGTTGGTGGGAAAATTCTGTTTTTGAGGCTGCTTGGTGGCTGAAAATGACTGGTTTCGGTATTTTTTCAGGCAATTATTCAAGTTGAAGTTTTGCCTTTGACAATAAATAATTCCACCCACATTCAGATTGTTTATTTCTACTTAGTCAGATAGTGTTATATGTTTTTTGTGGATTTGGGAAATGTAATACATGTAATGGGTTAGATAACTAAGTTACAGAATATTTGCATTTGAAGAGAGTGTATGGCGTGTCATATTTGGAAAAGCCTGGAAAACTGTGGAGCGGAACCTTTAGAACACGTCGAATGCTGTGCACAGAAGTTATTTCCGGTTTCTTGAAAATTTGTATCTGAATTTTGTACAAAAATATTTAAACGCTGTTTATGAATACCTATTTTTGATTTCTTTAAAGATATTCTACTCCCGAAAATAAGTCTCCATAAATTCTCATTCTTTATAGTTTAAGTCTGATACTTTCACCATACTCACACAGATTCGAATTTACTGGTCACAGTAAATTCTGGTTCTCTAGTTCTTTGTCTTTTTGCAGTTTGTCTCATTAGAGCGTAACATCACATTCATAGAGTTTTAAATAAACTAGAGACTTAATAAATATATCAGATGTGGTTCACTAGTGATATTGACCCTGTTTTACCATCTCATCCAAGATGTCCTCTGTATTTTACCAGTGTCCACGCTAGCCCGATGTTTTATTGGTGCCAAGTGGAATTTTTGTTCGGTGCCAAATGAATTTTTGAGTGCCCTATGAAAGATGTTAGTGCCAAATGGGATTTGATTGAACATGGGAACAAATGAACCATGTATCGTCCTTTGAGTGTAACAAGGCGCCATCTGCAATGCTTAGCATTGCAAATGGAGCCTTGTTGTACTCAAAGCACGATATTTTAATTTAGTATTACCTGGTTCTTTTAAGAATTTTAGTTGCAAAACCCGGGGGGGGGGGGGGGAGGGGGTGGGGGTGGGGGTGGCTGCCCCTTAAAATGTTCACTGGCTCCCCAAAATATTGGCCGAATGAAACTTTGACACAACATAGAGCCCTAAAATGGTTTACTGTATAGTGCCACACAAGCTACAAATGTCTCAGATTCCCTCTTAGAGCACTGAATTTTGCACGTGCAAAATATTCGGGGGGGGGGGGGGGATAGACATGACTAGGAATCTCCGGTCTCTATCCCCCATCCCACTTCCCTCAAGAGAAATTAGTTGGAGGATGGGTAGAAACCGTGGGGTCCTAGTGAGGCCTAGGGGAGTCCTACGCCCCAACAACAACTTTCCAAATATCATGTCCCCCACCTTAAAAAAAAACAAAACCAGAAAAATACTGGCTATTATAGAATCCTGGCTACGTGTCTGGTGGGGACGCGGTGGCTCAGTTGGTCGAGGTGCAGGCTGCAAGCCGAGAGGACCTCGGTTCGAATCCCACCTGCGGCAACCGCGTTGTGTCCTTGGGCAAGACACTCCACCCCCCACCCCCATTGCCCACGTGGGGGGTACGGTGACGCTGTGTACTAAGGCGTACTGCACGTCGATGGTGCACCTGTCTTCAACCAATGCTAACCCTGCTTGTGTGGAGTTGGTATGTTGGGGAGCTGACAGTTGCTCGCCGTTGCTCGGTGGTTCTCTCCGGGTACTCCGGCTTCCTCCACCCGTAAAACTGTCACGGTCATGACTAGCCATTGTGCAGAAATATGTGACCTTAAATACCAATAAATAAATAAATAACTACGCGTCTGGTGGAATTATAAATTACCGTTTCAGAAGAAATAGCACCCAGCTGTCAGGTTGTACAGACAAAGCGCGGATCCTGATCGTATTATTACACGATTTTCGCCGATCTTGTTTCACGGGGTTGATCACTGACTTATTCAGGAGACGAATCACGCCAAATACGAAGGTATTTCCAAAGTGGTGAGGCATACTTTCGGACAAGGATTCAGAAGATATTTTTAAGGGCCGTCTGAACTCTTCGAAGATCGTACATCTATGGCTGCAAGAAATCTGAACTGTCTCGAGACATTATTCGGTCACTCAATTTTTTTCTTTTCTTTGGAAATGCACACGTATGTCCTCAAGTTCATTAAGCTTGCACTTAATAATAAGTTGGTGCCTGTGCCTGTGCATATTTCTGTTCTGTACTGTAACATATTGCGAAAATGCGGGGAAATGCAAAAGCAATCAGTGAGAACAACAGTCTGCAGTAGAGCTGTAGGTTTTTAAATTTCTTGTTCGGTTTTCGTTTTTCAGGTGGAGAAAAACCTCGGTTCGGTTCGGTTTTCGGTTTGTTCATGAGGCCAAGTAAAATTCAATAAAACTCATTCTTATGTCCGGAGTCATAACTGAATGGTAGTGAAATTGAGTGAAACTCAATGAATGCCCGAAATAAGCTATAATACATGCAGAATCAGGAAGGCCAATATAATAATTACCTAAATATACAGAACTTTTATTGTGCTTGGCCATTTTTCGAGATCTGAAACCTCCACGCAACTTGAGGAAAGCTGCAAACACAACTAAACTGAAATGTCGGAAATTCACAGAATGTTGCCATCCCAGAGTAGTGAGAGTGCCCAGACACTGCCATTGGCAGTGGCTGGGTACTCGCACTACTCTGGGATGGCTACATTCTGTGAATTTCTGCAGCAAGAGAGTACTTAATAAAAAACGAAAAACCTTAGATTACCGGATGTCGACGGTTTCGGTTTCGGTTTTTTTTTAAAAACTAAAAACCTCGGTTCGGTTTCGGTTAACCTACAGCTCTACTTTTAGATGATTTTCAATAAAAAGGATACAGTGGAAACAGAAGTAAGAAAAATTACCAGTAATTCAAAACAAAAAGACATCTGTTTATTTAATCCACACTTGTTCGCCAAAAACACGCCCACAAGAGACCGAACGAACACCTTTTGTATCTTCATTCGAACACCCATTGTGTCTCCGTCGTCAGAGATGCTAAAAATTTCGATACCTAGGTTTAAATATATTATTACCCGGTAAATTGGACCACACCCAACAAACGAGTAAAGGTCGAAGAGTGCGTTTTCTTTGCGGACAGAACAGAAATGAATGCCCGCACTAATATGAAACTATTCAAGCAGTTAGGTATGCTGCAGACGGAAGGGGCCCACCTTCGCTAAATAGTGACCGTCTCAAAGATAATATGGCACTAGAAACCTTATAGGGGACGTGACAGCCGTTACATATTCCCAGTTCCTTATTCGACATTCGTTATCAACCGATAGAATCGGTTGATAACGAATGTCGAATAAGGAACTGAGAATAAGTAATGGTTGTCACGTCAGTGACCTTTTATGATAGCCAACCGCTTGGGAAACTATCACTTCGATTCTGCAAGCAAGCATTACACATCAATAGGGAGAGCTCAAATATTGATACACGTGGAGAACTTTGGAATATCCACTCGACATATACATTATAGTGGGAGCGCGGTGGCCCAGTAGTAGACTGTTGGGGCTTCTATGCTAGAGGTGCTGAGTTCGATCCCCGCCCGGGACGACCCGCGTTGTGTCCTTGGGCAAGGCACTTTATCCCGGTTGCCTACATGGGGGTACGATGACGCCGTGTACTAAGGCGAACTGAACGTCGATGGTGCACATTTCTTCAACCGCTGTTACCCTGCTTGAGCGGAGCTTGAACAGAGTTAGAATGTTGAGGAGCTGACAGTTGCTCGTCGATGCTCGGTGGTTCTCTCCGGCTTCCTCCACCCGTAAAACTGTCACGGCTACGATTAGCCATTGTGCATAGGTGTGTGACTCTAAACCAATAAATAAATAAATATACATTATAGTACACGTTATCAATGTGATGGCTGCATCTACTTCAGCTCAAGACTGACGATTTAGTGCACAAGTGTTTGATGGATTCCCGGGGCGCGGTGGCTCCGTTGGTAGAGGTGCAGGCTGCAAGCCGAGAGGTCCTCGGTTCGAATCCCACCTGCGGCAACCGCATTGTGTCCTTGGGAAGACACTTCACCCCCACTGCCCACGTGGGGGCACGGTGACGTTGTGTACTAAGGCGTACTGCACGTCGATGGTGTACCTGTCTTCAACCAATGCTAGCCCTGCTTGTGTGGAGTTGATATGTTGGGGAGCTGACAGTTGCTCGCCGTTGCTCGGTGGTTCTCTCCGGGTACTCCGGCTTCCTCCACCCGTAAAACTGTCACGGTCATGGTTAGCCATTGTGCAGAAATATGTGACCTTAAACACCAATAAATAAATAAATAAATAAATAAATAATTTGATGGATTCCCAAGTTGTCACGCTCACTCTGGGCCTTAAGAATGGAAGCCTTAAGAATGGAAACTTTACTGACAAACGTAGGAGTTGTGCACGTATATGATAATTAGATAACATTTAGCCGTAGACACCAAATTCGTGCTCTCAAAACAAAACAGAAAAGCCGTTATTATCATTGGTGGACAAACAAACTGCAATCAGATTGCAAACTTGTGTTTTATCGTAGAATAAAACTCGACTTCACGTTGGTGTCGTATCAGTATTGAACTTATGCAAATTGCAAAATTAACCCGGGTTTGAGCGAGTTCCCACCCTCTAATGATTGAGGTGGGGCGTTATATTAGGGGAACAAGTTACCAAGGGGCTCCCGAAACTGCCCTGTTTGTTCTTCTAGCTTTGAGGACGAAATACATTTTCTTCCACAATGCTGACAGTACACGTCATTCCGGGAAGAACACCTAAACCACTAGACCCTTACATTTATTAGATGATGTTCTCATGATTACTTGGATCACTTTCCGTGCGGCAAGGGAGCGCAGTGATCGCTGCATTGAACTTCAAGCCGTGAGGTCCACGGTTCGATCCCCCTAGGTGTACACGCTAAAAACTAAAGTGTTAAAAACTACACTTGAAGTGCTGTATTTACCACTTACTAAGTGCTGAACTAGCACGTTGTTCAAGTGTCGATATCCCAGAACTTGACAGGTGTTACAATAATACCACTTGACAAGTGTAATGTCACGACACTTAAAAGGAACCAACGCAGATGACGCGGATCAGGCTCGAACTCTCGAGCCTGATCCGCGTCATCTGCGTTGTGTCCTTTTAATTATGTACCCACCAAGCGCAAATCAAATTATGGACGATTCTGGAAGAACCACCAATGCTAGACACATGGGAAGTGCCATCCATTCAAGTTTCAGATGTCTGACGATTGTAATGTCTAAGTGCTTAAAGCATTGCACTTTGAGAGTTAAAATCAAACCCTAAGAGTTAGAATGGGTTTAACACCTTGAAAGTGTCAGTTTTAACACTTGAGTTTTTAGTCTGTAACTGCGTTCTGTCCTTGGGCAAGGCACTTAATCCCGATTACACACGTGGGGGCACGGTGACACTGTGTACTAATGCGCAATACACGTCGATGGTGCACCTGTCTTCAACCAATGCTAACCCTGCTTGTTTGGAGTTAGTACAGTGGGGAGTCTGACAGTTGCTCGCCGTTGCTCGGTGGTTCTCTCCGGATACTCCGGCCTCCTCCACCAGTAAATCTGTCTGACACGAGATGACCCTGGCTGCCGAAAGTGTCGTTAAACTCCAGCAAATAAATAAATAAATTCTCCACGGCAGCTACATGCAAACGTGAAACGCGCTGACTGCATGGCGACGAATGTGGTGTGGTTGGCCTCAGACTAAGACTGGCACGGGCTTGTGTGTGTATATTAAAGGACACAATCATGTTTTCGAAGAATTTGGAATGTTGATTTCCGAACCGTCGGCAATCCCGCCTGGCAATCAGGAGTCCAGCACACAGACTACTAGACCTTTGCACATCTTTAAAACCGATGGCTGGAATCCAGCTTTTTGGTGATGTTCTCATGACTACTTGGCAGCACTTTCCTTACGGCAATTACATGAAAGTATGAAACGCCCTGGCTACAGTACGACGAAAGTGCTTTGGCTGACTTCAGACGAAGCCTGGCACGAGTCTGTGTGTGTATATTGAAGGACACAGTCATGTTTTCGAAGAATATGGAATGTTGATTTCTGATCACCGGCCAGAAATCGAACCGTCGGCAACCCCACCTGGCAATCAATAAACCCCTAGGCCATTGCACACCATCAAAAAACAAGAACTGCATGTGTGTATATGTTAAAGGAAACAGTCATGTTTCGAAGAATTTTGAATACTGATCTCTGATCTCCAGCCAGAAATTGAACCATCGGAAACACCGCCTGCAAATCAGGAGTTGAACACCTTAACCACTAGACCATTTCACACCGTCAAAAAACGATGGCTGGACCAGGGGGAGGCCACCAAAAATTTGCAAGACGTGACGTGGGGGTGGGTGGGTCTCTTGAGTGCGCCAAAACTGTGTATTTCCAACTTGTGCAATTTTTTGAATTTTTTAAAAAATATATCAATATATCAGCTAATATATACCATCATTTGTGTTTCAAACCTTAAAGATGATGTTGTACATCACACTCTTAACATAAATACAACATCAGGAGGCTTTATATGTAAGAATATTGGGCTTAAACTGGGAAAATGTCACACGTTAGTAGTGGGTGGGTGTCTTGTTCGAAACGTAGAAAATGTGCAGACAATATTTTGGGAACAATTCAAATGAAAATTTGTTCCCGTATATGTACACCTGCTCTGGCCAAGCCTGATAATGAACAGCTTGTCATTTGTAGATTGGGGCCCACAGCAGCCCACAGAGGTTTAAATTGGTGGTTAGAGTTTAACCCTTTACCTAACATGAAAAGCAGACGACACTTGCCAAAAAAAAAAATTCTTGAATAACTAATTTTTTGGCTCAAAAACATAGGTTATGACCCCTCATTGGAACGAGCTCGACGGGCTCGTTCCAATGAGGGGTCATAACCTATGTTTTTGAGACAAAAAATGAAAAAATAATAAAAATTAAATGGATTAATTTTGGATTTTAATGGGAGAGTGTGTGGGGGGGGGGGGGGTGTCTGAGAACGGTAGCAGAAAATTTGCACGTAGTGGGTGGGTGTAAAAAGGAACCGAATAAAAAATAGGACGTCACGTCTTGCAAATTTTTAGTGGCCCCCCTTGGCTGGACTCTTGCTTTTTAGATGACGTTCTCGTGTACAGCAACTACATGAAAGTGTAGAACGCAGCGGCTACAGTACGACGAAAGTGCTGTGGATGGTCCCAGACTGACACGGACTCGTGTGTGTATACTGAATTATTTATTGGTATTTTTAAGAACACATATTTCTGCACAATGGCTAATCATGACTGACCATGGCAGTTTTACGGGTGGAGGAAGCCGGAGTACCCGGAGAGAACCACCGAGCAACGGCGAGCAACTGTCAGCTCCCCAACATACGAACTCCACACAAGCAGGGTTAGCATTGGTTGAAGACAAGTGCACCATCGACGTGCAGTACGTCTTAGTACACAGCGCCACCGTGCCCCCATGTGGGCAATGGGGGTGAAGTGTCTTGCCCAAGGACACAACGCGGTTGCCGCAGGTGGGATTCGAACCGAGGACCTCTCGGCTTGCAGCCTGCACCTCTACCCACTGAGCCACGCCCCCCCCCCCCCCCCCCCCCCCCCCAGTGTGTATACTGAAGGACACAATCACATTTTAGTAGAATTTTGAATAATAATTTCTGATATTCGACAACATCGCCTGGCATTTAGGAGATGAACACCAAAACCACTAGACCATTTCACACGTTTCAAAAACGACGGCTGGAATCTACCTTTTTAGATTTTTGTCGAAAAGTCTAACAGTTACACACCAGGGTGGTTGCATCTCGCGGAATTCTCTGTTTCCTCTACATATTAACACTTACGCTGTCGAAAGCGACTATTGTCACCAATTTTATGGTGATTATGTGTGCGTTCTGATAGGCGCATTTGAAACCTTTCATCTGATTAACTGTTGGAAAGGGTTCCGAGAGCCCTTACCAACAATTAATCAGGTGATCGAGTTTCAAGTATGTCATAAATTTCATTAAACTTCCTCGCATACAGGCGTACATTGAGGTTCTCCATGTATGGCTAAAGTGCGTCTGGCAGTAAAAGGGTTAAACCGTGTTTGTTCTCATTTCTGAGCTGCTGTGTAGAAGAAGTGGGAAGTGGGGGGGGGGGGGGGGGGATTCCAACTCCAGCATTAGTCGATCATCTCGTCATTGGCGATTAGTGTGATGTCGCCGGTTACTCCTCTCATATCTTCTCTCGTCGCTCCGAGACTCGGACCATTTGTTCAACACCACAAGCGAGAGACCATCGAAGGACCAGGGTACCAAAACAGAATTCACCCCGTCACAGAGGCCGTATAGCCCACGGGGAAAGAAATATCCCGATGGACCCCTCTATTGGGGAATCTCCGGGACCCCCAAAAGTGATGCAACACAACATCTGCTGCATGGTGCATGGGATTTCGTGAAAATGACCAAAATGCGAAGTGGATCTGGCTACATAGCCTGTCGGTTTATCGAAATGCACTCTCTATGGACTGCCATTTGTAGTCCACATAGAGGGCATTTCGATATAGCAGTATTTCAATATACCAGCCGTTAAGCCTGCCATTAATTAGCCAGATGCAAGGTAACAGCGTTCTTTCGATTCGAAAAATCAAAATTTTCGTCCATTGGGCCGAACTTTGATCGGCGCGATCAGTGCGGGGTAGAGCTGTAGGTTAACCGAAATCGAACCGAGGTTTTTTGTTTTTTTTAAAAACCGAAACCGAAACCGTCGACATCCCGTAATCTAAGGTTTTTCGTTTTTATTAAAAAACTCTCTTGCTGCAGAAATTCACAGAATGTAACCATCCCAGAGTAGTGAGAGTACCCAGACACTGCCAATGGCAGTGACTGGGTACTCTCACTACTCTGGGATGGCTACATTCTGTGAATTTCCGACATTTCAGCTTAGTTGTGTTCGCAGCTTTCCTCAAGTTGCGCGTAGGTGTCAGACCTCGAAAAATGGCCGAGCACAATAAAAGTTCTGTATATTTACGTAATTATTATATTGGCCTTCCTGATTCTTCATGTATTATAGCTTATTTCGGGCATTCATTGAGTTTCATTCAATTTCACTGCCATTCAGTTATGATTCCAGACATATAGAATGAGTTTTATTGAATTTTATTTGGCCTCATGAACAAACCGAAAACCGAACCGAACCGAGGTTTTACTCAACCTGAAAAACCGAAACCGAACAAGAAACTTAAAAACCTACAGCTCTAGTCCGGGGCCCTCTTTGGTACAACCATTCTTGCCAAATGAGCGACAAAAATGCCCTCAAAATGCCCTCTTTGTGGACTGCCATTGATCTCTCAGGTTCCGCTCAACAATTTCGCATTATTGCACAGGGAATTCTGAACAAAGGGCATATGTTGAAACTAATGCCATGTAAATTGGAGATATATTTTTAGTATCAGATATATGATTACATCAGGCTATTTGGTGGACAAGAGAATTTGAAGTTTTGGTCCTAAATTTGGAGTCTGATGCATAAGGGTAAACTACCATATGAATTATGGGAAATAATGGCTTCGAAAAATCGGCTATTTTTTAAAATGCCATTTTTACACGGGTTTGTTACCAGTCATGTTACTAAAAAATGAAATTCAAACATGGAATTTTTCCCCACATTTTAGAAACAGGGGGGTATATGCTCCAGGGTTAAGTGAGTGGGGATAGTGGGAAAATTCTGCTTTTGAGGCTGCTGGGTGGCTGAAAATGACTGGTGTCAGCATTTTTTCATGCAATTTTGCAGGTTGAAGTCTTGCCTTTGACAATAAATTATTTCACCCGCATTCAGATTATTTGTTTCTACTTAGTCAGATAGTGTTATATGTTTTTAGTGGATTTGGGAAATATAGTGCATGTTATGGGTTATATAACTAAGTTACAGAATATTTGCATTTGAAGAGAGTGTATGGCTTGTCATTTTAGGAAATGCATGGAAAATTGTGAAACGGAACCTCAGATGCAAGGAAGCAGTGTTCTTCCAGTTCGAAATATCGAAATTTTGTCCGGGCGCGGGCCCCCCTTGGAACATTTCTCAGCAACTCTTTTGGCCCAGTCCGCCCCTGCACCCTGAAGACTTAAATTCCTCTCAGCGGTCCTGATCCTATATGAGCTGCTATAAAGAATTATAATCAAATAATACACTGTTCTTTTTGAAGGTTAGAGACTAAATTGAGAAATAATGGGAACATTCAAACTTTGTAGCGGAAGTATGTTCCGGCTTGCGAATGCATACGCTCTCGGCAATATTCTAACAACATTACTTGAACCGTGCATATATGCAGACGACAAAAAAGACGGAAATCGTTTAAGGCTTCGGGACGTGTTAAAACTGTGATTTTGAGAGAGTGTGAGTTGACAGACAATGAAAGCCTATCCCTGACTCATCCCATTGTATAATTAGGCCGGATTACTTTCAGACAATAAAGAAATTCGCTGAAAAAATATTCCTTTGCCATTGTCATTAAAAAATTAAAGAGCATTGTTACGTTTTCAGATTTTGATTAATGATGTCTTAATTTTGTAAATTTTTTATCGATTTTTTTCAACTCTTTGTGTGATATGTGACTCTTAATTACTTTTCTTGTCTAAGATTGAGACATCCACGAGAAAGAAATATGACTTGAAACTGACAAAATGGATATTGTTTTAATTACAATCCGACTCGGAAGCTTCAGCTGCGAGTGATCTCATAATTGCATGGTGGGCGATTCAGATTGTCCGTTGGCGGAAGGTGTGGTCTAGTTTGCGTAAAATTGATACACGGTTGGCGAAAGGGCCATTCATTACATTCGTATCTTAAAACAGAGAAATTCGGTATCTGGTAATTCACACGTGGACGTCCACCCAAGAAATAATATGCTGATCTCCAGAGAAAGACACGCAACACCAGCAAATTTTCAATTATTTTTTAGCGTTGAACTTGAAATTTGTTGAGTGTAAATATGCTTTTCGACTCCTTAAGTGCACACAGCCAACTTCCTCGTAGTAAATTCATACCAATACAGTGGAAACATTTTAATTGAATAGCTACTTTACCCGGGGGTGGGGGGGGGGGGGGTTCAAAAAATAAATTCCGGATATAAGGCCGGGGTGAGTGGGTGGTTCAGAGGTAGAAAAAACATGTCCTGCAATTTTTTTTTCAAATAATAATAATAATAATAATAATAATAATAATAATAATAATAATAATAATAATAATAATAATAATAATAATTTACTTATATAGCGCTTAATTCAAATACAAATGTTTGTTTTAACAAATCGTCCCCTGAGTTCCAATGTGTTCTATGTGCCAGTAGGCACATAGAACACATTGGAACTCAGGGGACGAAATATCAACTCAATTTCACAAAATATCACGGAAAAACGAGTCTTGGTTGCGCATAATAGACTAAGAAGGAACGTTAGTGCGCCTATTACGAAACATCTAAATCTGGGTACCTTTTTGCCTTTGACCACGGGCCTCAGTTGGTTTTCAACCCGTTGAAAATTTTGATTTGCTGAATAAGGAGCGCATGCTTATAGTTACCTTAATGTTTCAATCTTCGCTTACGACTTCCAGATAAATTTTGTATACAACTCTCTTGTTTCTTCTCTTCATCCACTTAATCAATAAGTTATTGCCATAATTAATTTCTTATCATACACAAAACCACTCCACCATGCCTGGTAACGCCAAATTGTCCTGATTGCAATCAACGAATAACTGTGAACATTTCTATGTAAACAGTTTGATTGCACCTCGTAAGTAGTAGGCACCAAGGGGAACAACACTATCTTGCTTCATATCGGCCGAGATCGGCGTCAGCGGAGTTTGAAGTCATATCAGCCAAGTTTGGTAGCGGACAATTTTGGAAAAGAGATCATATCTACTAAATAATTCGATAGATCATTTGGCTTTTTATCCAGTTGGCGGGAATTTGCTCTATAGCCCATATGCAATTAACAGGTTCAACATCTACTGAAGGTATGCTAAACACTTTTGTGTTTGGAACTTATATTTAATTAACAGGATTATTCAGTTAACCCTTTACCTAACGAATCGCCCGCATCCGCACGCGTAATATGCAAATTCAGCAGTTGAAAAAATATTATTTTTCAAAAATATTCAACAAAACCATATCATGTGACCCCTCGTTGGAACGAGCTCGTCGAGCTCGTTCCAACGAGGGGTCACATGATATGGTTTTGTTGAAATATTTTGAAAAATTAGAAAAAAATGATATTTAAAATAATAAATTTTGATATCGTCTGCGTTGGGTAAAGGGTTAACAAACATCCAATTTAGTGAGCTTCACTACACAATGAGCAAACTTCATGGAAGGATGTACAATATATTCCACTCCAGCAAAAGCACCCGTCTCCGTTCGGTTTGTATATGGCTGCTTTGCATTCAAGTTTAACTGCCATGAGCCACAAATTGAATTAGCGCATGATAGTTGTACTAAATTGCCAAATCCGAAATTCCAATGTAGAATTTGGTAAAGGTCGAACGAAAAGTACATGGCTGCTTCACAACCAAACCACGTTGGCTCTTCGAAACCTGTTAGTGAAACCCTGGTTTTACTCCTCGGGGTCAATTTAATGTACAAAATTTCAAGTATTTGGGTTTTTTAGTCTGAGAGTGCAATAACGGCAGCAAACAGTATCATAAAAAATCCAGACCTATGTATTGTGAATGTAATATTCTGTCGCATTCATTCTGTAACCTATGTCGGTGGTATAGGTTCCTTCAGAACTATTTTTGTAACTAATAATCTCTTTGAACTATATCAATCGACTGATCAGCAACACCACAGCACAGAAACTGCCCTTTCGGGAGTCTGTAATGACATAATTTGTTCGTTAGGCCCACGTAAGTCGGTTCTCTTGGTCTTTTGGATCTCTCGGCAGCTTTTGACACGAGTTCTGGAATGGTTTGAATCTTACCTTTCACTAAGAAAGCAACAAGTTTCTGTCTCAAAGACGAAATCAGATAGTAAATCCCTTCTACGTGGTGTTTCGCAGGGCTCAATTCTGCGCACTATGTTATGTACTTTAAATACTGCCTCATTGGACCGAATGCTGCGGGATGAAGGCATTCCATACCATCTCTACACCGATGATACTCGGTTGTATGTATCCATTAATGCACTTAGTGAATCTGATTCTCTGAAGTAGAATGATGCAAAACTGTGTTAAAAAGGTGCGAAACTGGATGGCCAGTCTTAGGTTAAAAATGAATGACGATAAGATAGAATTGTTGGTTATATCACGCGCCGAAATTCCTTCTGACTTTCAAATTAAATCTATAAAAATTGGCAACTCGAAACAAATAGTATCAGATAGTGCTCGCAACACTGATTTACGTCTTTCAATGGAAGCAAGCATTGATGCAATTTGCAAGCGCTGGTTTGTGCATATTTGACATCTCTCACATCTTCGATGTTATTTGAATCAAAAATCGTTGAAAAGGTTTGTTCACGCCTTTATTTCTGCACACTTGGGTTTATCTAATTGACTGCTTGCAGGTCTACACAATCTCTCATCCCAAAGCTGCAAAAAATACAAAACACGGCCGCGCGTATTATTACGGGATCCAGACGCTATGATCCCATAAATCCTTTGTTCCATAGGCTACGTTGGCTCTCTGTTCAACAACGTATCAGTTTCAAAGTTTTTGGCGTTAGTCTTTAAGTGCATTAATGGATCGGCTCAAAAATATCTTCAGGATATTTTGACTGTTCAATCATCAAAACGGAATCTCCGCTCATCCAAACAGCTTAGGCTTCTTCTTGTTTCTTTTCCCCGTTCCACCTTGGTGAATACCAGGGCCTTTTCCTTTGTAGGTCCACGACTTTGGAACACATTGCTAGCGCTTATCTAGGCTTCCATGAGCTTAGACGACTTCAAAACAAAACTCAAGTCCAATCTCTTTCGAGAGGCCTTCGACGTTTCACCATCTAATTTGAACAATTTTTATTTACTTCAGTGCTTTTAGTATAGGGAGCTCAGATATGTATTTATTTTCCATGTAAAGCGTTTTAGAGCACAACCATGTGATTTTACGCTATATAAAAAACAATGTATTATTATTATTATTATAGGGGCTAAACTTAGCGTCATATGACTCTGTCATTGATATACTGGTTCATAATACACTGTTGGAAAGAACTCTTTGAGCCCTTTCCAACAGTGTATTATAACCACAAAAAAATCGCTCTTGTAAATGAAACGCGTCAAACAAGTTTGCCGGGTTTCTAAACCTTTGACCGGATAATGGTCTACCTGCAAGTATTACTTGCCATTTTTCATACACTCTTCACGCTTCAAAAACGTTCAAAATCAGGTTTCTCCTATTTTTAATTTGTACAGGGCTGATTTAACCAGGGAGGTAGCCAGGATTGTATAGAATGGGGCGCTTAGTCAGCTTTTAGGTGGAATCAGCAAAACATTCAGTATGCCGGGGTATAAGGCTGTAAAATTTAGTGCTCTATGGACGAATCTGAGACCTTCGTAGCGTGTGTCAGCCTATATTGGAAACCATTTGGAGTGTCTGTGTTATTTGAAACCTGAGTTGGGCCGATGTTTTTTCTGGTGGTGGGGAGAGGGCTCTCTCCTCTGACTATGTGCCTGAATTAACTCATTTGACCGTTTCTCAAGACGTGGATCTTGGTATCTTCCAAATCTCAGACCCCACAACCGAGAATGACTTCATGAATTAAGTTTGCATATTTCAAGATGACTGAGAGACTTTCACATTCTGTTTATTGTGGTAATTTTTGTAACAACACCTCTTCAGATTACAGATTACATAAGTGTGAATGATACAGGGGTCAACCCTATAAAACGTTTACAGTAGGGGAGATCGGCATTCCCCATAATGGGTCACGTCAGGGTAGGACATATGTCACCTTTGTTTTCAAAACAAATCACTCATGGTTTAATTTACAGGTACAAACCTGGTCAGAAAATGGCGGATGTGAACTTGACTCAGTGTCAAGTAAATAGATATTGGTATATTACACGCTTGGTCATTTGTGCTATAATTAACTTTTATCATAAGCATCAATTATAATATTATTAATAATATGGTAAATCCGAGTTGAAAACAAAACTTTAGGTTAAGAACACATTGAAATGTGACTGCGCGCAGTCTGAATCGAGTTGCATATCTTCGTTGCTTTGCAAAGCGACACTGGGCCACCTTTTCGAAAGATTGACATTCGAACAGCATTGATATAAACTGTCAATGCATGTGACATTGGCGTTTGCGTAGTTAGGTTATACGAAAGGAAATGTGTGACATACGAACCGATTGACGGTAACCGCTATCGCTGGCGCCCTATTTCGCCTCACGCGTGTTAATGGTTTTGAAAACAAATGTGATGTGGGCCACCCCCACGTGGCAAAAGATGGGGAGTGCAAAAAAGTCTCTTGTAATTTCTAGAATTGTTTTTACCCTCGGAGATAAATGTCCGCAATAAATCAGTAGCAGTTTTAAAGAGATAGCAATTTACCTACCGACAAACTGCCAGGTCTTTGAAAACGCTGATGACTCAGTTCACGTATTTATTGTCATACAGAGAAAATACAATTCTGGAAAATACAATTGTAAACTTTTTGTAGGTTTGGCCCCAGGTCTTGTTCCACCCAGCCTGCCGTGTGAACTAAATATCATTTAAACAGTCTGTGATCTTCTGCTTTAGTGCAGGTTGTGTTGTGTCACATTTCACAACAATCTCATGCATGGTCATCGTCAGTAGTACCCGGACGATAGCTTTTACCGGGGACCTTATGCAGAATATCATATAACGCCATCAGTCAGGTGGACCAGTGACGTCATGTGCGGTTATCATGGTAGTACACATGAGCGGCAATTTTCTGAAGTCATCACTATGGTGATGGGTGATGTCAGTGCGCATGCGTAACGCGTATTGTTAGGATGATAACGTCTGTTATTTGATGGAGGCCGCCATCCTGGTTTATGTGGTGACACGTGGTTGCTATGTGATCAAAGGTCCCACAAGTGGAAGGGTCTGTGATCTTGAGATGTATTCGATTGAAAGGGAATAAATCGAATCATCCAAATCGTGCCGAAAATTATTTATCAAGTTCGGATTGTTCTAGAATCCTCGTTTTCCTGCTTTCTTTCACCTACACCTGGGTCTGTTCTGCATACACTCTCACTTCCCAAGATGTGTCTATTTGCTAGTATGCAATGTTAACAGCGTGTACACATCACATGCAGCACATGGGAACACACCGGAAGTGCCGAAACGTGCGTGTTTGCTAGTACACGCAACACATGTAGCACATGAGAACATGCTGCCTCTACCACCTCAGGGTTCTTGCTCCCTCTACCTGTGACCATCGTTACTTCCATTTCTGCAGACATGCCTGTGTGCTAGTGCACAATGTGTTACGTGTAACAGTATTTATATATCACATGGAACACCTGGGCACACGCTGGATGTGCCGAGCTGTGCTAGTGCACAATGTGCGTACAACACATGCAGCACCCAGACACATACTGGGAAATGGAAATAACGAGGATCAGTAGTGGGTAGAGGGAGCAATCCGGACAAAATGGGTTTAACTCCTCTCCCCCAATCGATCATCTTCGTGACGTCCACGTTTCTTGGTTTTTTTTATATGCCATACTATTAGATCCCGGCAAATCACACATTTTCGAATCGAATTCCGTCTACTATTCGAAATCGAATCGAACCTCAAATCGAATAAGTGGCGTTTTGAAAATGGCCAATGGGGGTTGAGTGTTTTTAGCCTGATTTGTTCCTACTGTGATGAATCAAGTCATAAAATAATCCAACTACATCATCAAAGCGTGCCTTCATCGAAGGCATGCACCTTGATGATGTAGTTGGAATATTACCCTGTTGGGATTATAGTTCATCGTCGACATTGCTTGGAAACCTTAAATTTGCATTTAACCCTTTACCTTACATGAAAAGCAGAAGACACTTGCCAAAAAAATTCTTGAATAACTAATTTTTTTCATTTTTTGTCTCAAAAACATAGGTTATGATCCCTCGTTGGAACGAGCTCGTTGAGCTCGTTCCAACGAGGGGTCATAACCTATGTTTTTGAGACAAAAAATGAAAAAATAATGAAAATTAATTGGCGATTTTTGAGAATAGCGCTGGCCGGTTTTGGCCGTTACGTTGGGTGAAGGGTTAACAGTGGTAGGGACTAGTGGTATTGGAATTACCATTGCTGGTGGTATGAGTGTGTATGTTATTTATGTTAATCCACGGCGGAAGTAACGGGGCGTGGTGGCGTTGCGGTAACCGGTTCTCGTCAGACTATCGAAGTTAAGCAACGTCGTGCCCGGTCAGTCCTTGGATGGCTGACCGTCTGGTCGATCGATTCTGATTCCCGCGTTGTGTCCTTGGGCAAGGCACTTAACCTCGATTGTCCACATAGGGGCATGATGACGCCGTGTACTAAGGCGTAGTGCACGTCGATAGTGCGCATGTCGTCAACCAATCTAACCCTGCCTGTGACGCAGTGCGGAGTTACGATGTTGGGGAGCTGGCAGCTGCTCGCCGTTGTTCGGTGGTTCTCTCCGGGTACTCCGGCTTCCTCCACCCGTAAGACTGTCACCAACGCGATATGACCTTGACTGTTACAGTGTCGTTAAACCATAATATATAAATAATAATAGCGGAAGTAACACTCAGTTTTTATTATTTCAACATTATTTACGCGCGATTTCCATCTGAACTAAACGTTTTGTGAGACGATGAAGATAACTGATACCAAGCTATATTCCTATGAAAAAGATTCGTGAGTAAACGAATCGGACAGCCGATTTCGAATCGAACCTAATATCTACTTTAGATTCGAATCGAATCTCAAAGCTTCGCAGGGCACTATGTACTATATTCTATGTGTTCAAAACACAAGGTTGTGGGGTATCATTGGAATCAGCTCACTGATCCGATTCCAGTGGTATCTCACAAATAATGGTGTTTTTTCCCCAAATTACACAGAGGTACGGAAGCGTTGAGGCGCTAGTTGAATATTATTTCTATCTTGCACGTGCAAGTTAGCGTGCAGAGGCTCATTTTATCTTGTCATCATTGTTTAGTCTCCTGTTTTTTCCGATTTGTCACTTGCATCTCCGTTCGATGATTTCGGTAACACCATCAACAAGCACGGAACACCCAGGTCTCTTCAAGTGATAGAGTGCTAAATTATATTAGGTTGTCGAAATTTGTTCATATATTTTTGTCTTGTCCCAGTTGAGAGGAGAGTGAGAGTGCGCGTAGGCACTCGTTCATAAACTGTAACAAGAGAAAGCCATGCAGGCTAAATAATTTCCGTTCAAAGATAATACAAGAAAATTTTTGTGCAAGCACAAGCGCGCGAAAAAATGGCCATGAAAACTCTTATTTTGTACATATCATGCAACCTTTTCATATTACAGCATAAACAAGAAACATTTTGTAAACAATGAAGAGGCCCTCTCGCTAAAAGAAGGTGACTACCGTATCTCAACGCAGTTTCACTAGTTATTCACAAGAAATTAGTTTAAAATAATTTCAAGTTTATTGGATAGGGTTCAAGGCTATGGGGGAAACACTTGAAAGGCACCCTTCCCACACAAAACGCCTCAGTCTTCCCTAAAAACACAGCTTTTTGGACGAATCGTCCGGTACGAATCTCTACTTGGGACAAAATGCCCGTGCTGCGGTGAATTTTTGAGAGGAACTGCCCGGCAGCATCTCCACATATTGTCAGTGGTGGTTTTCGATTTTTTAAAAAAAAAGAACTTCATGCTTATTTGGACGAGAGGGGGGAGGTGGTTGCACTTTGGGGTTAAGATCTCCATTCGAAAAAAAACTAGGAAAAATACCCCACTCATCCACACGCAAAATAAACAAAACAGAATGCATAAATGTAGGCTACAAGCATATCGAGAATTGGAGAAAATATTCACGGAGACATCTCATCTAATATTATCGAGGGGTGTATGTAACATAACAAAACTAGTTTTAAAAAAGTACTTCTGACTTTGGAGGTGGCATAACAAACCACGAATACTGAAACATTGAATGGGGTGAATCCTAGTTTAATAACGAATTCCGAATATTAGTGGATCCTGTATGTATATATTTACAGTCTCACGTTTCGATTTTCCAAGTCATTTGAATGGACCTGAGAATTCAATACTGCATGATCTGGGGCAATTATCGCTCTAATATACGCGCGCGCGCGCGCGCGCGCGCTAAATAATGTGAGCGTGCTCCTGATTGATTGAGTTGAATTGCTGCTATGATTGAGCTTGACCAATGAGAGTGAAAATGCTACATTGTTGCAACAATTCAGCGAACTGTAGCTACAATTTAGATAAATTGCAGGTACAATTTAGTATACTGTTTATATATATAGGTGCAAATTAGCTAAACTACAGGTCAATTTATCAAATTGTAGCTGCAGTTTAGCTAAACTGCAGCTACAGTTTACTAATTGCAGCTGCAATTTGATAACTAATGAAAGTGTCAATGACGCTGTAGCTTAACTTGACTGTGTATAGTGTTTGATGAAAAGGATAATGTTCAACGTTTATGAAAGGATTATGAAATACGACAAGAATTGTGATATTTGAGATTATGTTAATTTCTGTTCCCGGCATGCTGTTTTCAATAAGACTGTACTAAAGAATTGAGGCCTGGGTTAATGTGGCCCTCACAGTTAACTTAATACGTCAACAAAAGTTAACAAGTTACAGGAAGTTATTCCAGAACGAGTCACCCTACCAAGATACAATGAAATCCCTTCATAAATATAACTCGTACACTTTTCTAAAGGAATCAAGATCACATGACTGTTCAGAGGTCACGGATGTCCGACCGTGACCAAAATGGGAAGTCTCATCTGGATACCATACCAAGTTATCCTACCAAGTTACAATGAAATCCCTTCATAAAAACAACCTGTAGACAATGCTATGGGAAGCTAGGTCTCTTGACCAGGTGGCGGTAACGGCTGACCGATCGTGACCAAAATAGGGAAGTCTCATCGAGACATCATACCGGGCTATCTTTCCAAGTTACAATGAAATCGCTTCATAAATATGAACTGTATAGTGTGCTAAAAAAATCTAGGTTACAGGCCTGTACGGTCGTCACGGTTGACCTAGCATGACCAAAATAAGACGCTGTCATCTTAGCATTATACTGAGTCATCCTACAAATTTGCAATGAAATCCCTTCATAAATGTAAGCTGTAGACTGTAGTAAAGTAATCTAGGAAACGCACCCCTGCGGTCGTCACGGTTGAATGAACCCGACCAAAAGGGGCGTTCGCATCTAGACATTATACGAAGTCATCCTACCAAGATACAATGAAATCCCTTCATAAATACGACCTGTAGACTGTGCTAAAGGTTTTCGGGTTTCTGGATCAGGCAGCCGTCGCGGCTGACAGATCGCGACCATGCGGGGCGTTCTCATCTAGACGTGACCTCAAACCTGCATATGAAATGTCGTGATGATCGGACAAGAACTACGGGATGTAGCCTGTGCTAAAGAAAATGTGAACAGACTCACATACTTTGTCAAGTTAAGCTAAACATTACATGGCGCTAATAAGCCGCCGCACATGTCAAACCAGACAATGATCCGAGTAATGCAAAAAGCCTTTCAAAAACTGAGATAAAAATAGACTATAGCGCCATCTTACATCCGGGCCTCCATTTGCCCCCACAAACCGGCTTTTTTATCAACATTGCACACACGTGTATTGAACTGCTGATCGGCATTGAAATCTTCATTTTTCGTCTCCGTTTTATCAATTAAAATTCGACAATTTACCTTATCTGCGTTTGTTCTCATCCCTGAAGAGAACAGTGGTTGGGGGTTATGAGATGTTATTTTCCAGACTTATCATTTTCGAGTTACAATCCTTCATGTTCGTTCCGACGTTCGTCACAACTCTCAACTACAATATACCTTCGGCTTCTTTAAAGCTAAAATGTTTCGTTCGAAGAACGGCAGGCAAGCACATAATCGAATTTTGTTTCTAAAGAACGACAGCAATAAAAAAAATATCTATAAAGTGGAAACAAACGATATCAATGCAGCGTTCAGTACAGTAAAGCAGATGTGGGTGCCATTTTTAGTAACGGATGGATGGCTGGTTTCGAGGGGGCATATCGAGTCCCGGATGTAAGATGGCGCTATGTAAAAATGGTTTATAGCACACGACTGGTTATTCCTTTTCCCTTCAAAGCGGCCTTTAAAATAGTTGCCTTTTTCGGACCTAAAAATTTAACACAGTCACAATTAATATGTTTTTTGTCTCACAAATCGTTATATTGTGAAAAAAACAAATGTGATGTTTCTCAAAAGAAAATATATAACTCGAAGCGAGTGTTGTCAATGCAGTGACCCAGTAATTGCCTTGAAGACATTACTAGTGAAAACCTCCAAAAGCAATCTCGCCCGATCATAATTCACACAAAGATAGAGGCATGGGAAGGCTTGGGCAAAGAGGCGGAATTGGAACGCATTGGAGAGGAGAACACGAAGGTGTTTGGAATTTTTAAGGGATGGGGTTGTGGATTAATAGCAATCTCGCTCGATCATAATTCACCCAAAGATACAGACATGGAAAGGCTCTAACAGCGACCACGTTAGTGGAGCAGATTGTACGATAGCAAGAAACAAGTAGGATTTTTAGCGAAGGAGTTGTGAGTAAACATCTTTTCTCAACACACTAGGATTTCTAATTCAGAAAAAAAAACATTTTCTATTTTCTTCAAATATAGAATCATTTCATTTTCTGAAAAAAGTATATTTCAGATTTAACCGTTTACCTAACCCGAAAAGCAGACGACACTTGCAAAAATAATTCTTGAATAACTAATTTTTTTCATTTTTTGTCTCAAAAAAGAATAATGAAAATTAATTGGCGATTTTTGAGAATAGCGCTGGCCGGTTTTTGCAGTTACGTCGGGTAAAGGGTTAATGCAAATATATAGAATCATTTCATTTTCTGAAAAAAATGATTTCAGGTATAATGTAAGCGTGAATTTCAAAACACTTCCTCATAAGAAAATAAAAGGAGAATATTAATCAAGTTTGTATTAATTTATTTTCATGGCAATCCACTTTTTTATTCGGCTAGACAATCTAGCCTGGTTCAATAACAGGAAAATATTAATATTTAGTTCGTTCTTTAGGAGACTTGTTGTTGATGTTGTTGTTTCTGTTAATAGTTTTTTTTTTGTTTTTTTTATTCCATTGCGTTATTGGTTGGGGAAATGATTATTTCAGCACAAAACGTGCGCCCTATCTAGCAAATTTGTAAATTAAATTGATGCCTGCAAGCTATATGCATACTGTCTTTCTATATCACAAAAATCATGCGAGTAATTTTACTTCATCCAGCCTTCAATTAATACACTCTCAAATGAATATTTCTGAAGCAGCTAAAAATGCAACCGGCCAAAAAGTATTGACTTGACGACCAAATTGTCAGTGGCCGAAATGGTTTGCATCCGATACGTGAGTGTCCTTGAAAATCAGAAGACAAAAACAAACATAAAAAAAACAAAACAAAAACCAATAGAGATGCCCTCGTAACATAAATAATCCATAAACGACCCACCAAGCCGCGTAGTAAAAGTGGGTATCTTGGAAGTACCGACGACACTTCTTTCTGTTCCCGAAAGACTTAGGTATAGCGGTGTAGACAAATGGAACACGACCAACGGTATTCAATGTCACCCAAAGATATCAGATAGAACACGTTCTATCCGATATCTTTGACGTCACCTGTCTAAAAAAGTAGGTCAGACTTTCTCGGCGGATTGTTTTCATGTCACTGTTGAAAAAAAAAACACTTTAGCAAACGGTATAAAAGCACATATATCTATTAGGGATTTTTGCGTGTATTATTTAACCCTTTACCCAACGAATCACCCGCATCCACCCGCGTAATATGCAAATTCAGCAGTTGAAAAAATATTATTTTTCAAAAAATTTCAACAAAACCATATCATGTGACCCCTCGTTGGAACGAGCTCATGGAGCTCGTTCCAACGAGGGGTCACATGATATGGTTTTGTTGAATTTTTTTGAAAAATTTGAAAAAATGATATTAAAAATTATAAATTTTGATATCGTTTGCGTTTGGAAAGGGTTAAAGACAATGCACAGAAATGAAAATAAAGCAAAGTAAAATAAAGGAAAATTACAAATATTGATTTCGGATTTTGCAGAGGCCCATTTTATCTTCCGTAAATTGAATCCTACAGGACATTGAGTTTCCCCATGAATTTTTCTCAGAATCGTCGCAAATATATAACATGCGCGCATGCGCTCTAAATGAAGCACATGAACAGAATATGAAGCCTTTAAGTTGCAATACTGGTACTTCAGAGAAAAGCCCAAATATGTGCTTCCACCATTCTACCAGTTAATGGCAGAGCACTTATGTACTAGAATACTCTAACACCAAAACATCACGTACACTATAAAAACAATTCCACAATAATGTTACCAAAAAAATAAATAACAATAAAAATAAACAAATAAATTTTATAAAAATAAAACACCTGTGTAACCAATCGAACAAAAGAGAGTGAGGTGACATCTACTCCTCTTCAAAGATTCAGCAATGATGTAGAAATGGCACCTTGCCTACTGTAATCCTCTACCTAACATGAACAGCAGAAGACATTTGAAGAAAAAGTCTTGATGAACAGAAAATTTTCACATTTTATCTAAAAAGCACAGATTCTTACACCCTTACTTCGTTGGAACGAGATTATCCAGCTCATAAACTATGTTCTTGGGATAGGAATTAGAAAAATAATAAAATTTGAATGACGATCTCAGCACTGGTAGGTTATGTTTTTTTGTAAATGGTTAATTAACTAATTTTCTTTTACTGTTGCCCCCCCCCCCCCCCCCACCCTTCGTGGAAACCCCGGGAAGTGGAGCAATGCTTGTTTACTGTGGCAAATAAGTTCTGCTTTACTGGTAAAATAGGAGCCGGAACCAACGCCTGGGCTGAAGTCCTCTAAAGTAGGTATAAGCGATTAGCCAGAGGCGGTCTGGCAGTTGGATCCATCGGGACATTTCCCAGTGCCCCCACTCTCTATTGGCAGCCTTCCATGGCTCCCAAAATTTACGCAGCTCAACACATGTTAGCGGATGAAATTTCGTGAAAATGTCAAAAAGGCGAAATGGATATGATTGCATAGACTGTCGGTTTATCGCCATTGGCAGTCCACATAGAGGGCAATTCGATATACCAGCAGTCTTGTCTGCCATTGATCGCTCAGGTGCTAGGAAACAGCGTTCTTTCTGTTCGAAAAATCAAAATTTTCTCCCATTGGACCGAACGATATGGTCGGTCTGATGAGTTGAGGACCCCGTTTTAGTGCAACCATTTTTGCCAAATGAGCGACAAAGATGATTAACCCTTTACCCAACGCAGACGATATCAAAATTTATTATTTTAAATATCATTTTTTAAATTTTTAAAAAAAATTTCAACAAAATCATATCATGTGACCCCTCGTTGGAACGAGCTCGTTCCAACGAGAGATCACATGATATGGTTTTGTTGAAAATATTTGAAAAATAATATTTTTTCAACTGCTGAATTTGCATATTACGCGGGCGGGTGCGGGCGATTCGTTGGGCAAAGGGTTAAAACTGCCATTTATCTGGACTGACATTGATCCCTCAGTCGCAAAGCAGCATCGTTCTTTTGGTTAGAAAAATCAAAATTTTGTTCCTTTCCGGGGACCCCCTTGGTACGTTTCTCGACAGCTTTTTTGGCCCAGTCCGCCCTGCGATTAGCTGTAGCGGCCATGATACAGCCAAAGATTCTGAACGTGATCTTAAATACTAATAAATAAATAAATATTGATGCGTCTCTCCCATTGCACTCAGTTTTATAAACCCCGTACCCACCCACAAATAATGTTCATCCTTCCCAAGGTCTGTTGACGAAGTGTCAGTCAACAGGAGATAATTAACTTAATCACGCTCATTGTTTTCGTCCCGCATATAGATTACCGACGTTACGGGATTACTTTTCCAACAAAATTTACGACAAAATGTCATTGTGAATAACAATATCTCCATCTAAATCACTTAATTTAATAAATCTAACAGTAATTGTGTTGGTCGATACAACCATAATGAAAGATTGCGAGCTGAGAATCGTCTCTATTTGATAAAAAGATTATCTCCGCGATCAACAATGATTCGTTGGAACCGAACGTTGGTGGTCATTTGGTGCACAAAGAACTTCAGTTATTGGTCGTCTGTAAACAAATTATCAATGAGTCAAGTTCTTTTTTACCAGACTGGCTTCAGAAGTGAGTCTTCTTTACGAAGACTCAAAAGCGCTTCGGAATAATTCACGGAGAATATCTTGTTCCCTGTCATAGTCTGTAATGCTTTCATTTCGTTCCCTTACTTTTTAAACGGCAAACGTAGTTCACGTCTCAGCTTCAAGACATTAAATGGCTTGATTTTGATGAATATACAGCAAAGAGCGCGCTCACTCATTTGTCTCGCTAGGAGCACTAAACCCGTTTCTGATGCGTGTTAGCTATTCGCTTACCACACTATAAAATACGCTTACCACACTATAAAATATAGATTTCAATGGACAGAATGACATGACAAAAGTGACGTCATTGATAAGATGCGCGCACATTTGATTTAGTTTGTAACTCAGTCATGTCTCACCAGAACGACATTTCCACATTCCTCCCTCTCTCTCTCTCTCTCTCTCTCTCTCTCTCTCTCTCTCTCTCTCTTCTCTTTCTCTCTCTCTCTCTCTCTCTCTCTCTCTCTCTCTCTCTCTTCTCTCTCTCTCTCTCTCTCTCTCTCTCTCTCGAGAGAGAGAGAGAGAGAGAGAGAGAGAGAGAGAAAGAGAGAGAGAGAGAAGAGAGAGAGACAGACAGACAGACAGACAGACAGACAGACAGAGAGAGAGAAACAGAGAGAGAGAGAGAGAGAGAGAGAGAGAGACAGACAGACAGACAGACAGACAGACAGACAGACAGACAGACAGACAGACAGACAGACAGAGACAGACAGACAGACAGACAGACAGAGAGAGAAACAGAGAGAGAGAGAGACAGAGACAGAGAGAGAGAGACAGAGAGAGAGAGACAGACAGACAGACAGACAGAGACAGAGACAGAGACAGAGAGAGAGAGAGGGTGAATCGCCCTAACTTTCAGACTATCGGGGTAGTAAAATTCACTGCAGAAAATCAATGAGGTGAGTTTTGAGTACTAACAATCAAAATTTTCTCGGTGCGCCCCTACACCCAAAGAGGAGTCCCCCACTTCGGCTCCCTCCAATGATGCACATCGCATCGATCATTCCGCGCCTGTTCTCCCATGCACTTCTTAATTTTGGAACGCATAATTGGTCCCAGTATACCACAATATTACACACGGAATGGTGATGTTGGTGGTACTCAACATTGGATGGGCAAACATTTACCCACACCATAACTTTCTGGTCCAGAAGAAACATGGGACGAAACAAGCAAGTTGAAGCTGATGGGCCACCGGATGGTCTATACGGTTGTGCACGGACTACAGAGTGGCTTGCCATGTCCGTAAGTTCTTACTGGACAAGCTAGAAATGGTATTCGGTTGATGGCCACCAATCGAATAGCAGAGTACCTATTCCCTTCCGTCATTTTTGCGCGAACCGTATATCCTCATATCAACATATGTATGCACCAAGTCTCGGCCCAAATAAGTTTTAATTTTCTCTCTCGTCGTGTTGTTGTATTAGACGGTGTGTGAAGACATTGGCCGAATTCTTTAGTGGTTCAGCAGAGTTTACAAAATGTCAAACAAGAAAATAAACAAACAAATAAATAAATAAATAAATAAATAAATAAATAAATAAATAAATAATAAAAATAGCTATATTTTTACCAAATCCTCTTCTTTGAGACACGCTGGCCTGGTGTCAAAACGTGTTTGGAAGAACCATTACCCATTAACCCTTTACCCAACGTAACGGCCAAAACCGGCCAGCGCTATTCTCAAAAATCGCCAAATAATTTTCACTATTTTTTTCATTTTTTGTCTCAAAAACATAGGTTATGACCCCTCGTTGGAACGAGCTCGTCGAGCTCGTTCCAACGAGGGGTCATAATCTATGTTTTTGAGACAAAAAATGAAAAAAAATGAGTTATTCAAGAATTCTTTTTGCAAGTGTCGTCTGCTTTTCATGTTAGGTAAAGTGTTAAAACAAAAATAAAAGGTGGGCTGAAATAATTTTAGATTTAACCCTTCACTCAACGTAAAGTAAAGACCATATACGAACAGCGTTATTCTCAAAAATCCCCATTCAAAATTTATTATATTTTCATTTTTTTTGCTCCAAAAACATAGCTTGTGAACCCTCATTAGAACGTGTTTTACGAGCTCGTTCCAATGGTCATAAGCTGTGTTTTTGAGACAAAAATGAAAATGTTCAGTCATTCAAGACTTTTATTTGCAAGTGTCTGTTGTTCGGCTTGGGTAAAGAGGTAAGTGGAGAAAATAGATTTTCAGAGTATGGGAAAGGTTAACTGGTATATTACTACGGATACAGGCATAGAAACTTTCAGAATCAGAGATTATCCCTTTAAATGCCGTGTTTCTGAATGGGGTGGGGGGGGGGGGGGCTGTATGCTTTTCCTCTTCTAGGGAAAACTGTTAAATAGCTATATAAGTATGCCGTCAAAAATGACGGGTAACGGCATTCTTAGCGTATATCGATTTTTTTTACAAAAGTGGACATTTATTGTCTATCACATTTTCAGAAAAATAACTCTAAACAGTGAAATTTATGAGCATTCAATCACACATCAAGATGAGGTTGACTCGGTACAGGGACCAATATTATAAAAACTTTTACAATTGTATTTTCTAGACTTATAATTTCTAGCTATGACTTTAAATGGGCTGAAATGAGCCATTAGCATTTTCAAAGATGTGGCAATTTGTCAGTTGACAAATTGCCATATCTTTTAAAATGCCAGTGATTCATTTTAGTCAGTTATATTCACAGGTAGCAAAATACAATACTAGAAAATACAATTGTAAAAGTTTTATAGTATTGACTCCAGCTCTCCTGTATGGGAGAGCTAACAGCAGAAGAAGAGTTCAAGGGAAGACTTTTGGTAGGCCTTTAAGAATATCACGACGATTCAATAAAATTTGAATCGGCGAGGCTCTAATCGAATCGTCGGGGTGATTTCGAATCGTATTGAAACTTGAAGTTTCTCATGACACTGTTTAAACCTACCAGCAGGGCCCGACCTGGGCATGCACCAGTGCGTATTTGGTTCTGAAACATCAGGACCTGGCTCTTAAATCTCAGAAATAGGCTTCTCAGTTGGCGCGTAACTTCTCAGATCATATTTTGATATTCTTTCGATGGATAATCGAGAGAGACATTCTTACATGTATTATATATATGATTATCATTTATCATTGTTGTAAAGTGCTTAAGTTAAAACTTCAAGTCTTAATTACCAAGCATTAATCTTCACTGTGGTTTCTGATCAAGTCTTGGCTGCCTAAATAGGCAGCCAAGACTTGATCAGAAACCACAGTGAAGATTAATGTTTGCGATAGTGTACTAAATGAAAATGATGAGAGCTATTACATACTTGCAGTGTGTGTTACAAACAGCAGTGTGACTCCGTAAATTGAAAACTGGCGCATGAATTGAAAAAATAGGCTCCGAGGCTAGAGCGTATTTTAAATAGTCCTGATCGGTCCCTGCCTACCAGTTTGCTCACAAAAATCACCATTCAATTTTTTTTTTTCATTTTTATATCAAAAGCATATCACATAATTCCTTGTTGAAACGAAGATTTTGAGGAAAAAATAAGCGATGTTTTCAAGCACAAAAATGAAACTTTTCAGTTATTCAAGAATTTTATTGCATGTGACGTCTGCTATTCGGATTTTGGTAAATGGTTCTTAAAGGAGTTATTTAAATAGAAAAAAAAACAGTCGTAAATGAAGTCAGACTCTTCAGTGTAGCCTCCACTTGAGTATAAGTTAAAAATAGGAAATAAATAGGCATTGTTTTTCGGCCAAAAAGTGAAAATTTTCAGTTATTCAATAATTTTTTTTTCATGTGGCGTCTGCTATTCGGATTTTGGTAAATGGTTCTTAAAGGAGTTATTTAAATAGAAAAAAAACAGTCGTAAATGAAGTCAGACTCTTCAGTGCAGCCTCCACTTGAGTATTAGTTAAAAATAGGAAATAAATAGGCATTGTTCTTCGGCCAAAAAGTGAAAATTTTCAGTTATTCAAGAATTTTTTTTTCATGTGGCGTCTGCTATTCGGATTTTGGTAAATGGTTGTTAAAATGGTTATTCACAAATACAAAACAATCGTAAATGAAGTCGGACTCTTCATTATTGCTGTTGAGCCTTAGTTAGTTTGAAACCTTCAGGAAAGAGGAGTGGTATGTTTCGGAACCTTATGGAGCCTGGTAGGTGACAGATTTCACTCTTATTTTATTTCGTTTTAACCCTTTACCTAACATGAAAAGCAGACGACACTTGCAAAAATAATTCTTGAATAACTAATTTTTTTCATTTTTTGTCTCAAAAACATAGGTTATGACCCCTCGTTGGAACGAGCTCGACGAGCTCGTTCCAACGAGGGGTCATAACCTATGTTTTTGAGATAAAAAATGAAAAAAAATAATGAAAATTAATTGGTGATTTTTGAGAATAGCGCTGGCCGGTTTTGGCCGTTACGTTGGGTAAAGGGTTAATGAAATAATATTTCGAAATAACAAAATAATTATTTCGTTTTAACGAAATAATATTTCGAAATAATTATTTCGTTAAAGCGAAATAATATTTCGTTATTTCGACTGATTTCGAAATATTATTTCGTTAAAACAAAACATTATTTCGTCATTACGAAATATTATTTCATTAAAACGAAATAAAATAAGACTGAAACCTGTCACCTACCGGGCTCCATAGAACCTAACTCTACCAAGTGGTTCTTTATATTTTTGCACCCGCCGCCCAAATTTGCTTATCATAAGTCAATAAAATCATACAACATAATATAACAGTAAAAATGTGAAGGACAACTATTCGAATAGGATGCGTTAACGAGGAAATGATGCGAAATTGTTGAAACCAAAGTGGCCAAACCCAATGGACAGGCCATTAGGTAAATTGACCTCTTAATCTGTTTAGTTTAATCATATCTCAAAGACATTAGCAGTTATTTATAACAATTCTCTCGGTACACGCAAAGGCATTATTAAAGAACGCGGACAAGAAGCTGTCAAATTAAATGTCCACAACTCTCAGCGACAATCATTCAGCCGATGAATGGACCAACTGTTGGTGTATTTCTACACAATGCAGCCTCCACTATTCATGGTCAAGTAGTTTTAGTCGGAGGCAATTTAAGGATTTGACTTCATTTTGTTGCATTCATTAAATAGCGAATTTATGGAACTCGCATGTAAGCGCAGTAGGTAGAGATGCAGGCCGCAAGCGAGAGGTCCTCGGTTCGAATCCCACTTACCGCCACCGCGTTGTGTCCTTGGGGAAGACACTTCATCCCAATTAGTGCAGGCGTAGGAGGTATTGACACGGAAAAAATTAGCTACAACCTGATCTTGGTGTCAGTCGAAGCGGAAATCTGTTAAGAATATCATAAACAAAATCCGCTTTGGGGAAAATTTCTTATCCAAGATGGCGCCCAAAGGGTGGGGGCTGAGGTTGCCGATCACAAAAATCCGTAAGCTGCAATCGATAATCCTACTCCCTCTGAAAATGTGTGGTAAGATATGCATAGCAATTGGCATCAGCTAGACTTTTGTGCAAAACAAAGCAAATGAGTCCAATTTAAACCAAAATATATCACCCCCTTTGTCTGCATCAGAAACAGTCAAACACTCAGACGTATCTGCGGTATATGAGTGCTTCTCTTGTTCTGATACACTTTCCTCTTGTCGTTCATTGGACGTGTGTTCTCTCAATGTACCTGAATGTGTGATTGCCTTCAGAAGTTTGTTTGTCAACGCCCCTTCAACAAAGAAGTGGCCCCGCAAAGTCCTTGAAACTGCTTTACCGGAGACCATCGAACCTACTGCAGTGGGTCCGTATACTTGTCCCAATGCCTCTTCCAAACCAGATCCTTCCATCATGGAACCGATGCTACCAAGAAAGCTCATGATAGTGTGGAACCCTCCTAACCGACAGCAGACAATGTTCATTTCTTTGGCAGTAGATATTTTCACGGCTTGCTTTGTACCACAGAGGCTGGTGAAATGTCACACAATGGGAAGGTATATTCATGCGTGTAGCCTGATTCATAATAAAACTCAGAGTCGAAAAGATACATGTGCGGTCTGAGGGGCTAAGATCAATGATAGGGAGGAAAAGCCCCTCTGATTTTGCGGAACCGGGCGAGTTCTCTGTGGAAAAGGTATGTTGCATGAAGCCAGACCAATTTGGTACCGGGTCATTCAAAGCAGATGGTAGCCACCCGCAGTGCCACAACATGTCAGTATTCAAGCTTGGTGGAAGGATGCTGGGGGACCGCAACCGGATTAAAGGCTTGTAATTTAACTCACATAAACCCTTTCCTGGTACCTCTGTGTATTCGATGATTGGAATGCCTTTATCACTCAACAACTCCTGAACACCAACTCGGCTTTCTCTTTTTACTAGTTTCGGTCTTGCAGTGACTGTTGTTCCGCGTTTTGGAGTTGACACTGCTATGATACCCATACCATGGAATGTGCCCTTTCCATCTATCGTTGCAACGTTATGGTCCACGTTATCAGCCACCTATTGTGTGAACTCACCTGGGAAATAAGCAGATAGATAGCTGTCAACTGATTCCAGGTTCATGACACCTTGCTTATATCGTTTAACTTCATCATATGTGATTGAGAATCCCAATCTAGAAAGTTCATTCACAAGCCATTTTGAACCAAACAATGGTCCATTTCTATCCCAACTCCAAAGAGAGTCGATGTTATTACAGATCTTGGTATTGCCGATTGCACTATATAATGACCTACACTGTTCACTTTGATGTCAGACGGAATCAAGCATTTCAGAAATGAGTGAAGGAATACTAAGATCCAGCTTTTCCCACGCCCGATGTCTTTTATGTCGTCTGGTGTAGGATAGGTATCTGTGACAAACTCCATCTCTCTCAAATATGCCTTCATCAATTTTGCAGCTGTAACACCGATTCTCTCAGCTTCGTCGCTCACATTGTCTTTCCTATCCGTGTACCATTTTTCATTGATCATATACTCAGCCATATTTCGAAAACATGCGTTATTTCTGCCCTTTACTTTAGCAAAAAAGACGAATTCCCCATAACGGCGGACTACTGTTCCTCGAAATGTTAGACCTAGGACTATAATTCCGCGGAATAATAGTCCAGAGGGACTAATTTTCCTACGGACTATCATTCCTGTCACACCGGCTTCCTCCACCCGTAAAACAACGTGACACTTACTGTTGAAAGTGCCGCCAAACCCCCAAACACTATAAAACAAAACATTGAATGAAACCGTAGAGAGATGAACAGAGCTTATACGTCGATACTGGAAACACATGTATACTTCACAATCATTTATTTATAACGATTTGATGGACGATACATTCATAGGCTTGTATGCATGATGCATTGTATCAGAAAAATGTGGACGGCAACTCAAGTTAATCTTATCCATCTATCCCATAATTCCATGACAGAGTATCCCGCACGTTTTAAAACTAGACAGGCTAATTATGTTGCAGGAGACCATATCGGGCGGTAACGGACCTAATTTTGCAGATTACGTACTCGACCATAAAATATATTGGTACCAAACAAATGTTGGCACCGATATATTTTAAGGTCGTGTACGTAATCAGCATTTGGGCATTTGTCCAAGGCTATTCTATAAATGCCACGCCGATACATACCTTGATGGGCTTCAGTGTATGGTGCATTGTACGAGGCAAACGTACACAAAGACTCAGGTATAACTTATGCATCTATCCCATAATTCCCAGCAGAGTACCCCGTTCGTTTTGAACTGGTCAGGTTAATTATGTCAGAGGAGAGCGTCTGTGAAACTTCTTGTTTTTTCTTCACTTATACATATCTGTTAACAGCCCTTGACACTGATTCATAGAAAGCTCTCGTGAAGCAAGAGAGATAGAGGATATCTTCGTTGTTTTAGTGAAAATCTGGAATTAACTCATGCGTGTGGTCCTGAAGGTTTTATTTTTCACAAGCGATTGCGCGAGTGAAAAATAATATTTTCAGGTCCACACGAATGAGATAATATACAATTATGGACTTTTGTGGAGGTGAATATGATGTGATATGAACCTAAAAAACTTATATTGACCGAGGCGTTAGCCAAGGTCTGTATAAGTTTTTTAGGTTCATATCACATCATATTTACCACCACAAAAGTCCATAATTGTTTTATTATATACACCATCCTAAAAAACCCCAATCTTCTATTTGTCAATTAAAAGTTCAATTATATCAACCAGTCGAACCAGAAATACTTTTATTTAACAATAAAATGGTTATCATCTGCATAATAACATACAAATAAGACGGAAGTCAGGTTGACTGCGCGTGCACGTCGATTGAAATAGAACTGGAGAGGGGATTTCCAAAAGCTATATTTAGAAAGCTGATATTCACTGGAAAACCGATGAACATGGGTTTTTGAGTATCAGTCACGTGTATAAGATCCAGCCAATTGAAACGTTGTTATTTATAATGTATATAATAATTTCCAATATTCACAAAAACAGAGTAGATTTTCTTTTTATTATATCCTACGTGACAGTTTACTGCGCAATATTCAGCCCAATTCGACTGCAAGCATGTACGTTTCAAACCAGTAACAAAGATGGCTGATTGTTCCTTCCAAGGCGACGTCATGCGCCGAAGAGTAACGTCATTTAGGAAGCTACTGAGGGATATTCCTCGTTATCCATCAAGTCGATGGATATTGAGAAATATCTTTTAGATAATTTCCGACAATCCACAGACTAGCATATAATATAGTTTTTTAATCCTATCCTCACATGAAAAGCAGACAACACTTGCAAATAAAATTCTTGAATAAATAATTTTTTTCATTTTGTTGCGTCAAAAACATAGCTTATGACGCCTCATTGCAACGAGCTCAACGAAATGAAAAAAATAATGAAAATTTAATAATGATTTTTTTGTTTTTTGTGAATAGCGCTGGTCGGTTTTGGCCGCTACGTTGGGTAAAGGGTTAATGCACTCATCTCTTCCAGTTTGTTTTACTTGTGCTGTACACTGACAAACTTTTGGAGTGTTTTAGTTTTTTCTGCTTATTGACTTTACAGGAAATGACGAACAGTTTCTACAACTGACATTCCACCCTTTCTTGGCCCCTTGGCGTATGTTGTGGCTGGCAACGTATGTAGTGGAAACTTTGTTACCTACTCGTCTTGAATACTATTCTGAGATCTTCAGTCAGCACGGACTATATCTCTCCCCGTCCATGGGAAAGTTATTTTACTTGCCTTCCAAACAGAATGGTACACCGCGACCGCACCATCCCCATAAATGAAACTGCTGGAGAATGTTTAGATACCCGTGAACTTTTCCGACCGAAAATGGACGCAGCACACACGTCTCTTCAGCCACCACATTTGGATGTTACGCAGAAAGATCACACGGTCAAGTTTGATACCCAGCGTAAACTCTAGATCTAGTGAGGGTGTCATCTCATCAGATAAACGCTGCACGCGTGGACGATTCCCAGAGATAAATGCCCATCTGGAACCTGTCTCTAAGAGAAGCGTCCATTTTGGAGCCATATCTCTGAGAAACGTCTATCTGGGGCTGTGTATCCGGGAAGTGTCTATCTGGGATCCTTGGGGAGCGCGCTGGCTCAGTGGTAGACTGTTGGACTTCTATACTATGGGTACCGAGTTCGATCCCAGTCCCGAACGACCCGCGTTGTGTCCTTCGGCAAGGCACTTTATCCCGGTTGCCAACATGGGGTCACGATGACGCCGTGTACTAAGACGTACTGCACGTCGATGGCGCACATGTCTTCAACCGCTGTAACCCTGCTTGAGCGGAGCTTGAACAGAGTTAGAATGTTGAGGAGCTGACAGTTGCTCGTCGATGCTCGGTGGTTCTCTCCGGGTACTCCGACTTCCTCCACCCGTAAAACTGTCACGGTCACAATTAGCCAATGTGCATAAGTATGTCACCTTAAACACCAATAAATAAATAAATAAATAAATAAATAAATAAATAAATAAATAAATAAATAAATAAATAAATAAATAAATAATCTGGGATCCTTCTATCTGAGTTGTAATATTTCAGCGGTAAACTATTTCCACGTACTGTATTCAATGTGTTCTCTCATTTTTACATTAGTAGTTTGTCTCGGGCTTTTCACCCCTCATTTGGATGACCTCGGAAGTGACGTCATGTCACGTGACCTAGTGGCGCCATGTTGTGTTGTCATGGTAACCCGCGTGAGCGGCCATGTTGTGACGTCATCCCCATAGTGATACGTCGTGTTAGTGCGCATGCGCAGCGCGTGTTGTTAGGGTGATACGTGTTTCCGTCGTCCATTTTGTATACTGGAGGCCGCCATCTTGGTTTCTATGGTAGCACGTGATTGCTATGTTACCCAATTTTTCCGCAATAGGACGGGGTATGTTCGGAAGGTGTGCTCGATTGTAGAAGAGTAAATCTAATTACCACAAACAACCCGACAATCCTTCCAAATCACCAAAATCCACCGAAATCACCGAAATTGACTTTATTTATTACGGATTTCCCAATTTATCGGCTTAGCACGTAGTGCTATAGTACTAAGGGGGTACAAAGGGGTGCGTTCGATTGAGCAGGAGTAATGTTCTGGCTTAGAGTTTTCCCAGAATCCCTTTTTGGATCCCTATCCCATGACGTTTTTCCCATTAAAAGTCACGTTCCTTTGGTCATTACCCAGAATTCTCTGCTTCTATCTATATATGCAATAGTTTACGTCTATCTGGCCATGTTCCTTTGTTCTAGAGTATACTCCAGTAGCGTAGAAGAGCCTATTAGTTGGAACAGCTTTGCTTATTGTTACTATATTTAGCTATTTCTGGTGTATTCTTGTTAGTTCTGACCCTATTCTAAGTACTCTTGTTGTTTCATTTATCTAGATTATAACTAACCAACCAGATTGCTTGATTTCCCATAACCTGTGCTTAATCGTATAGAGTTATCTCCCCTTATTACAACGAAGTTGTATCAGATTCTCATCGCATCTATATCCAATGGCAATATCCCCGGGCACCCCAATTCCGGCACCCCCTTTTTTGAAAAAACATATGACATTCGGCACCCCTTTTTTGTCGTATGTGCTTATGTGAAAAGGCACAATGTGACACAATGTGCCCTAGCACATAGGCACATGTGGGTATTTGAGGATACCTATTGCCTGGTATTGTATTATTCGAGGATACCTACTAGAGAATCCCTTTTTTGTCATATGTGTTTATGTGAAAAAGCACAATGTGACACAATGTGTCCTAGCACAAAGGCACATGCTTTATGTGCCGATATGTGCTTATGTGAAAAGGCACAATGTGACACAATGTGCCCTATCACATAGTCACATACGGGTATTTGAGGATACCTATAGCCTAGTATTGTATTATTTGAGGATACCTATCTAGGATACCTTCTGGAGAATCCCTTTTTGTCATATGTGCTTATGTGAAAAAGCACAATGTGACACAATGTGACCTAGCACATAAGCACATGCGTTATGTGCCGATATGTGCTTATGTGAAAAGGCACAATGTGACACAATGTGCCCTATCACATAGGCACATACGACCAAAATGGGATTCCATAGCCACAGATGTTTTCCAAAAGGGTTTCTTTAAAAGGGATTCCATAAAATGGAATTCCTATCCGACTCCGTAAAATGGGATTCCGTGTTTTATCATCGACACTCGAGGGTATTCCCCTTCCCTATTAGAAGAATTCAGTTCAATGGGTTGTAGTTCATTAAGTTTAAAATTTATTCAGTTAAATGTCGTTCAGTTCAAAGGGTGTTTATTTATATTAGATATAAAAAGTTCATTCAAAAAGTTTTAAAAGTTCAAGGGTGTTAACATTGGGATATATTTAGGGGTTATAGTTTATTCAAACAGTTCCAGAGGGTTAATTATATATACCTTCATTAGGGTTGTAGTTCATTTCAAACAGTTCAAGAGGGTTAACATTGGGTTATATTTAGGGGTTGTAGTTCAAACAGATCAGTACGATCTTCGTTCACTTTGTTCTGTTCACTTCGATCTTGGCTGTGTTGGATCTTTGTTCATTTTTTATAGTCAATTCACTTCGAGTTTGCTTATATTCGATCAGATCAGTTTGATTTTCTTCAATTTGTTCTGTTCACTTCGATCTTGGTTGTGTTGGATCTTCGTTCTGTACCTTTACTGTTTTGTAGTGGTTGGTTGTCTCTGTTCAGTTGTTTCCAACTAGTTCGATCTTCGTTCATGTTGCGTCTGTTAGGTTGTTGCATGTAGTATTTAGGGGTTACAGTCCATTCAGATTAAAATTTTTATTGTATATATTGGGTGTTAAGATTAAGTCAAAGTTTATGTTGTGTTCCCTTCGACCTTGTTGTAGTTGATGAATTAGGCTTTGTTAGTCCCTTTCCATACCCTCGAGTGTCGATGATAAAACACGGAATCCCATTTTACGGAGTCGGATAGGAATTCCATTTTATGGAATCCCTTTTAAAGAAACCCTTTTGGAAAACACCTGTGGCTATGGAATCCCATTTTGGTCGTATGTGCCTATGTGATAGGGCACATTGTGTCACATTGTGCCTTTTCACATAAGCACATATCGGCACATAAAGCATGTGCTTATGTGCTAGGTCACATTGTGTCACATTGTGCTTTTTCACATAAGCACATATGACAAAAAGGGATTCTCCAGAAGGTATCCTAGATAGGTATCCTCAAATAATACAATACTAGGCTATAGGTATCCTCAAATACCCGTATGTGACTATGTGATAGGGCACATTGTGTCACATTGTGCACTTTTCACATAAGCACATATTTGCACATAAAGCATGTGCCTTTGTGCTAGGGCACATTGTGTCACATTGTGCTTTTTCACACAAGCACATGTGACAAAAAAGGGATTATCTAGTAGGTATCCTCGAATAATACAATACCAGGCAATAGGTATCCTCAAATACCCGCATGGGCCTATGTGCTAGGGCACATTGTGTCACATTGTGCTTTTTCACATAAGCATATATGACAAAAAAGGGGTGCCGAAGGTCATATGTTTTTTCAAAAAAGGGGGAGCCGAAATTGGGGTGCCCGGGGATAATGCCATTGGACACAGATGCGATGAGAATCTGATACAACTTCGTTGTAATAAGGGGAGATAACTCTATACGATTTAGCACAGGTTATGGGAAATCAAGCAATCTGATTGGTGAGTTATAATCTAGATAAATGAAACAACAAGAGTACTTAGAATAGGGTCAGAACTAACAAGAATAGTCCAGAAATAGCTAAATATAGTAACAATAAGCAAAGCTATTCCAACTAATAGGCTCTTCTACGCTACTGGAGTATACTCTAGAACAAAGAAACATGGCCAGATAGACGTAAACTATTGCATATATAGATATAAGCAGAGAATTCTGGGTAATAACCAAAGGAACGTCTCTTTTAATGGGAAAAACGTCATGGGATAGGGATCCAAAAAGGGATTCTGGGAAAATTCTAAGCCAGAACATTACTCCTGTTCAATCGAACGCACCCCTTTGTACCCCCTTAGTACTATAGCACTACGCGCTAAGCCGATAAATTGGGAAATCCGTAATAAATAAAGTCAATTTCGGTGATTTCGGGTGGATTGTGGTGATTTGGAAGGATTGTCGGGTTGTTTGTTGTAATTAGATTTACTCTTCTACAATCGAACACACCTTCCGAACACACCCCGTCCTATTGCGAAAAAATTGGGTAACATAGCAATCACGTGCTACTATAGAAACCAAGATGGCGGCCTCCAGTATACAAAATGGACGACAGAAACACGTATCACCCTAACAACACGCGCTGCGCATGCGCACTAACACCACGTATCACTATGGGGATGACGTCACAACATGGCCGCTCACGCGGGTTACCATGACAACACAACATGGCGCCTCTAGGTCACGTGACATGACGTCACTTCCGAGGTCATCCACCGAGGTCATCCAAATGAGGGGTGAAAAGCCCGAGACATACTACTTACATTGTACAGGTATACGTCTTGAATATACTTGTCTGTCAGTCTTTAACACAATATTTCTCGAAATCTTGGAATTTCCCAGTGTGAATAAGTGAACGAGAGTTACCTGCCTTGAAAAGATTCAGAGTTACCCGCCTTGAAAAGTGACAGTCGGGCGTGATGAAATACCCGAAACTCGGCAGTTCTGGATAAAATATATTGTTTTTGAAAAACCGTATGATGCATTCTATTCAATGTTTACACCATTGCCAAACAAGTCAAAGAAAAAATAATGTAAGCTAATTTTGGGGCTCAAAAATATGCGTTTGACCACTGGGGTGTTTTGTTGGGAATTCCCTCCGAAAACCATTTTGCACATGAATGTTTTTTTCTATTCTTGGCAATTATTCTCCCTCATATGTTACACGACCTCCAGTTTTCAGGACAGAAGATCTGTTCGTGTCGAGGTGTGTGCGTGTGTGTGTCTGTGGGAGGGGGGAGGGGGCATTCCAAATAGAGCGATCACATCTCCCCCCCCCCCCCCCCCCCACACACACAAACGTTATACTGATAAACCGTTTACTACTGTTATACTTCGAGCCCAAGGCGTAACAAGTTGGGGGAGGGGGTAGTAGGAGTATGATGCCGGGCTATTTTGGTATGGGTTACAGTCTTTGATACTGGTTCTCTCTTGCTTATAATCATCTTTCTTACGTCACTAGATTTGATATACTAAGATTAGTACACGATTCGGAGTGTTAGACACCCAGCACAACCATTAACCCTTTACCCAGCGTAACCATCAAAACCGTCCAGCGCTGTTCACAACAATCACCATCCAATTTTCATTATTTTTCTCACCTTTTGTCTCAAAAACATAGTTTATGACCCCTCATTGGAACGAGCTCAACGAGCTCGTTCCAATGAGGGGTCATAAGCTATGTTTTTGACGCAAAAAATGAAAAAAATGAATTATTCAAGAATTTTATTTGCAAGTTCCGTCTGCCTTTCGTGTTAGGTAAAGGGTTAAAAGAGTTCTGATACGGTAGGTGTTAATGAAATAAGAAGTTGCGTCAACACTACACCATCTATATTTTATTTATTCACAAATAAATTTCCAGGAAGGCTTGAGTTTTAAAACTAGAATACTTATTGACTAATATTCCAACAACATCGACAAGGCAGGCCTTCGAAGAAGGCATGCCCTGACGATGTAGTTGGACTATTTTATCAGTCGGTACTTAAGCCATCACAGTCGAGACAAATCAGGTCTACATCCTACATTCCACCATCTTCGCGACACCCTTGCCAACCCAACCACTCCTTTGAACAAGTATGCCATGCCCAGCTTTCAACTTCAAGTGACTGGTTCAAGTGGACGGTTATCTCCCTTTATCGACTAACTACCAGAACCCATCAGCCTCTTGCTTCACAGATAATCGGCCAAGGTGTGAAAAAAGTAATCAGATTAAACAGAATTTGGAACATCAAAGGAACAAAAGTCAAGGCTTGGGGTCTGATAGATATTTCCATCAGACATTTTAGCATGATTGCAATGGAGAAACCAGTACATTCTGTAAGTGACGAAGGAACAAAACTCAGATGGTAAACTGGCACCATTCAACAATTACAAAAAGAAAATATATTGAACTTTCAGATGCCAAGCACTTCCATTATGTAACTTTTGAACATTTGAACATTTTATTTAAACTTAAGAATTGTAAAACTTTCCCATCTCCGTAATGTTAATTTTCAATCCCCAAAACGACATTTCCAGGAGAGGTTTCTAGACCGTTTTCCCACTGATCTGAAGGTAAAAGTCGGCCATGCCGGGCCCGGGGGGGGGGGGGGGGGGAACTGGGGCCTAGGATTAATTCTTTGACGGGCGCCCTTTCGAAAGTATCGGAATAATGACGCAGATGCCAAATGCACGAGCGATGATAGGGGCTTTGAAGAGGTTCTCCCCCAAAGAAATTTTGAAATCAGTTATTAAATGGAGACGTCTGGTGGCTTTGGGGATGACGTTTTTAGCAGTATGTTTGAAATTTGCAAGTTCATCAGTTAATATCCAGTGACCTAAAGCTATAGCTTTTGACTGCACAATTCCTGAAGTGATAACTTTATTACGTCAAGTTGATTAAATAAAGTTAGCACTTCATGAACCCTGCAGACCCAAATACTACCGTTGGTTAAGTACAGAACTCCATTCGCGATACAGCCCCCTTCTTCACTATTGGTACAGGAGTCAGAACTTTGGGAGGTCCCAGGCCTGCCCCAAGAATCCTGGACTCCTGGGCCAAGCCCGCCCCGTCCCCGCTAAGTTCTGGACTCCGGGGTTACGACCCCGGACCCCCTCCCTCTCCTCGGCCCTGTGAACAGGGCGAATCTCTGTCGATGTTACGCCATGTAATGGGCTTTCTTCAATTTTAACTATCAACTGCATGACCACATCGATCGCATTCATGATTTCTTTCTTTGTTTAACTTCAGTTTGTGTGTTTACAAAGTTGCCAATTAATTATACTATTGCCTGGCGAGTATCAACAAATAAATACAATGGTAGTACAAAATGTCAAATTGGTTGAACTGTACAACCGATTCGAAGACTATAATAATAAAGGAGAAACTCTTTCTTTTGTTGGGTAATTAATCAACATGTATTCTCTCCTCTCAGGAGTATAATTTAGAACAAACCGTGAAACGAGTAAAAAATTCAATTTGGTTAAGACTTGACTTGACTCATGTCCACCATCTGGTGCCGTAAAATAAGCAACAAAAAGCATCTCAATGTGGTATTACATATTTCCAGTGCGTAAGTTGTGTAATATCTGTAGTAATCCAGAGTTCTACATATGCGAGTTTAGTTTTATGGGTATTGCGTTGTACGCAATCTGTATTTTAGAAACTTTCTCAAAATATAATTTAAATTGTTCAAAAAGTTATATGACCGTTGCAAATTTGCGACGTGATGCCGGTGTGACAGGAATGATAGTCCGTAGGAACGTTAGTCCCTCTGGACTATTATTCCGCGGAATTATAGTCCTAGGTCTAACATTTCTAGGAATAGTAGTCCGGCGGACTACTATTCCTAGAAATGTTAGACCTAGGACTATAATTCCGCGGAATAATAGTCCAGAGGGACTAATTTTCCTACGGACTATCATTCCTGTCACACCGGGTCAGTAGTTCTTACCGGAAGCGCTCAGCTGAAGCTGAATATTTGAAAAATGATTTTTTATAATATTTCTTGATTAATTGTGTACAGAAACAATCAACGTTTTATTTTTATCAGATATCATTTATTAACTTCTTGACTTGTGCCAAGCACTTGCAACTACAGAAAAGGGGGCGTGTATTATTTTCGAAAGAAGTAGCTCTCTCACATACGTGGTGGATTGTCAATACGCTTTTTCCAAATTTTGAGTATCTTTGTACTCCCCATTGTTTAACCCTTTACCTAAAGGAATTGAGTATGCACCCAGCGCTATTAATAGGAAAGAAGGGGGCGCGGTGGCTCAGTTGGTAGAGGTGCAGGCTGCAAGCCGAGGGGTCCTCGGTTCGAATCCCACCTGCGGCAACCGCGTTGTGTCCTTGGGCAAGACACTTCACCCCCATTGCCCACGTGGGGGCACGGTGACGTTGTGTACTAAGGCGTTCTGCACGTCGATGGTGCACCTGTCTTCAACCAATGCTAACACTGCTTGTGTGGAGTTGGTATGTTGGGGAGCTGACAGTTGCTCGCCGTTGCTCGGTGGTTCTCTCCGGGTACTCCGGCTTCCTCCACCCGTAAAACTGTCACGGTCATGGTTAGCCATTGTGCAGAAATATGTGACCTTAAACACCAATAAATAAATAAATAATAGGAAAAAAACCCCAAACAAACCGCAGTTCGAATTTGTTTATTTTTTATTCAAATGTTGCCTCAAAAACATAGTTTATGACACCTCACGGGAAAGAGCACGTCGAGCTCGTTCTAATGAGGGATCGTTACTGGTTGAGTATTGAAAGCCCATTTGGGGGCTTTATCCCGGAGGGAGGATACTACAGCTTAAAACTTTCATATTTTGTGGATGTGCTTCAATTAATTTTTGATGTGATATTATTTAGTCTGGGTGGAGTTGCCCTGTTAGGATTTATAGGAGAGTGCCTATAGACACGCTTCCATAAATTGTAACAACTCAATAATATGTGAACAAAATTTTGACAACCCGAAAAAACTTAGCAGCCTACCAGTTATGCAATGTTTTTGAGGCAAAAATTAAAAAAAATATAGTTAGTCAAGAATTTTTATAATTTTTATATAATGTTGTATAGCTACAACATTATATCACACACACACACTTCAAAGTCAAATTGTGTAAGAAATCGAACGGTTTTATGGACTGTTGTTTTCACACTTTTCGTGGAGTTTGCGTACAGACTACTATTGTGTAATTTTGTCGCTTGTCTTGTCTGCTTATCAACAGCCATATTTCTCTTTCTCATAAGTTTATAAAATAACGTCTGAAAGGAATCGTGTATCTCCCAACCGTATCCCTGCAGGCGATAACTGGGGGGGGGGGGGGGGGGGGGGGGAGGAGGGTGGGCGGGGGGGGGGGGGGGGGGGGTAAATTCCCTCAATAATTTTCTAGTAGGTATATGTCTGTCAGGGCAAAGCCAGCCTAAATATAGGGGCAAGGGTCCTCATATATAAAGATATTGTAAGTTCAATCCGCATCAAGGCGAAAAACCTACGTGAATTTCACTTCTCTGTGAAGCTGGACATGGAAAAAACACACGTGGTGTATATCCAGCTTCAGCGCAGGGACCCAGGGGAGAAACGGTATGTTAGATAAGGTCTAATCTCATTTAAGTTATACAGTAGTCGCGAGTCTTACGAGACGTAATCGGTTGGTGGCAGGATATCGTCACGGCCAATTGAGAAACGAGATTCTAAAAGATAGAAATGTCTGTCGTGTCGTCACCTGATCATTAGTTTTGCAATGCGTGGCAGGAACGAATCGGTTCTCTCGACAAGTGAAATCACCGTTAAGTCACGCGCGAGATGACTTGTATTGATTCTGCCTCGATATACGTCATCTCCCACCGTTTTGGCAGATGGACAGATGAGCGTCTGTCCACCTGACAGTTTAGGGTAAAAAGTATATATACCTTGAAGAGCAGAGCATTAGACACACACTTGGGGTCACACACACGTTGGTGAAGTCCAGGGCAGGCGGACTCTGTTTCCTGGTATAGGGGGTACCTTCGATCACAGGAACCTGAAACGGCTGGAATCGCCAGACAGGGCATTTCACGATTGATTTAGCTTAAAGTTGATAGGCGGCTACAGTGCCAAATTCGTTGAGAAGGAAAACCCAAGGTGAAACGTTAAAGTTTAGATTGTCGAGTAGCAGGTATCAGCCTGCAATAGTCAGAAGTGTAGGTTAATTGTATTGTGCGTATTAACCCTTTGAAGCGTCAGACTGATTGTGTTCTGAGTAGTTTGTTTTGCTGTCGAAGCATCGTAATACCGACTGGAGATCGGTGTGAATGACAATTTCGCCCTAGCACAAAAAGGGGCATTTGTGAATCGTGAATTCAACCAGGATCAGTGAACATTTCAAGAGGACTTTCACGGAGGACTTTCAAAAGGCACATAAGGTATGAGTAGACAATATCTGACCCAAATCAGAAGTACGGTGGCTTTATAGATGACAAACATTGCTGGTCGGAACCCTCCGACAGCCAGAGGTACAGTTACGCGCAGACGTTGACATTTGAGCCTAAGCGGGTGAAGCTCTTATGGCGAGCTCACGGTAATAACATTTCGGATTTGTGAAGCTCTTATGGCGAGCTCACGGTAATAACATTTCAGATTTGTGAAGCTCTTATGGCGAGCTCACGGTAGTAACATTTCCAGTGTGTAGACTATAGTGCCAGTACAGGGCTATAGAATGACTATATAATTGTTGAGAATTATTTAACCCTAGCAACCCATTTTAGCTCAACTTGACAAAGTCAAGCTGAGCTATTGCCATCACTTCTCGTCCGTCGGCGTACGTATGTACGTACGTACGTACGTTAGTACGTGAGTATGTTAGTACGTTAGTACGTACGTCCACAATTTCCTTTGGCACACCTCACAGGTCGCATTTATGATCAGATTACTTTGAAACTTCTTATGCTTGTTTGGGGTGACCTCTAGATGGGAGCTATCGATTTTCTTCAATTTCCGTCAAAAAATGTTGCCGCGGCCAACGTTCTTAGAACTTAGTTTAGTCAAACCACAATATTTCCCTTTGGCACACCCTACAGGGCACATTTATGATTTGATTACTTTGAAACCTGATACGCTTATTTAGGGTGACCTCTAGATGGGTGCTATCGATTTTCTTCAATTTCCGGCAAAAAATGTTGCCACGGCCAACGTTCGTAGAACTTAGTTTAGTCAGACTTCAATATTTCCCTTTGGCACACCCTACAGGGTACATTTATGATTGGATTGCTTTGAAACCTGGTATGCTTGTTTGGAGAGACCTCTAGATGGGAGCTATCGATTTTCTTCAATTTCTGTCAAAAAATGTTGCCGCGGCCAACGTTCTTAGAACTTAGTTCAGTCAGAAGACTCAATATTTCCCTTTGGCACACCCTACAGGGTACATTTATGATCGGATTGCTTTGAAACCTGGCATGCTTGTTTGGGGTGACCTCTAGATGGGAGCTATCGATTTTCTTCAATTTCGGTCAAAAAATGTTGCCGCGGCCAACGTTCTTAGAACTTAGTTTAGTCAAACTACAATATTTCCCTTTGGCACACCCTACAGGGCACATTTATGATTTGATTTCTTTGAAACCTGGTATGCTTATTTAGGGTGACCTCTAGATGGGAGCTATCGATTTTCTTCAATTTGTGGCAAAAAATGTTGCCGCGGCCAACGTTCTTAGAACTTGGTTTAGTCAGAAGACTTGATATTTCCCTTTGGCACACCCTACAGGGCACATTTATGATCGGATTGCTTTGAAACCTTTCATGCTTGTTTGGGGTGACCTCTAGATGGGAGCTATCGATTTTCTTCAATTTCCATCAAAAAATGTTGCCGCAGCCAACATTCTTAGAACTTAGTTTAGTCAGACCACAATATTTCCCTTTGGCTCACCCTACAGGGCTCATTTATGATTAGATTGCTTTGAAACCTGGTATGCTTATTTACGGTGACCTCTAGATGGGAGCTGTCGATTTTATTCCATTTCCGTCAAAAAATGTTGCCACGGCCAACGTTCTTAGAATTTAGTCTAGTCAGACCACAATATTTCCCTTTTGTACACCCTACAGGGCACATTTATGATCGGATTGCTTTGAAACCTGGCATGCTTGTTTGGGGAGGCCTCTAGATGGGAGCTATCGATTTTCTTTGGTTTCTGTCCAAAAATGTTGCCACTGGCAAAAAAACTGACATTGGTCCCAATGATTTTCAATTTTGCCATTTCATTTATAACTTACCAAGTTTAAGTTTGTCAAGTTGAGCTACAGTGTCATTGACACTTTCATCTGTGAAAAGAATCGAATTGTTGATTGTTGAAATATTGAAACGGCTTTATTTTTATGTGTAAATAAAAGAATCGTTGTTACTTTAAATCATTCTTTCCATAACACAGCCTGAAGTGATTAGGAATCACACCTAACGGAAATCGAACCTATTTCAGGCCAATTTGGCAGAGAAGGCATCACGGCGTCTGTCTAACTCAGTTCCCAGCGCCGAGTTCGCGACACTTGGTTTCCGACCCTCCACGTTGGTCTAATTTTCCCGCAATTTCATCAGCGGGACTAAATAACCCCACGTCAGTCCAGGCCTTACGGGGCCTCAGGTGTCCTGACAATGTCCATCTGGATTGGAGTCTTATATATCGATTCATTCCTACTGGTAATCATGTACTTTCTTATGACATTAGATTTGCTTCCTGGAGTTATGTCACACATCCAGCTGGTCTAAGTATGTGTGGCATAAGTCCAAGTGACGGTATATGGCTGATTGGGGATGTTTGGATCCCATCATGGCCAAGTTTGAATTCGGTAAGGGCTAATTGAATAAACAATTGGGAAGCCATTGCATCACAACTGCAGCATGTTGGCCATTTTGCCACAAAAAGATTTCTTGAATTTTGTAATTATAATCCCCATTGACAAATATTTAAAAAAACACTTTGCCCAGCATAATTCTGCTACTGTAGGCTGAATTTCGAAACATCATCAGTTAAGTGTCAAATATGCATATAAATATTACATATAAATTTTTGTAGCTGACTGAAAAACCAGCCTGAATGGCATAACCTGTACACTTGGCTAGTTACCTGGTTATCTGGCCACTATTCTTCAGTGTTTGTTTCATATATATATATGGATGCATCATTGATTCAAGTTGGGTATTGTGAAGTGATACAACAATTATGATCCCCCCACTTATTTTAGAGCAACTTTGCATCTAAATCTCCAGATGTTTGTTTATACAGTGTACCAAATAATGTATCCATGGATGGGAGGAAATCTCCACTAAAGTATGATTTGATATCTTCACACACAAACAAAATTGATAAGAACATCAAACACTTCATTTCCAGTTGCAAATGTGGCAATCCGTGCCAATAACCTTTTCTTACTATGGTGTTGTAGAGTTATCTCCCTTACATGGACATGCACACCTGTACACTTCGACAACCGGGTGGAAAATGTTTCAGAATATGTCCAGCAAACAGCAAAAATATGTTTTCTGGTAATTACTCTTGATAGACCACGAAACCATTTTCTGGACCACTTTTGTTACCACAAGTCCAAGTTTCAAATCTAGTCTCGTAAGAAAAGTAAATAATTATAAACAAGAATGAATTGATATCTAACACTCCAGTCCAGATCAAAATGTCTCGATGTATCACCCCCCCCCCCCCCCCTTCCCAGAAAAGCTTTTAACTACGGGCTTGCGAGCCATCATATGATATCACGACGCAGTCGTGGACCCAGGATTCTGGTTTTGAGGATGCGCCACATTTCAATCATGGGTTTAGCTGCGAAGCATCAATCGGCGATCGTAGCGGAGAGTTTGTTGTGAGCACGCGATGGGGTATCCCACTCTTGTTAGCGGGGTCCATGGGGCTCATGGGGAAATGTTGGAGCATAGAAGGTCAGTGTGGCCTTCCCTTGACATTTTTGCGTGCACGAGACCCGGCGATACAGCGTGGCCATTCACTACCAAAGGTAGTGGCTGTCCATGTTTTATCGCCGATAATATCGTGTCTCTTGGTATCGGTGCTTGTTAAAAAAACAAATGCAAAAAAAAAAAAAATAAAAAAATAAAAAAAAATAAAAAAAATAAATTCAAATCGCCGTTTCACGGAATTGGATAGGAATCCTACTTACGGAATCCCTTTTAGGGCATGTCCGTGTTTACAAATTCCCCTTTCCGTCGAATGTGTCTATGTACTGCATGTGTTGTGCGCACATTGTGCAATAGCAGATAAGCACATATCGACACATCAAGCAACACTAGCGCACAAACAAATCTAGGAAAGTGAGAATACTTTATAGGGAGATCGGGGAGGCCATAACATAAACAGGACAGACCAAGGAATGGATAGAATAAGCTATGGTATAGGGCCCTGCGAACCTCAGATTTTGGGTCGAATCGAATCTCGAATCGAATCAGGCACCAGATTTCAATCGAATCGAATATCGAATCGAATATCAGCGCTTTTCGAGTTGTGGATATTGCATCTTCTTACAACCGTAATATTGCCATTCTCCACTCAAGTATTGTGTGCAACTCGTGTAAATCAAGAAAAAAGCGGAATATTCTGAAAGAATCCGAACTAGTGAAACAATTGTCGGGTTCTTTGTGGTACTTCTACGAAGTAACTGGGGATTCTGGGTAATTAGGTTGACTCCTATACAATAGAACGCGCCTTATAACCCTATAGGCTACTATTATAAGCCCAAAATTGGACCTCTGGGGTAATCCGTACCAAATAAAGTCCGTTTCGGTAGTTTTGGGTGATTTGGGGCAATTGTCGGGTCTATTTGGGTAATTAGGTTTACTCTTATACAAAGGAACACACCCTCTGAACACACACCTGCCCTATCAGAGGGTTTGGGGTCACCTAGCAACCGCGTGCTACCAGGGATACCAAGATGGCGGACTCATCTATCCAAAATAGACGACGTAAACGCATCACCTTAACAACGCGCGTTGCGCATTAAGACCTCGTATTACTATGGTAATTAGATTCCGCTCTACAGTTTCGCACTATTGCACAGGGGTGAAATTCTAAACTTAGGGCATATGTTGAAACTAAGGCCATGTAAAATAGAGATATATTTTTAGAATCAGATATATGATTACATTAGGTTTTATGTTGGACAAAGGAATTTGAGATTTTGGTCCCAAAGTTGGAGTCTGATACACAGGGGTAAATTACCAGAATGAATGAATGGTTTTATTCAGTAGTGCCACATGTATACAATCAAATCCAAAAATATACATAGAGGTAACATTATTCACAACTACATGATTGCACCACAGGGAGATGACGTAGCCACTAGTGGCTGTCTTCCCGCCATTCCCGTTTTAAAAAAAATGAACAAGAAAAAGTGAGAAAAAAACAGAAAAAACAGAAAAAAAAAAAAAAAATGCGAAGAAAAGAAAAGAAAAAATGAAAAAAATGAATGAGAAGCAGACATGAGAATCGAGGCAATCCTGGCAACAGCGTGTTCTCCAGTAGGAGGTCAGTTTATGTTCCTACTATAAAGGATAGGTTAGGCTGGTTCTTTCCATAAAGTGAAAAATCTATTCTATGTTTCTGGGATGTCAGGAAGATTGATTTCAATAAAAAAGTAGCGATGAGATAGACAGAGCTACGGTCGACAGTCGGGGCATACTGGATTGTTACAGTTGATATGTAGTGGGTATGAGCTTAAAAATAATTCAGTTAAAGTTTTTTTGAATAGTGGTCTTGAATAATTTTGAACGAATGGTTCAATATTGTTCCACGTCCTAGGGAAAGTGTGTATGGGAAGATTAGCAGAAAACTGAGTCCTCGGTTTATCTAGGCGTAAGTTACCTGACTGTCTGGTGCCCATACCGGAGGGATTTTGGTATATTTTAAAGGTATTCTCAAAACTTTCAGGCAACATTTTATTTTGCCAATCATGCATAAACGCTGAACGTGAAACTTATACAGGTCTGTGAATTTTAAAATGCGTTGGTTTCTAAACAGTGGGTCGGTGTGCGCATTGAATTTTTTGTTGCATATAATTCGGATGGCTTTTTTTTGCAGTTTTGTGAGCGCTCTAGTGGAGGGCGAGTGCCCCCAAATTTGAATACCGTACAGCATGTGACTGTGAATTAGCGAATAATATAATGTTTTTAAGCATTTTTAGCATTTTTTGTGGCAGAATCCTTTTCACTCTATTTATGGCATAAATAGCCCTAGAAATTTTGGAGCAGACAACCTAAAGATGGTGCCTGAAGTTCAGATTTTCATCCACATAGATTCCTAAGAATTTGACAAATTTTTCTTCTTGGTTATTTGCGATAGGGGAGATGGTTGAATTGTTAAGTACAATTTCCCTATTTCCAATAGAGTAAGTATCCCCCTGTGGATGTAAAATGATGAACTTTGTCTTACTTTCGTTGAGGACAAGTTTATTCGCCATACACCAATTATATATCTTGTTGAGTTCGTTGTTAGCTAATTCGATAATTGCGTCCAAGTTATTGCCAGTCGTGTAGGCAGTAGTGTCATCGGCATACGATAACATTTTCATCGACGTGGAATTTATAATATCGTTGATATGAATAATAAAAAGAAGCGGTCCAAGGATAGACCCTTGCGGAACACCAGTAGATATGTCCAGAAAACCAGAACAGACATTTTTTAATGATACCGATTGACATCTCTCTGTGAGGTAATTTTTAAACCAGGTATTCGCATGCCCTCGAATTCCATAGACTTCTAACTTTTTAAGTAAAATCGAATGATTTATGGTATCAAATGCTTTAGAAAAGTCGAGAAAAAGAGCTAATGTACAGTCCTTTGTTGGTTGATCGTTCATTTCGCCGACATTATTGACAAGATGTAGTACCGGATGTATTGTTGAGTGTGCCTTTCAAAAACCAAACTGATGTTGATGGATTATTTTCTTATCCTCCAGGAAATATGTTAACCTAGCATACATAAATTTTTCTAGTATTTTAGAGAATGTCGGTAAAATACTAATGGGTCTATAGTTGTTGAATAGCTGTTCATTGCCAGATTTGAAGACGGGAATTTTAGCTGTTTTCATTTTTTTCCGGTACAATGCCAGTTGAGAATGAAAGGTTAATTACGTGTGTTAGGGTTTCAACTACTTCATATATGATTTCCTTTACCATTTTTGAGGACATATTGTCAAGGTCTCGACTTGGTTTTGGGTTTAGTTTTTTTGTGCACTGAATTACTTCGTGTGGAGTAGTTGTCACGATAAAGAAAGATTCTGTGTTGCTTCTCTCAATATAATCGGAAAAAAGACGACAGGGAGGAGGCAATGACTCACTAAGTTTCTTGCCAATGTTAACGAAGTATGAGTTAAATTTAGCAGCTATTTCTTCGGCGTCGGTTATTTCAACATTATCATCGACGAATGTTGATGGGGCGGTAAGGGTAGGGTTGGATTTATTAATTACTTTCTTCAATATTTCCCACGTTTTTTTGATGTTATGTTTGTTTTCTCGGAGTATAGTGTTATAATAATCTGTTTTGCGAGCTCGTTTTAGTCTGTTGTAAATGGTGCAGTACATTTTGTATTTCAGTTTGTTTTGCATTGTTGGGTTTTTTAATTTTTTTACATACAGTTTGTTTTTTTCCAGTGAGGACTTTAAAAGACCCGATGTTATCCACGGTTCACGCTTTACAAATCTGAGGGGAACTTTAACAAGTTTTTCTGGAAATGCGTGGTCAAAGGCTGCATGTACAATGTCAAGAAGAGTATTGTAGGCTTCATTCGGACATGATGCGTTCATAACGTTTGAGAAATCACTTGCGGATAACAGGGATTTGAAATGGTTAATGTTTTCCTGTTTAATACGGTGTGAGTATGTCTTTTAGCTGATTCATCAACATAAAATGTTGCAAAATGATCGCTTACATCAGTAATAATTATTCCAGATGTTTGTGATTTGATTTTATTGCAGAAGATATTGTCGATTATAGTGGCAGAGTGGTCCGTGATTCGCGTTGGTCTCGTGATAGCAGGCATAAACCCAGCACTGAATTTCATATCTATGAATAAATCAGTTTTTGTGTGTTTGCAGAAACCCAGTAGGTCAATATTAAAATCACCCATAAGATAAACAGTTTTGTTTTGGTCACCTAGCATATCTAGTAAATTCGATAGTTTTTCCAGGAATAAATCAAGGTCGGCTTTAGGGGCTGTGTTGGGTCTATAAATGATTCCAATAATTTGTTTTTCCTTCTTCGCAATCTCAACGAACTGGGACTCAAATACATGTGGGATAAACACAGATAGATCTTCGCGAATTTTAAATGGAATACTGTCTTTGATAAAAAGCCCCACCCTCCCCTACTGTCGTCGTTCTCAAGTCGCTGTCGTGTGGTCAAGGGATGGTAACCATCAAGTGAGTAGGTAATATTTTCTTTTATACTAAATGTTTCTGTTAAGCCTATTACATCCAAAATATTGGATTCGGGTTGAAGATTACATATTAAGTCATGCAGGGGTTCCCAGTTAGCATTAAGACTTCGACAGTTAATGTTAAATAGACTAAGTGTGTTGGGTATTTTTGAGATCTCATTATTAAAGCGTTCCGGCGTATAATATTCGCAGCTACGTTTCTCAATGGTATAGGGTGCGTTCAGTTCGTCCGATTCGTTATGGGTGATTGCATCGTTAAACTGAGTAATAAAATCAAAGGAGCTGCCGCTCTGTATCTCATCAAATGTCAATGTGTTAGCCATGATCAAGGATCCGGATGATAGCCATACTACTCAGAAAGATACCAAACGGTTTAACAACAATGTTTAATCTGATATTTTTCAAGACGAATTGTGAGCTGTTGTCAGGATTGTGAGATACAGCAAGCCTGAGAGAAGGATCTACTCTTAGATAAATCATGATCAGCTTTCCTTTTAATATTCAAATAGTTAAGCTGGTTTTGATAATTTTTTAGAATGGAATTTGTTCTGGGCATCGTTACAATACAGCATACATCAGTGGGTGTGGTATAAGAATGTGTCACGTATAAAACAATATCAGTGTAGTAATGCACATTTCTGGACAAAAATACATACATCACATACAAAATACACAAAATATAGCCAGTTAAGTATATCAATATGAATATGTGGGAGGATAATAGTGGCCATACGACTCTTAAAAGTTCTCTTAAAAGTTCAGTAAAGTAATTAATAAATTACAGTAGTTAAATTATTACAGCGCCAGGTTTCTTCTGTGAGAGCGTCTAGCATCACATGGAGAAACATTTTCTCAAAACTAGCCTGTTCATAAACAATTGCTGGGTTAGCGTTCACCAATAATGGGAGCATTTTCTAAGAAAAAGATTTGTAAAGGTATTTAGACTGTAAACATTGTAAATATTAGCAAGTGAAGATGAGGAAGGTATGTTTCTCCAACACTGAAAGAGAATGTTCATAAACCATCGCTGTGCTAGGATTCACTGGTGAACGCTTACTAACGTTCTCAAATAAACCCCAGCAAAGCTATTTTAGTCCAATAATTACTAATAAATACCAGATGAATTATGGGAAACAGTGGCTTCGAAAAATTGGCTATTTTTTTAAAAGTAATTTTTACACGGGTTTGTTACCAGACAGGTAACTAAAAAATGAGACGGAAACATATAAAAATTTGTTGCATTTTAGAAACAGGGGATGCTCTGCTCCAGTGGTGGGTAGGTGGGGTTGGTGGGAAAATTCTGCTTTTGAGGATGCTAGGTGGATGAAAATGACTGGTTTCGGTATTTTTTCAGGCAATTTTTCAAGTTGAAGTCTTGCCTTTGACAATAAATAATTCCACCCACATTCAGATTGTTTATTTCTACTTAGTCAGATAGTGTTATATGTTTTTGTGGATTTGGGAAATGTAATACATGTTATGAGTTAGATAACTAAGTTACAGAATATTTGCATTTGAAGAGAGTGTATGGCATGTCATATTTGGAAAAGCCTGGAAAGCTGTTGAGCGGAACCTTAAAGAGCATTCTGCCGTCGGTGTCAATTCTTGAACCAGGAAGTTCCTTCTTTGTGTTTGAGTTATAAATACACCATTTTTCAAAAAACCTTTCATTATTTCTGGTTTGTGTGCAATTGTTAGTAGTAGTTAACATTCATCAAATGATATCTCAGCACAACTGGAAGGAAATAAGTGGACATTTTTAGAAATTTATTGATGTAGCCTAATTTCGCACTTGTTTTGAATTTTAGACAAGATTTCGAAAACATTAAGGTAGAGCACTGCCTTTCCTAAACACCGGGCCTTGTATTCATGACAAATATATGCAGTTATGGACAGCTTGGTTGTTATTGTTGACCAGAGATTTGCAGTAATGGTGTCTACTTTTTCATTTTGGTCATTGGTGTCATGTCTGTGTGTCATCCGTCCGTCAAGTTGTTTACACTTTCATATCTAGATAGCACCCCCCCCCCCCCCCCCCCCCCCACACACACACAAAGCTATGGTTATTAGTGCTTATTGTTTTACATTTTGATTGTACTTAACAGTGCTATTGGCAGGACATGGGTAGTCAATGTGGCTGGTGGTAATAACAAAAATACTCTCTGAAGTGGCTCAGAGAAATGGGAGGGGTGAGATGGTGTGGTGTGGTTGTGAAAATCGGGCAAAAACTGGCTGCAAAAGCGATTCGGCAGACAGAAAGGCCATGCTGTATCTTTTTATTGGTTGAAAATAGAGACTTGTGGTTTTTGTTCATTCAACTCAGGATAGACTCCAGATTCTTTTGCCCGAGTGAAATCCAGGGGGAGATCACTCTTGTTTTCTCTTAAGGTTCCGCTCTACAGTTTCGCACTATTGCACAGGGGTGAAATTCTAAACTTAGGGCATATGTTGAAACTAAGGCCATGTAAAATAGAGATAAGTATTTTAGTATCAGATATATGATTACATTAGGTTTTTTGTTGGACAAAATAATTTGAAGTTTTGGTCCCAAAGTTGGAGTCTGATACATAGGGGTAAATTACCAGATGAATTATGGGAAACAGTGGATTCGAAAAATTGGCTATTTTTTCAAATGTAATTTTTACACGGGTTTGTTACCAGACAGGTAACAAAAAAAAATGAGACGGAAACATATAATTTTTTTTTGCATTTTAGAAACAGGGGATGCTCTGCTCCAGGGGTGGGTAGGTGGGGTTGGTGGGAAAATTCTGCTTTTGAGGCTGCTAGGTGGCTGAAAATGACTGGTTTCGGTATTTTTTCAGGCAATTTTCAGGTTGAAGTCTTGCCTTTGACAATAAATAATTCCACCCACATTCAGATTGTTTATTTCTACTTGGTCAGATAGTGTTATATGTTTTTTGTGGATTTGGGAAATGTAATACATGTAATGGGTTAGATAACTAAGTTACAGAATATTTGCATTTGAAGAGAGTGTATGGCATGTCATATTTGGAAAAGCCTGGACAACTGTGGAGCGGAACCTTAGTCGCTCACACGGGATACCATGACAACTAAACATGGCGCCACTTGGTTACGTGACTGTGAAGTCACGCATGAGATCTTGCATGAGATCCTGCTGATGAGGGTGAAAGGTTCGAGACACACTACTTAGGGGATATTGAATTTTTTCTTTTAGTTTTAAAAAAGCTGTTTGCGAATTATATATTTATTTGTGTTTTTTTACTGTATTTTTGTTTGTTTTTTTTTTGTTTTATTTTTGATTCACGGGGACTAATGGTGGAGGGTGTTAGGTTTTGTGAACTGTACACCACAAATATGTTCACAGGCGTGACACTTCACACCTTCGCATAAGGGAGGAATATTAGAGTTAGTGTTGTTTGGACGTACACGCTCATGTGTATGAACGGAGTGATTGTAGTGTGAGAGGGAGCACGGTGGCTCAGTGGTAGACTGTTGGACTTCTATGCTAGAGGTCCCGAGTTCGATCCCCGTTTGGGACGACCGACGTTGTGTCCTTGGGCAAGGCACTTTATCCCCGTTGCCTGCATGGGGGCACGATGACGCTGACGCCATGTACTAAGGCGTACTGCACGTCGATGGTGCACCTGTCTTCAACCACTGTAACCCTTCTTGAGCGGAGCTTGAACAGAGTTAGAATGTTGAGGAGCTGACAGTTACTCGTCGATGCTCGGTGGTTCTCTCCGGGTACTCCGGCTTCCTCCACCCGTAAAACTGCCACGGCCAGGATTAGCCATGTGCTTAAGTATGTAACCTTAAACACCAATAAATAAATAAATGTGGTGTGGGAGTGGGTGTACTAAGGAGGAAGTGATTGTATGTGTATGTTTGTGTGTGTCTGTTGTAAAGGAGCTCATTTCTGAGTTCGGTCTTCAATGTCCTATGTAAGAAGAGTGAAGGGGTTTGGTTGTATATATGTGTGAGGATGAGTGTGGCTGTTTGTCGTCGCGATTACTGGAACGCGTGTGTGCGTGAGGGTAACGCCGTGTGTTTGCGTGTTGAATATTTCACATTTGGGGTGAAGTATTTGCTCCAGGGCTTAGAACCTCAACATGAGAAAGACCCACGAAGACTTCACTCAAGATTTTTATTCGGAAGTGAAAGGCATTTGACTTCAACGAAGATATATACAGTGATGTTGGGTAACCGCCTTGCATAACTTTTTCTTGTACAAATGAAGGGGTAGTCTGTCACTTCACACATAGATAGCAGTTTATCTTGTTAGGTAATAATTTGAAAGTTGGCAATTCAGTAATAATATCTGTGGTCTTCTAACGGTTGGCTGATAGTGAGTGAAGAGTTATATGTGGTTAGGTCACATTGTGTTAATCTCTTTATGTGTATTTGAGATATTTGTTATGCAAGACTTCTGAAGGTAAAGGTTGTGGAGGACACCAGCCTGTCTTTAATGTATGAACGAAAAGATACATTTACAAAGCTATTAACCCAGATGACTATCATCCCTGATCATATCGTCATGAAAATCGACTTTCGATAAAGTTATCTCCCTTGAAAATATTAGACCAGCGAGGAATGTCCAGTTAAGATGCAAGAATAATTATTGAGAAAGTCCCTATATCATCATTAGAAAATAAGTCAATTTTCTTTCGTAACTTTTAAGGCCGATGGCTTAATTCGATAAATGTTCCCGTAAGCCAAGTTCTGACTGAACGGGTGTGTAATATAACCCGAAAAGAAAAGAAAGCGGGGTAAAAGTGGAATGCAAAAGGTAAAAACAATACTGTAAGACAAATTCTTAAAAGTATTCTAGAAAGTCCTAACTCCCGGTAAAACCTGATTTTAATATACCCTTCCAAATTAAAATGAACTGGAATTATAGAAATGTGAAGATACTTCCGTGTATTACATGAAAGTATGATAACTGGATGATTTAAAAAAAAAAGTTGTTTGCAGTCCATCGCTTTAAAAAATGCACCAAGTAGCCCATTAGGAGGAAATTTTAGAGTTTGGTGTTTTTCTAGCTGGTGCGAAACGACGTGGGGATATGCTGGGACTGTCCCCGAAATGGGATAGTGTCACTATCTTGTTGTGTCTGTACCCCGAAGACGGTCTTCATTAGACCGAAAGCTAGGTGAACAATTTTTTTTTCCGTGCTGTTTGAGCTTTATTTAGGCGAATTTCTTTCGCTTTAGGCTCTTGCATCTCTCAGATTCAGCACACTCGAAACAGGTTTGTTTTATCAGAATACAGACCTTTTTTATATATTTTAAATATATATATTTTAAATATATATATGTGCCTACTACCGTAAGTCGTGGTTTAACTATGAAGTTACATTTTACATATTGTTAAACCTTTACCCAACGTAACGGCCAAAACCGGCCAGCGTTCTTCTCAAAAATCGCCAATTAATTTTCATTATTTTTTCATTTTTTGTCTCAAAAACATAGGTTATGACCCCTCGTTGGAACGAGCTCAACGAGCTCGTTCCAACGAGGGGTCATAACCTATGTTTTTGAGACAAAAAATGAAAAAAATTAGTTATTCAAGAATTTTTTTGGCAAGTGTCGTCTGCTTTTCATGTTAGGTAAAGGGTTAAACCTTGGTTATTGGATACTGACTTGTGTTTTATGTAACATTATATTTTATGTTTTATATTTTATTTTATAATCTGCACATTTGACCTTAATGGTTTAACAGTACAATGAAGAATTTGAATTGAATTTAACTGGCTGAGTGCTAGAAGCCACTATCATGGCATTCATATCAATGAGGGTACCAGAGAAAAAGCCAACATTTTCCTTGCTCATGCAGGGGAGGGGGGAGGGCACCAAAAATTTGCAGGACGTGACGTGGGGGTGGGTGGGTCTCTTGATTGCGCCAAAAATGTGCATTTCCAACTTGTGCAATTTTCTGAATTTTTTAAAAATATATCAATATATCAGCTGATATATACCATCATTTGTGTTTCAAACCTTAAAAGATGATGTTGTACATCACACTCTTAACATAAATACAACATCAGGAGGCTTTATATGTGAGAATATTGGGCTTAATCTGGGAAAATGTCACACGTTAGTAGGGGGTGGGTGTCTTGTTCGAAATGTAGAAAATGTGCAGACAATATGTTGGAAACAATTCAAATGAAAATTAGTTCCCGTATATGTACACCTGCTCTGGCCAAGCCTGATAATGAACAGCTTGTCATTTGTAGATCGGGGCCCACAGCAGCCCACAGAGGTTTAAATTGGTGGTACCAGTTTAACCCTTTACCTAACATGAAAAGCAGATGACACTTGCCAAAAAATGATTGAATAACTAATTTTTTTCATTTTTTGTCTCAAAAACATAGGTTATGACCCCTCATTGGAACGAGCTCGACGAGCTCGTTCCAATGAGGGATCATAACCTATGTTTTTGAGACAAAAAATGAAAAAATAATAAAAATTAATTGGCGATTTTTTAGAAAATAGCGCTGGACGGTTTTGGCCATTACGTTGGGTAAAGGGTTAAGAACATTATGAAAACCCCCTAAAGACAGTTGTGCCTACTGAGTTTATAAGTTTATTTTGGATTTTAATGGGAGAGTGGGGGTGGGTGTCTGAGAACGGTAGTAGAAAATTTGGACGTAGTGGGTGGGTGGGTGTAAAAAGGAGCCGAATAAAAAATAGGACGTCACGTCTTGCAAATTTTAGTGCTCCCCTGGTTCATGTCTCATTTTCAGTTAAATGCAAATAATATTTTGTTGATATAAATTTGATTTATTATTAAATTTGCTTTACTATTAAAACAAATTTTGAATAACAGATTCAGACCACCAAAAATAATCTAGCCCTCGACAAATTAATCAACTAAAACAACAGACAGCTCTCAGAGCTGTGTGTTGTTTTCGTTTATTAAAAGTAACAGTCCTCGATTCGAATCCCACCTGCGGCAACCGCGTTGTGTCCTTGGGCAAGACACTTCACCTCCATTGCCCGCGTGGGCGCACGATGACGCCGTGTATTAAGGCGTACTGCACGCCGATGGTACCCATGTCTTCAACCAATCTAACCCTGCCTGTGCTGCAGTGTGGAGTTAGTATGTTAGGGAGCCTGACAGTTGCTCGTCGATGGTCGGTGGTTCTCTCCGGGTAGTCCGGCTTCCTCCACCCGTAAAACTGTCACGGTCATGGTTAGCCATTGTGCATAAATATGTGACCTTAAACATCAATAAATAAAAAATAAATATTAAAAGTAACAAATGGAAAACTTGGCTTTTTATGGCAAGCCAATTAGAATCAACTAGTTTACAGGAATCCCGTCATTAAAATTATCTATCAGTATTTCACCGACCAAGACAAAAGTGTCCATTTTGAATCTTTGTTCAACGAATGTGTTTTACAGTAATTTGCATATTTTTATTCTTCCCATGAAATAAATCAGAATATTTCACCTTCCAGACCTTTATATTAATCAAAAAAAGACTGTCTGCATTAGAATTCGCGATGCGCACACTGAAATAACGAACAGAAAAATAATTTACAGAACATTAAAAGATGGTGAAAAAAATTTAAGTTTGTGGAATGATGCGCACATCGTTGATACGAATTTACTAACATCTCAAAATTTCAATTTTGAAATGAAATTCATATACCCTTAGTGTTAAATTTACTGACAGCTTTCGGAAATCAAGGGTAGCTGACTTTCCCCGTAAAGCTCTTTCAATGACGAAAATTGGAAGTCAATGAGGGGGTGAGCCTTCGCGCACTATTCTGATTTTCAATAGGAGTAGCGGTTACCACGGTGTGTTCTCAAAACGTCGAAAAACTAAAATTTACACCTCGGTAGGTTTGTTTTGATAATAATTATAGTTTATATCTAATTAGTGGTCACTCGTGAGATGTTTCTGCGTTCAGATATCAATCAGAGACACAGACGGTGGGTTTTCTGTGTTCGGTGAACAGAGTTTACTGAGTACGTGGAGAGTGGATTGTAACTAAATCACCCGGCGAGTAGAGTTATCACCCAAAGTATCACTTTCAAATTCTATACATGTGGACCAAAAATACAAGCAATGTTTCAGCCAACAGACCTCCGGGTATAACCCGGAGGTCCATTGGCTGGAACTTTGCTTGTGCTTGTTATGCCTTTCAACAAATTTGCAATTATTGTTTGGGTGGAATTCCCACTCTGTAGGTGATTTAGTGATAATACGCTTTCCGCGTAACGTACATACGTGCAAGTCAGTGGTATCCATACCAATTTTCTGAAGATAATTAGGGGTAAAAATTGGGGAGCAAACAAATATACGATTCTCAAGCATTACAAATCATTCAAACGTCAGTGAGAATTACACAACAGACACCCATGTTTATTCCCCACGGTTATAGATCCTTCCCGCAAAATAGCCGCTCCTAATTAGATATAGACTATAGCCTTAAGCCTATTGTTCTCTTGTGTAAACACACCGGTACAGATTTTCATTTTTTCCACGTTTTGAGATACAGCCGTTACCACACGCTGAGATTCATCTATTGTAAATAGCTGGTGCATTTTTTCTTCGGATTAAACAAAAAAAAAAGGAATAAAATGTCGCTTTTGCACGAACTCCGAGAAACAAATGGTCCTATGACGAACGGAGGGAATAGTTCTGTGGAAATCTGACAAAATTATAGACACTGATTAAGTCTGAAAGCATAAAAAAATAATAGCCAGATGTCCTCCAAATCCGCCAGTTATAATTAGCTGTGTGTTTTATTTCCACACATTAATCTGACGTCGACGAAATCCCCCCAAGAGAGTCAAATATTGACAAGCCAGACAATCGAAGCTCAACCAAACCGTGAGGACACTTGTGACTCAAACAAAAAGCCCCGATCTAATTGTTGAATTTGTCGAAACTCAACAAATGCGTGGATGGGCCATTAGCAAATATCTCAGTTGAAAAATTGAATTATGAAAATATTATCGAGGAATCTGTGAGTCAAATTTAATGGTAACTTGAGCGGCTTTTCGATATACAGTCCGCTGAAATGTAATAACGCGCATGCCTTGGTAAAGTAATTACTTTTGTGGGAAAAAATAACAAGAATCGCATGAATGATTCAATTGATTAACGAATGTTTTGAAATAATATTTATTTTCTGCGCGTGCTTGATGTTGTAGCTGTTGAAATCCGATAAAAATCGGATAGCACGCAATTATTATACTTTTTCATATAATTTGCGATAATGTACTTGAAGACCACATCGTTTTGTTATGTAGAATTATTGCCCAACGCACACAATATCAAACTTTCTTATTTGAAATTTTTATTTAAGAATTGAATGCAATTTTTATAATCTTTATTGGAGAATGAACGTGTGGGAATGGGTATAAATTGTATGAATCCCGAAAGGGATTCATACAATTTGTACCCATTCCCACACGTTCATACTGCAATAAAGATTATAAAAATTGCATTCAATCCTTATAATTACATTCCGTAACTGTTTAAACTACTTTTTACCTAAGAACAAAGCAGAAAGACGAAATAAAACATGTACGAACGAACGAGGCGAAAAACTACCCTCACACAAAAGACAAAGCGCACAACTCTGAGTTGAGCGCTGTTTTTCGGCATTGACCCAAATTTGTCAAATTGCCGTCTTTCGCAACGAAACTTGGAATGTTCAAAACAATTTTAACGGGCTTTATGCCGCAGTTGGGAAAATGTCACCAAGGAAACAGCAGCGAATTTGATCACTGCGAGAGGCGCTAAAAGTTAAAAACCCGCCCAAACACCACCCGAATTACATTCTGTCAACTGAGCTCTACCGAAAATGCGGGTCAAAGATCGACCAAATGTATTCATTGGAAAATGAATTACATTTGGTCATGACGTTTTCATCCAGCTGACCAATCGAAATTGAGTATTTGGATCCAAAACGTATAACTACATTAACAATGTAATTATTTTCAAATTTTTCACAAATTTCAACAAAACCATATCTTGTGAACCCTCAATGGGACCATCTCGTCTGTGAAATTATTACACAACACACATAATATTAATATTTCGTATCTTAATTATTTAATTTCAATTTTTTCACAAATTTCAACAAAACCCTATCTCATGAACCCTCATTGGAACCATTTCATCTCTGGAATTATTATCCAACACAAACAATATCAAAACCTCTTATCTTAAGTATTTGCTTTCAAATTTTTCACAAATTTCGACAAAACCATATCTTGTGAACACTCATTGGAACCATCTTGTCTCTGGAATTATTACCCAACACAAGCAGTATCAAAATTTCCTATCTTAAGTACTTGCTTTTCATTTTTTTCACAAATTTCAACAAATTCATATTTTGTGAGCCCTCATTGGAACGATCTCATCTGTAGAATTATTACTAGTGTTCAACCGATGATCGGAAGCGGCCACCACAATCGGCCGAAAGCAATTTGTGATTTTTCTGAATCGCATTTTATTATCTTCTGCAATTTAAAATGAGATCGATGATACCATTCAATAAAGATGAGAAACAACCACAATGTGTATTCTTAATCTCTCTAGACGCCCCTTTACGGGATATACAAGTTAAACGACACGTAAATCCTACAACTAAGCGTACTTGCGGCAATCGCCAGGTCATATATCGGAAAAGTGAAGCTTGCACGCCATTGACTCAGGTCGCTGTAAAATTACCAGTCGCACACACTTGGGCGGTAAACGTGGCTCTGAGAGCCACGTTTACCGCCTAAGTGCGCGCGACTGGTAATATTACTGGGACCCCCAGTCAACGAAGTTTAACACTTTGAAAAATGTTCAGTTTAACGTAGTTCTTTCGAGCCTCGACTTGTCTTGTAGTGCACGGTATTACAATCGGAAACGGCATCAGAATCGGCCGATTGTGGGCTCAAATAACCGGTAATCGGTCAGCGACCAATTTTGGTAATCGGTTGAACACTAATTATAACCCAATGCAAACAATATCAAAATTTCTTATCTTAAGTATTTGCTTTCAAATTTTTCACAAATTTCGACAAAACCATATCTTGTGAACCCTCATTGGAACGAGCTAGACGAGGTCGTTCCATTGAGGGTTCACAGGATCGTGGTTACATGATATGGTTTAGTTGAAATGTTTTGAAAAGAAAATTGTTTTCAACTGCTCAATTTGTAAATTAGGATTATCCCTTTGTCGTGCGCTACATTAAAACGGTATTTGAAATATTTTAACATTTGAATTCTCGCGAAAATGGTTGCGAAAATCCATACCGACTATGAGTATCCAAGGATCCCATGAGGCCACAATGGTTGAGCCCCCTTGTATACCGATAACCCTTTGCAACATAGCTATTTAATTTTCCAAACATAAACTGACTTTAATTTTTTTTTAAATAAACAATATTTATTTATTTATTTATTTATTTATTTATTTATTAGGATGTTAACGACACTATCGACAGCCAGGGTTACCTCATGTCGGACAGTTTTACGGGTGGAGGAAACCGGAGGTGTCGGAGAGAACCACCGAGCAACGGTCAGGCTCCCCAACATACTAACTCCACACAAGCTGGGTCAGCATTGGTTGAAGACAAGTGCATCATCGACGTGCTGTACGCCTTTGTACACAACGCCACCGTGCCCCCACGTGGGCAATGGGAGCGAAGTGTGTTGACCAAGGACACGACGCGGTTGTCTCCGGTGGGATTCGAAACGAGGACTTCTCGGCTTGCAGCCTGCATCTCTACCTTCTGAGCTACAGCGCCACCATATTTATTGATAAAACCTTACAAATATGGATGTCATTGGAACCGGCTCATTGAGTCGGTTCATATCGATACAATTTTTTTAACGAAGTGTCGGGCTATTTCAGGTCATGTTAGCCTTGTATTCGTTAATGTGCTACCACTATGTTACGCAAAGGGTTAAATTAACCCAATTCTTTTCACGCGAATGCTAGCAGAGGTGCATCGAGAATCTACATGGATTCTCGCTGGTTCTGTTGTGAATCTGCGTGAATCGATTCTTTTCGAAATATAAGCCCTGTTTTAACCCGTTACCCAACAAGGCTAGAAGACAACATTTGCAAAACTATTTTTTGAACACCCCCAAAACAATGTGCATTTTTGGCCCGAAAACATAGCTTAGAACCCCTCCTTGAAATTATTCGTTCCAATGAGGACATAGGCTATGTTTTGAAGGCCAAAAATGAAGAAAAAAGTTTTAATGGTGACTTGCGTATAGTATATTGCGTCCCATTTGGAAAAAGGTGGAAATAAAATAAAATCAATTGCGATTGAAAGGTGGGAAGCTCAAGAAATACTATTGTTAGTATATCCGTTTAAGTGTCTGTCTATCCGATCATGAGCAAAAGGTCCATTCACGATTATTCGTTATTCGGAAAAAGAGCTTATGGTCCCCTAATTTGAACGAGCTCGTTCCATTGAGATCATAAGTGATGTTTCAGAGGCAAACATTGCCGAAATTATAACATCCCTACTAAGCAACGACTGGCCTTCACCACCTCTTTTCTATTGTATGGGAGCTGTGAGAAATTACCTCATTGAGGTCTGATCGCAATTCCCTCATATACACTCATCCGCCTATTGAACAAAATGTTCTACAAATCCAGAATATCGACCTACAAGCAGACCTGAAAATAAAGAGCCTTCATCGAAACCCGTTAGCAGGTTACGTTATCAACATGGTAGTAAGAGGCACTGGAGGGGGAAAATTGGGAAAAACAGTGAAAAGCAGTGCCAGATGTGTAATTTGGGCGTGGTGGAGACCCTGGAACACTTCCTTCTAGAATGCCCAAAACACCAGTCTAAAAGAACAAGACTCACGGGGAGTATAATGGGGAAGTGGGATGGGAGAATGAAGGACATGTGGTTAGGGGGCGACTCAAAGGAGAGGGTTAATATACTAATCGGAGAGATTGGGAATAATGGGGCAAGGGATGTCATCAAGCAGTTCGTCTCAGAGTGTTGGGAGGAGAGAAGAAGCGTAGGAATAGGGAGGTAGTTGGTAGAACAGAGGTAACCAAGGCCTTCTCATACGAGAACCGCGACAAATCAGCGGCCGGCCAAAGTGTTAATTTAATATAATAGTAATCTGTAGGGAAAGTTGTTGTGATGCTTTCCACTTTCTCTGTTTTCACTACGCCAGACACGCTGTTCACGTTTTAACAAAATTTCTGCTAAAAGAAATATCAACGACTAACGAGCGATCTCGTTTTGACGAGATCGCGCGTTAGTTATTGTTATTTATTTTGGAAGAAATGCTCTTAAGTTGTAAACGGCATGTCAGTGTATTCTTATCCGAATACATAACCTTTGTGTTGAGTTAATTCCGAAAGATTGTCAAGTCTGAAAAGCAAAAGATGCTTGATTAGGCCACACAAAATAAATTAATTGATTCTGAAGCAATTTTTTTTTCAAATCAGTGAGGGAGAGAGGGAGAGTTTTATTTTTAATTTTTATTTTTCTTTTGCAAAAAGTGAGCAAACATGGAGAGGATTTCGGCTGTCTTTTTTACGAACAGAAATATAGAAGGTGCATATTTATACAAATAAATTCATTTTTAATTTGAAAAATAAAACATTCCTCTCAAAACAAACTATAGGTACTGCAACTCAAAGGCTTCATATTCTTTCGATGCTCTGTATATTATCTTTGAAGTAAAAGTATTTAATGTATGGGGATTTGACTTCTTACAATTTATGGGAGGGTGCTTTTAGGCACTCTCCCATAAATTGCAGCACGACAAACATATTGGAGACGCAACTAAATAAATATGCATCAGTCAATAAATGTAAAAAGTTTCGGGTCTCCTCCCTGAGTTTGAACTAATATTGGAAAACACTGAAAGGCAATAAAAATGTCCAATGAGGGGGTTCAAATTCATTGAGGGATTGCCTGAGAATCAAAACACTTTTTTCATTTTCTGATTGACGTAACCCTCACGTAGCCTAAATGATCATTTGCGGGTTATTTCCAGGTTTGTGTGAGGGAAAAGTACAACGACCAGGCAGACTGCATTCGACTGCTACTGGAAATCATATTCGTGTGACCGCCAATACAAACGGCCATTGGTGTTAAAGGTAGTATCAGCGGGCAAAACAAAGCATTTCGGACGTGCATTTATACAAACTGGGTGTTAGTAGTACACTTGACCATGTTGACAGAGACAGATATATTATAGAAGCCAAGAGGATTCTCTTGCGTACAATCATTCTAGATTAAATCCGGGGATAGAATTATTTTTTCCTCAATGGGTCGAAGAGTTGTACCATTAGTTTCTCCTTCGAGTTATGGTTCGGTAGCTCATTTTCTCGGCAAGATTTGAGTCGTCAGAGCACAGACTATTCCATTCATTGCTCGATTGACTTATGTACTCTTAGCAAGGGGCCATACAAGCTCTTATGTCAAACAATAATGTAGGAGTGGATGGCACTTGCGTAAATAGAGTCATCTGATTGGATATTTTAAGACTTGGTCGATTCGGCAAGACGATACACATCTTAGAATGTTCGGACCCAGGGCAGGAGTAAACTCAAACATTCCATGGGAGCAGTCAGTATGGGCCAAAAAGCTAAGTATCCTAACAAAACACAGATTCTACTCCAAGTCTGGGGTTCACCTGTGCTGCTGAAGTATATCATAGAACAATCGAGACGGTCGTGGCAGACAGAAACAATAATATAGGTGAAACAAGTCTGGGGATGTGGAGCATTGATAACCAGATTATTGCTGGTATAAGTAGAATCTGTAGAAAAAAAACCGAGGAGGGTTCTGAAAGAATTCGTGCCAGCAAAGATACTCCCATTGAATTGAACACACAAATAGGACACCCCCTTCCACTCTGTTAGAGGTCACACAACCTCATAGCAACCACTTTCACCATAGAAACCAAGATGTCGACATGAAGTAGACAAAGTGAGCGATGGAAACACGTGTCACCCTAACACGTGCTGTGAACGCGAACTGACACCACCTATCACCACGACAATAAGTTCACAGCATGGCTGCCCACTCGGGCTACCACCACAACCCTATTAATACCCACAATGCTACGTGATATTACATCACATTTGAGATCCCCGATGAAATCCCACGAATACGGCACGATCTCAACATGCTATACTACTTTCTGTTATTATCTGAAGATTGCATCACATACTGCACTGCACACGAAATCAGCGAGAAATCGCTTCTTGAGATTTTCCGAGTGCCACAGAATGAAGAAAGGCCCCTGGTTATTGCGCAAGTGGCACAGCAGGGGTTCGAACCCGCGTCGAGAAAGTATCCTCCGCACCAAGCGCTTAACGGAACTATATTAAACCACGCTCACAAATCGGCCACCGACAGCGAGGGAAGATCACTTCTCTGAAAAGACACACGACCTTCACTAACACTTTGCCTAATATAACCAAGAAAACACGAACAGAGTTATCCCCAAAAATCTCCATTCAAATTTATTATTTCTTCAATTTTTGCCTCAAAAACAGAGGTTACGACTCATCATGGGAACAGGCTCGTTTAGTCTGTCGTTTAGTCCGTTCTAATAATGGGTCATAAGCTATCTTTTTAGGCAAAATGACATTTTCAGTTGTTGAAAACTGTTTTTGCAATTTTGCTATTCATGTTGGACAAAGGGTTAAATAGTAGTAATAGGCCTAACAAAGTTAAAAATTTGTTTCTCACGCCTTCCCGCATGGTCCTTTTGGCTTCCGACTTCTCCCTTTCTATAACCACGGCAAACTTGAAAAAATAAAAATTAAATGGTTTATGTTTACAATGGCATAGCGGGGGTTCGAACACACGCCGAGAGAGTTTCCTTCGACACCAACCGCCTAGCGAAACTATACTGAACCACGCACACCACTTGACAGACCACAAAAGGGAATGCTAGTTAACCAAGTTTATACGAGACCAGTGCAGATCACACAGAATTCTCTCTCAATTGTTTTATAATACTTTATATATATAAATACTTGATGAATAACTTGAATTATTTCTTAGGTTGTAGTGAGAGGCATGTGTAAGAGCACATTCAAACTCGCATGTCACGTGTTAACCACGATATAAAAATCAAGTTTTCGGTTGTTTTAAGGACTCGACAGACTGGGTCGTTATTTCACCTCACTCAAATCCACTGGTACACAAGTGTGCGAAGGGAAACAACTCCAAGCCACACGCTTACGTTAGGTTATGAACCACAAAATAAATCCCATTGACCATAGTGTTAACCTTTCACTCTCTGTACAACACACCAAGTTGTTTAAAAAAAAAATACATAAACATCCACAAAGTGTAGCATCTCTTGAAAAAATTAAACTGGAAAAAAATATATGTTGCCACATGAAATTTCAGTTTAAATTTCGAATTTTCACAACTACCGAATGGTCTTGCACTGAATGACATTCACACTTTTTTCCCATGCCTCATGTTTTTGAGAGATTCTCACACATTCCGGCACAAAATTACAAACAAACTTATTAATCCTTTCTAAAGTGGACGATCAAAATTTTAATTAATGGTTTCAAAGTCAAAATATATTTAACCAATCAGCTGATCAGCCTTATTTAATCCTACTCACAACTATGGGGTGTCAAATGCTTCAAGTTACGAGTTCACTTATTTAGTGGTTCATAACCTATTGCGTGCGTCCAAACAGTCATATTTATTTATTTATTTATTTATTTATTTATTTATTTATTTATTGGTGTTTAAGGTCACATATATCTGCATAACGGCTAATCACGACCATGAAAGTTTTACGGGTGGAGGAAGCCGGAATACCCGGAGAGAACCACCGAGAATAATAATATGATATGATATCAGAAAATGTTAGTATGATCCTTTGGTTGAATCGACAAACAACGAAATTTTAATGGTGTCAGTTCCTGGCGCGACAAACTCAAAGTTCTGTAACTTTTGGGCGCCTTTTTCTCAAATAACAGTCCTGATTACAGCAGACGTTTGTCAGTTTTTCAGTCTGTAGTACTTGCAGAACATTTGCCATTTCTTTAATTTCAGTTTGTAACTTGTCTATATCCTTTTCTCTCTGGGCTCCAATTTCCATTAAAAGGTTTATCTTTGAGTTCAACTTATTGTTTTCGGATTTGAGTTGATCTATTTCCGATTGTATAATTGTTTCCCTTTGTATCATGTGACTTCTTTGCATACTGAGTCGGAGGTCTATTTCGGTATTCTGTACGTTTGATTTGCAAGCCATGTCTGATCGCAGTGCATCGACGACAGACCGAAGCTCCGCGATGCAGTTATGCTTAGACCTCTGCGAAGCTACGTACGATATACCACAACCTTTAGAGCATTCTTCAACAGAAAATTGGCAGTATTTCTGGTGATTCTCAAGATCACGTCTGTCCACCTTCCGTTGGCATCCCGCGTTTGGACACTGGACTCTATCATAATCGCAACTTTCTTCGTGGCTAGGCATGGTCTCCAAAGTGGAAATGTGGCGACATCCAAGTTGAAAATGTCTGCACTTTAGTTTAAGTTTCATCAAGTCGTTTTTCATATATCTATGCAAAGGTTGTAGCTGCGTTGTGGACAATGTTTTTCGGTCTTCAGGACATTTACTGTCACAAAGAAGCCATCGATGGATGCATTCTTTACAAAAAGCGTGCTCACATGGCGCCTGTACTGGATTCTGAATAACATCTCTGCATATACAACAGAGCAAACCATCGTTCACAGCCTCAATAAAACGCTCAACTTCGTACCCCATTTTCGTTCCTGATCTTAGAATATGATCCTTTGTAGTGCCTACAATAGAAAATAATTGTTTATGTCTTACCTGAAATAATCTATTTGACTTTGTACGTTAGCGTAAGTTCTGTAGACGGTAACGGTTACAATCACTTTGTGACTTTACTTTGGTGGGAGGATGAGAAGAAACTGGACCCAAATTGGATTTTCCATAGTCTAACAGAATATGGTTTTGTAACCTGTCACCTACGAGTTCAAAACCCGGTGATCCCACCTGTTCTGTAATCGGTCCTATGGAATACATACGAACAGCAGACAAGCTGTATTAACCCGCATATGGAGAATAGAGGATATCGTCCATTCACCCTTTGTCTAACACAATATTGGGCTACCTTACCAATATTTAGATTTGGGTGGGTTCTGAATGCGAACCAAAATACTTTCCGAGGTAATTCCGACCTCTTTTGTGGGTTGTGCGTTAGCTCAGTCGGCATAGTGGCAGATCATTCGGGGCTAGGTGGCGAACACCGCTGAACCAGGTTCGAACCTCGTCGATCCTGGCGTAACGAAACTTCGAAGTATCATGCTTGTTTTGTTAAAATAGCACACACCTGAGGGTTAATTACTTAGTAAAGACGATAGATTTATTTATGTTTTGTGAAGAGAACGACGAAACAAAAATACATAGATTTTAACATTTACTGTTACCCCCCCCCCCCCCTTCCATCCCTGCCCCTCCCCACACACACTAACCAAATCAGATTTCCATTTACCATTGGACAAGTGTTTCTCTAAAGTACGGGTAAAGTCTGTGGCGCTTGGTGGGATCGTGTACCGGAAGTCGTTTTTACTGAGTCGAGAAAATCATCTCGTCGGTCTACTACCACGAAGAGCAGGGATGTAAGAACCGAGGGGAGGGGGGGGGGGGCACGTGTCCTCCCAACTTTTTCAAGAAACAATTGAGACAGAGCACTGCATTATTGGGAATTAGCCAGGAAACGAGAGCACAAACTGTCTACTCTTAAAATGTGACCAACTATTCCCTCGTTTGGTTGCCTCTTTCTCAGACTTCAAAATCGAGAACACACTCTAAATCGGTTGGGTTAAAAATCAACCCAAATCGACTGGGTTGAGTGAATATGAACCCAATTTGGGTTCATATTCACTCAACCCGGTCGATTTGGGTTGATTTTTAACCCAACCGATTTTAGAGTGCAGGGATCGTAATGGCTCAGTGGTTACGACATTGGATTTCAAACCGAAAGGTCTACGATTCGATCCCCGCGAGTGGTAACTGCGTTGTGTCCTTATAAATAGTACCATCTTGTACTATTTCTTCGATTTGTGGCGATTATTGTACCGGAAAATCAATTTCGATGGTGATGATATTCGCCTCAGCGACTCATTTAAAGTTTGTTATTTCAAGTTTCCAGTGGTGTGTAAATACAATAACGAGCTCGTTCAGGGCGCAAGTGACTGACATAACGATACAAACTCGTAGCTTATGTATACAGCCCAGTTCAGCGATCTGAACGTAGTGGCTACCCCTCTACGTTCAGATTTTTCCCATTCAATTGTGTAGAGAAGGTTCCCATCAAGTTTTTTATGGGAACTCAAAACTCGAAAATAGGAATATATATCAAGCTTTAGCCCTTATTACTGGCTGCAATCGATAGTACAAGTATTTCCTTACATTTGGGCAGAGTTTATTGATCCAAACTATGTTTTATCCTTTAATTATCGAAGCGTCAACGAATGTTTCAAAATCGTCCATGTTTTTGTATAAATATAAAACGGTAAAAACAATAACCCGGTAATGGCGCCGAAACGAATAGACCCTTTCGTCGATGCGGAATCGGAATCGCGATCTCATTCGCACAGAGGAGGTTATCAAACTCGATCGCATTCGCACATAGGAGGTTATCAAAATTATACTTGTTTCAGTTTCAAGCAAAATCCTGTCCTGGCAGGAATATCCGCCACCAGCATGCAAGGAGTTAAATGTGGTCCCCAATGAAGAACACCAGGCGGCGTAACTTTGCTTGTTTTCTCCGGAAAACAAGTTCTGTTGTTGGTGGTATAATAGGTCCCATGCCTGCTGGATAAGTGTATCCTATAAACTTGGTTACATAATTGTAAACGGTTGGGACGCTCAACTGTATAAATGTACTGTAATGGTATTAAAATACAGGTGATGAAAATGCCTTATGAAAGCTACATTCATTTGAGGTTATTACTTGGTTACTTTTAGGCCTATATCGGCCGAGATGTCAGCCCGAGGTAGCTTAACATCAATCTTGAGACCGAAGATCGAAGGCTGGTGAGATGTTATCCATGGCCACATTATTCATAAGGCTGACTAGGCTGAAGCATATGGGTGCGCAGGAACAGGGGGGCCCACCAATTGTTTTTTTTTTTGCTGACGTACTGTTACCAGCGTCTTAAGGCTCCAATGGTTAAAGGCACTTTGCACTCTGCGCCGTAGCGATATATGTACATGTGTATTTATCCATATTTATACTCTCATAAGTATACTATATTTAAGGAATAGTGCATGGCTTGGAGTTGACTACGCCCATATAGTGCCCAGTGAGGTGGTGTAGTTCCCGCCGCGAAGCGGAGGGAACTACACCACCTCACTGGGCACTATATGGGCGTAGTCAACGACAAGACATGCACTAATCCTTATATTATATCGAACACCCATCAAGAAAAAACATCTGTCCGATTTGTTAATCTATTACCAAGGTAACAGCCCTACCAACCAGCGTTATACAGAAAAATACCATGTAGTTTTTAAAAAAACATTTTCTTCTTCCAAAACACGGCTAACTTAGATTATTGATATGAGCAGAAGACAGATTTTGAATCGGTCGGCAAGGGTAAACAAAACATTCCCCCCTAAACGGAACTATGTATTCTAGAATCGCGCAACTCGCGAATGAAAACTAAAATTTTCGAAATTTGACAACACAGTTTGATAATTTCCACACATTTGTCACACATATACATTACCAAATGGGTCAGCACGGGATACCAACTCCGAAGATTCAATGAATTCCATTATTTATTCGTTTACTGCCCAAAACATACAATTAAATAACGAAATAATATGAGCAGCGAAACAAACGATTTTTCATATCCGGACGCATTCTCATGAAAGTTGGACCCAGGTATTATTAGTTACCCCGTGTCTGATCACGTGGTACGGGTTTTTACCTACCCGAAGCCAGCCGTATCCCATGAGGCCGAATGGGATACGGCTGGCTTCGGGTAGGTAAAAACCCATACCACGTGATCAAACACGGGGTAACGAATTTATCTATTGACTTTCCGTTTTAGAAGTACAATCTATTTCATGTGTGAACACACACAGCATGAGATCTTTTATCTTCCATTGTTGAGCCATACAGGTTTCTGTGGAATTTTTGTGCAAAAGATTTTTTGTGAAAATATGCCGATATGACTAGTATAAAAAAATTAATGAATTTCATTTTTTCTTTTTTGTCTCAAAAACATAGCTTATGAACCCCACATTGGAGGGCACTCGACAAGCTCATTCCAATAAGGGGTCATGAGCTATATTTTGGAGATAAAAAATTAAAATATAATACATGTACACTGTAAAACTGGAATGACGCGTCTTCTACGGGGTATGGACAATTTGTAGATTTCGGAACGAGGCTTCCACTGGGTATGGGAAATTTGCCAGTGGCTGGGCGGACGTATCGTGGGTTTCAATGAATATGGTCTCATACCACGTATCTATCAACCAATAAAATAAAAAAAATCACTTTAGTCAATAGATAAGGATCATTCTCTTCGAAACGAGATATGGATAATCTTCTCAAGGAATAAAATGAACGCCTCGGAAAATGTGACTTCAACAATGGAAAAGCGATACATTTTTCCACAAAGATTTCTTTCCGGGTCGTTTTGTGGATGTTGTGCATCTGTGAATAGATTTTTAAATTTAGCCTGATCAGTTTTATTTGCCCAGTATGAAAAGAAAACTGATATAGTAGTGTGCTAAAAATAGAAAACGTGTAGTGCCTGGGTGTAGTGCCTGGTCAGTTCTGTGGATGCAAACTACACGAAATAGGGTATCATCTTTCAGCCAATCAGAATGCAAGGAAGTCACGTGAGATATAATATATATATTTATATACAGTACATTATTTTAATGCTTATTTAAATAATATGTCAAGCTGTGAGTAGAATTCTTCAGGAGACCCGCAAAATGGATATAGGGCTATGTACTGCGGCATAGTGCCTACCGTATACCAGGGTCAGGCTGTCAGCTGTAGTGGGGGGGGGGGGGGTGAAAGATTGAAGTGCCCGAGGTGGCCCCGAAGTACCTCAAAGCCTAGGGGCCCGGACATGGGTTAATACGGCACTGATGTTACCGAGGTTTGATATCTCGGCCGATATGAAACTATAACTAAGTATTAGCATCTTTATTTATTAACCCTTTACCTAACGTAACAGGAAAAACCGGCCAGCGCTATTCTCAAAAATCGCCAATTAATTTTCACTATTTTTTTCATTTTTTGTCTCAAAAACATAGGTTATGGCCCCTCGTTGGAACGAGCTCGTTGAGCTCGTTCCAACGAGGGGTCATAACCTATGTTTTTGAGACAAAAAATGAAAAAAATTAGTTATTCAAGAATTATTTTTGCAAGTGTCGTCTGCTTTTCATGTTAGGTAAAGGGATCTAAACAAATAATAGCTAAATGTTCACAAAGTCCGAAGTTTCTTCTTCTCCTAATTCAGCTATCGGAACGTCCCGGCTTCCCCACTGTGGAAGCCGCGACGTTCGTATAGCTGAACTTACCCTCCCACTTCGACGAATCGCCGCCCACGACTCTGAATCTTAGTCTACGGTGAATTTTCTGCACAACTCTCTTTCCCTCTTCTCTTCGTCCACCTAATCCTTACTTATTGTCATTATTAATTCCCCGCCAAACAAAACTACTCCATTATGCCTGGTAACGCCAATTTTCAAGATTGCGTTCCACTAATAAAAGTGAACTATTTTGTTGTAAACAAATTGACGCGCCTAGTAACGACGCAAGGGGAACAATTCTGACTTGGTTAATATCGGCTGAGATTGGCGTCGTATCAGCTGAGTTTGAAGTCATCTCGACAGAGCTTGATACTGAGTAATTCAAGGAAAGAAAATCACATCTAATAAATAAACGCCAATATTTGACAACTTGTCAAGCAGATTATGATTCTACCCAAACCAGTCTGGTCATTTGGAAGTTTCCCGTGACCGTGTTTCAACATGAAACTGTGGCACCCGTCGCCGTGCCATGAATGTCGTATCTATCCGGTTTATCGTCTGTCCTCTGGCCCTGACCCCGCAAAAATAGTTTGTGACCAGAACTTTGAACATATTCTGAAGATCATTCAGTTAAGGTTAGTTTTAATCTGTTTGTGTCTATGTGTGTGTGTGTGGGGGGGGGGGGGGGGGGGGGGGGGGCAGTCGATCATGGGTAAAGGTGCCTTTCAAGTATTTGAGAGAGATGCGTGGGTGGGGTCCAGTTTATAGCCTACGCGTGTTTATGTAAAGCAGACATTGTGCGACGAAATTTGTAATTGGGTCACTGACCGCATTATATTCGTTTGTCCTGTCCTAAACTAGCAGGGAAATGACCCGTTAATGAGATGGTTAGGTTAAATTCCCACCAACATCGCAAACGGAGTTAGTCATATCACCCACCCTTTCCCTTTTGTGTCCTGGTAACACGGCCGCCAGTGTGTACGAAAACCAAATTATGCAATGCTCAGAATATATTTCTTTCTCCCACAAATATATACTGGTAAAATCATGAGCGTCCCACATTTAGTTTAGATATACATATATTATACGACGAGAACAACTGAGCTCGTGTTACTATTATGTATGAACATGAACAGGACAGATCTGTAAATACTAAATAAATCATAAAGTTTACGCAATGGACTTCTCTCAACCACATAAACTGAAATTTCTAGTGACACGAGTTGTTCGTCGGCTAAGCTCTACGCATACTTTAATTTTGATTAATGGCAAGGGAATCATCACGTCAGGACACAGCCTTGTTAAATATCTGACCAAAGCATTCCATTTGCAGGATATTTCCCATTCCAGGATATATTATAATTCGTTCATTGATCGCAACATGGCGCCATCTGTAATGCTAAAACATTGCAGATGACGCCTTCTTGCACTCAAGGGACGAGTGAGTCAAGATTCAGTCAGTGACCCACTTGCACAGGGCTAGCGACGCATCGACTCATCTACCAACAAGTGGATATAAAAGCGACCGCCTTCCCTGACAAGAGTCGAAAGGGAGATATTCTCTCTCAGGACAATTCTCCACCAGCCAAGGGCGGAGCGTCCACATGACAATCTCCTCCGATGCTCCTGTTCATCCGTGGCAGTGAGCCTCTACTCCGTTGGCATATAGCTTTTTGCTACGGTCCCCAAAGCTGGGAGGGGGGGGGGGGGGGAGGTGCGAAATATGAACAATACTATCGAAGATCCTAAAAGTATGCTTCCTGAATGCTGAAGGCCCCCAACGGATCTTACACTTTGTATATATAATACAACAGCCAATACAGAGAATATGGCCCAGTAGTGGACCCGTATATAACTCACAATTCAGAACTATAAGACCAGATGTCAGTACATTTATCCCTGTACCTAACGTAATGGAAAAAAAACGCCCTGGAATTAGTACTGAGTACGTTGGAGAGTGTGACAGATGCTAGCCATTGCTCGGTGGTTCTCTCCGCATACTCCGGTTTTCTCCGCCGGTAAAACTGTCCGACACGAGGTGACCCTGGCTGCTAAAAGTGTCTCTAAACCCCAAGAAAATCATACTAATGTGGGCATAAGAGTTAAAACGTGTGATCATGTGAGGGAAACATATATTAGACGAGCGAAATCTGGATAAGTTTCTTGATTTTTGTTAAATGTCGTAAGTGTTATAGTCAGGGGCCGAACAAAGGTGGGAGGGGTGGGGATAGGGAGGTGGGCAGGGTATGTTGCCCCCCTCCTCCCACTGCTTTTCCAGGATTCATGTTCATCTGGATTGTGCTCTTAGATGGTATCGACTCACAGGTAATGGCGTACTTTCTTATGGCACGAGATTTGCTTTTTTGACTTATATCACACATGAAGTCGGTCTCATGCTAATTAAATGGAGGTACAGTAGAATCCTCTTAATTGAATATCCATTTTGCCAGTGAAAATTATTCAATTAACAGGAGTATACAATGAACAGGGATTTGGTCAGTTTCCTGTGTTCTGGAGATAAACTGAGCATTTATTCTATTATATCTTGTTTGACAGAGCTCATAGAGCTCTGTCAAGCAAGATATAATAGAATAAATGCCTGTATTGGATGAAGTGAGGCCAAAAAGGTTGATAAATAAGGGGAATTTGGTGCGTGTCACAGTCATTTTTTCGACATATAAAAATTTATATACAATTAACAGGAGTTTACGCTACAACTCATATGCAATTAACAGATCAAATTTGTACTGAAGGTATGGTAAATGGTTTTGTGTTTGAAAATTATATTCAGTTAACAGGAATATACAATTAAGAGATATCCAATTAAGTGGGCTCTACTGTGTATGACTGATTGATAATGTGTCCCCGCATGACCAATTTTGAGTTCGATACGTGTTAATTGAATAAAAAGTTGGGAAGGCTATGCATCGCGACTACCATATGTATTTATCCACAAACAGATTTAGTGAGTTTTGTAATTTTTATCTCCATACACAAATATTCCATCAAGGCGTGCATGTATAATTGTGTAAGGTCAAAGTTTGATAGCATAATTTATATAATTCAAGGCATGCCTGTTTAATTGCTTATGGTCAAAGTTTGAGAGAATAATTTGTATAATGATAAAGGTGATTTACATTAGCATTTATCATAAAACGCTTATTATGAGTTCAATATGCTTTAATCTCTTGAACCCTGGTGGTACCTTCCATGTAAGTTCAATGGCAGCACTTGGAAAAGTTCATATTCATTTTTCGGAGATAGCCCAATTAATATTTCCCACGTGCAGCCTTAGGGTTGCACGTTGAAAATGTTGATTGGTTTACCTCCGCCACCGCCCCCCCCCCCCCCCCCCCCACACACACACACACACTCACCCATTCACTTAGAAGCAAGCAATCATACTTAACCCTTTACCTAACCTGAAAAGCAGACGACACTTGCAAAAATAATTCTTGAATAACTAATTTTTTTCATTTTTTGTCTCAAAAACATAGGTTATGACCCCTCGTTGGAACGAGCTCGACGAGCTCGTTCCAACGAGGGGTCATAACCTATGTTTTTGAGACAAAAAATGAAAAAAATAATGAAAATTAATTGGCGATTTTTGAGAATAGCGCTGGCCGGTTTTGGCCGTTACGTTAGGTAAAGGGTTAATGAAATTATTCTTATCACGTTCCTGAGCCACAAAAAAGCTTTTGGGGGTTAAACAATGCCCCGTTGCTGGAGTTTACTTGGACCAAGCGCCGTAAAATGCTTTTCCGATAGACAAATCCAGGCGTCCAACTCGTCCCTAATTCTCTCAGGACACTGAATGTTTTACGGATTTTTACACAATATCCCCATTAAACCCGTTATGGTCACATCATCAGGGTCTGATAAACCCAAATATGAAGTGTTTTTTATTTATATGTTTGTATTTCTTGATTTTCTAATTAGGTCCGCTGTGAATAAAGATATAATAATAGTTAGTTATTGTTACATATATATCTACACTTTATGAAGCGTTAAGTGATGACGTTACACTGGGGCATTTGTCTCCTCCCTCCACCCCCACCGAATATGTACTATGCTCCTCACTCCATACGATCGCTCTATTTTATAAGCATGAGGTTGACACACCCTCTCGAGCTCACCACCAGTACCCCACAAGTGCTGCACAGCGCATCCAGGATTACCCTACACAACGTAACGCCTACAGCTGATTGCTGTTATTAAAACATTGGCGGTACCTTTCAACGCGACACGAGGTGATCCTGACTTTCAAAGAGAGAGAGAGAGAGAGAGAGAGAGAGAGAGAGAGAGAGAGAGAGAGAGAGAGAGAGAGAGAGACAGACAGACAGACAGACAGACAGACAGACAGACAGACAGAGCGAGAGAGAGAGAGGGGATTTTTTATTTATTATTTATTTATTGGGATTTAACGGCACTTTCGACAGTCAGGGTCTCCTCATGTCGGACAGTTTTACGGATGAAGGGAGCCGGAGTACCCGGAGAGAACCACCGAGCAATGACGAGCAACTGTCAGACTCTCCAACGTACTGACTCCACACAAGCAGGGTTAGCATGGGTTAAAAGCAGGTGCACCATCAACGTGCAGTACGCCTTAGTACCAGCGCCACCGTGCCCACACATGGGTAATCGGGATTAAGTGCCTTGCCCAAGGACACAACGCAGTTACCCCTGGCGGGGATCGAACAGTGGACCTTTCGGTTTAAAGTTCAAAGCCGCAATGATTGAGCCACCGGGAGAAATTTTATACCCAACGTTATCTTTCCAGCCCGTCGTTGCAGCCTTATTGGAAATTAGCAAAAATGGGGTGCGTAGACTCTCTTTATCCTTTACTCAATGTAACGGCCAAATCCGGCCAGCGTTATTCACAAAAAAATTGCCATTTAATTTTCATTATTTTTTTCATTTTTCGTCTCAGAAACATAGCTTATGACCCCTCGTTTACCTCGTTCCAATAAGGAATCATAAGCTGTTTTTGACGCAAAAAATGAAAATAATTAGTTATTAAATAAATTTGTTTGCCAGTGTCGTCTGCTTTTCATGTTAAGTAAACGGTTAAACTGTGAAAAAAAAGATTCCCTCGCTTGATTTGTCTCTCCTACTAACTTTAAAGTCAAGAAAAAGGCACATTATGGCTCTAGATTTTAAAACATGTTAACCCTTCGAACACTGGTGGTATCTTCCATGTAACCTAACCATAGCACAGAGACAGCTTTGCTGAGGGTCCATAATGACATTGTCTGTGCTTTAGGTGAGGGAAAAACTACCCTGCTTGTATTGCTTGACCTTTCGGCTGCCTTTGATACCGTTGATCATTTGTTACTACTTGATATTCTGAAACAACATGGGATCCACGGGACTGTTCATAGGTGGTTTGAGAGTTACTTGGAACTTCGAGTCCAGCAGATAGCAATCAGTGGTTCCAGGTCTGAAAGGAAACTATTGACGTGTGGAGTCCTCCAAGGCTCAGTTCTAGGCCCTGCGCTTTTTACAATCTACACAGCATCACTGGGGCAGATGCTGAGAGAGCTTGGTATCCCTTACCATCTGTACGCTGACGATACACAACTCTACTTGGCTTTTAACCCGTGTGACGCTTCTGGTATTATAGGAACAGTGTCTGAAATGGAGCGATGCATCGACGCAGTCAGACACTGGATGACCAGCCATAGGCTTAAAATGAATGACTCCAAGACAGAAGTTTTAGTCATTTCCAGACAAAGGATTTCTTTCTCCGAAAAGATTTCCTCAGTCAGTGTAGGTGACTCCGACGTTACGGTCAATGATAGTGCCAGAAACATTGGAGTGATATTTGACTCCAGTTTAAATCTTGAGTCCCGTATCAAAAAAGTCTGTAGATCATGTTATTGGCAACTTAGGAAACTTAGCCGACTTCGCCCATTCCTAAGCACTCAAGCTCTTGATCAGCTGGTTCATTCTTTTATCTCTTCACATTTGGACTACTGCAATTCGCTTTTCATTGGTCTGCCAAACATACTGTTACAACGGCTGCAAAGAATTCAGAACACTGCAGCTCGAATTCTCAGTGGTTCTAAAAGCTATAACCATATCACTCCTATTCTGAAAGAACTTCATTGGCTGCCGGTTCAATATAGAATTGAATTCAAAATTCTCGTACTAGTTTATAAATGCATTCACGGCCTGTCCCCAGAGTACTTGAGAACGCTTGTCATTCGCAACTCTCCCACACGTCCCCTACGGTCTGCAGATAATCTGAATCTGAGTCTGGTTGTACCATTCACAAAATCTGAGCTAGCCAGGACACGGGCCTTTGCAATTGCTGGGCCCTGACTGTGGAATACATTGCCACTTCATATCAGATCTCTAACAAGTATACAAAATTTCAAAAAACAATTAAAAACTCATTTATTCAACAAAGCTTTTTTTTCTTTCCGGAATACATAAATTGAATTGATTTTTTTTTGTTGTAAAGCGCTTTAGAGCACCTTTGGTGGTTTTACGCTATATAAAATTGATTATTATTATTATTATTAATTATTAAGTTTCAATGGAAGCAATTGGAAGAGTCCATATTCATTATTTGGGGTAAGACCAATTAATATTTATAACGTGCAGCCTTAGGGCTGCACGTTAAAAATATTGATTGGTCCACACCACACATTCACCTTGTAGCCATTCAATGACATTATGACATAGCTTATGACCCGGCCGAAAAAAAGCGGCCTCTGTGGTTCAAAGGGTTAAATATCAAGCCAAAACTGTGCATTTCTGTTATTGTATTCCTAGCATGCCACTAAAGTACATGGCCCACCACTGATATTTATCAGTGAATTGCTGCCCTGGAGGGGATTATAGTTCTACAAGAATCTGAGAATCGATTCACGCAATGATTCGGACAACAAAAACAGCGAGAATCCATTTAGATGCTCAGTGCACCTCTGCTAGGATTCGTGAGAAAAAAAATTGAGTCAATTTAACCCTTTACCTAACATCACGTCAACAAATTAAGGGGTCGTTCAACATAACTTCGAAATTTTTTTTGAAAATTTAAACAATGCTCTAAGTACGAATTAACCCTTTGAACCCTCGATTCCTGGAATGGTATCGCCTTTGTATAAACTTACAGTGAGATGGGTCAGTCCAATATCAATATACAGGGAGGATAAAATAATAACTGCCGTCTGTAGCCGTCTGGCTGCAGGCCGAAGTTGGCCGAAGTTATTATTTTATCCTCAACGCCCCGTATATAGCCCTCTAGAAATGAGACAAAAATGGGACGAAATTATGCCTTGGACAAAAATATCGGTCTTACGAGTTCCAAGGGTTAACCCTTTACCTAACATGAAAAGCAGACGACACATGCAAAAAAAATTCTTGAATAACTAATTTTTTTCATTTTTTGTCTCAAAAACATAGGTTATGACCCCTCGTTGGAACGAGCTCGACGAGCTCGTTCCAACGAGCGGTCATAACCTATGTTTTTGAGACAAAAAATGAAAAAAATAATGCAAATTAATTGGCGATTTTTGAGAATAGCGCTGGCCGGTTTTAGCCGTTACGTTAGGTAAAGGGTTAAAGCGGAGAATAGCGACATATTATACATGAAAATAATAACAAAAGTACACAAAACCTGAATTTAGCCACCTTTTTAAATTTAAAAATAAATTGATTTTCTTTTGATGACAAAGAAATTGTCAGCCGCATAAGTAACTGACAAGAATTATTATTCCTTGGTAATAACAAGGAATAGATCGGTAATTGGAATGTCTGAGTTGTAAATAAAAGACTCCACACTTCATACTCGGAGATAGTATATTTATCATTTCGTCACCGACGTGGTGAAAATGCTCAGAGGGAAATGAACGACCGCAAAATATAGATTGTGTTCGGACGACATGCTTGTTATAATCACGTGATTTTCGGGCCAAGTTGGGAAACGATTTGATTTCCTAAGATCTGAAACCTGCAAAGATTTCACTGCTATTTTCGAATCTGAGAGGCGATGTAATGTATAACGCAAGATACTTCCATAGGAAAATATTCAACTGACAATGTGATAATTGCGAGATACAGTCCTTAGTAGCAATGTTGAGTTCCGAAACTGTAGAGAGTTACGCAAGTTTCAGCAAGGAATTAATACGCCTCCTATTATTTGGTTGTTGTCGATGATCAAAACATAAAACTGGAAAATTATAGTTGAAAACAAAAATATATTTACATCAACACACACTGCAGTCCTCACAATTGTACATTTACGAAAAAATAATTTGACTGTAGCCGAACTATATTTGTGACGTAAAGAAGGCTTGGTAAAGTCTGCTAATCGAAAAAGAAGACCAACGTCAAGGAACATTTTCAGGAAGTTCTTTCACTGTTCACCAAATATAGCGAAATTTAGTACCATCGTAAATTTAAATTTCTTCCTCGCACAACCGCATTGTGTGTAACATGGATCAACTTCGATTTTGATCGCTATTAGCACCCAAAGGTTGTCAAAATATATGCGTATTTACAATCTGTTGACAGAAATCACACGAAGCGACCTGGACAAAAATCACACGAATTACCGAAATGAGACCACGACGTCTTATAAGTTTTTAGATAAATGAATTTAATGACCAACATAAATGCGATATTGTTCAGGCCGGTGATTCATTGCCTGTGCATTGGTAAGCAGATCAGTTATGAATGTTCTTAAATCCCACGAGTAAGCAACAGTAAATCCTCCCCAAACAGCAACTACAAAAGATCGATAGTTTCAAAACATATGAAGCATACGAAACCATGTACACAAATGAATTAGAATCCACGCTTTCTAACTTAATGAAGCCGATAGATGTAAGTATTCTGCATGCAGAGCAGGTCATGTTTGTTGTTTGAGGCATACTTGAGCATTCATATGGCACTATTGGAAGCTACCATTGCTTTTGCAACCCTAGAAATGATCACAGATAATACCAAATGAGGAAGTTTGGTAGTTTTCCCATTTTTGGTGTATCAATCCCACCATATTTTACCAGTTTGACACAGCACCCATGCAAAATGGCACAGATCTCTATGTGTCTGTGTGTGTGGTGGGGGGGGGGGGGGGGGGCGGGGTTATGATCACAACAGACTGACAAAAGCCACATTGGCCATTCTTCATTTTACATTGATGCACTCTCTCATGACTCCATACTTGTTCGTGTGAACTGTGTGGATTTGACCCTTGGTGAACTTCAAACAAAACAAAAATAGCGGCCCTCGTGAAATTTAGACATCCTAAATTACAATTAGTGTTGCTATTCGTCCCTTGCAAGAATGAGAAAAAAGATTTCTTCGGGTCTGTACGAGAAGGATTGCAGAATTTAACTATCCAGTAAATTTAAGGTATAAAACCTCGTCTCTTATGCCATAGCAGACTTTCAGACAGTGTTTTCTGTCACATAATGGTTCCATGGCAAATATGAGTTTCCGCAAAATCTATGTTTCATTCCAAAACATTTGATATATAATTTATTGGGGTTATTCCTTTCTGATCTTTTCTGGACTTTGGAGAAAATTATCTGAAATTTTACCAAAGTTAGTTTGGACATCTCCTTAACCAGTACAAGGCAAACATGACCTGAAATAGCCTAACACTCTGTCAATAAAATTGTACGAATATGGCTGTCATTGGAACCGGCTCAGTGAACCTGTTCCAGTGTCATCCATATTTAAAGTTGGTAAATATTGTTTATTTTTTTTAAAAATTGTCAAATTCAGTTTATGTATTAAAATTAAAAATCTGTCTTGAGCAAAGGGTTAACATGTGTTATCAGTATACAACAGGGGTTCAGCCACGGTGGTCTCATGGCATCCTGGAACACTCGTAGCAGTTATGGATTCTCGGAAAGATTTATGAATTCTCGCAACAATTTTTGCGAGAATCAAAATGGATTCTCCCAAATTTAGATGAAATATAAGCCCTGCATTGTATGACCGCGCCCACTCCCAAGTTCCAAATGCTTCCTACGTCCCCACCACCACCCAGACACCCAGAGAATGAAGTTCTCACATTGGCAATACTATGACCGGACCATCTGTAGAATGTTGCTAATATTACCATACTCGTACTGAATGTATTCAAAAATTTATGTTTTAAATGTAAGGCATAATTAGTTGGCTTTCAGTCGAACGTTGTTCACTGCGAGGCGCCAGCATTCCGCCCTTCAATAATGAACCATTGTTTTATTTGAGCTACAAGCCGCCTATTTGACTCACACGTCACGTAGCGACCGCAGTGGACTGCTAACTATCTATAGAAAGTTTAACTCAGCTCCCACAGCTGAGACTTGCATCACGCAGCGACCGCAGTGGACTGCTAACTATCTATAGAAAGTTTAACTCAGCTCCCACAGCTGAGACTTGCATCACCATGAGACAATGCATGGGGGGAGGGGGGGGGGAGGGGCACACAGGATCATCTTACTGTGAACAATGCAATTCAAGAATGTAATTTTATCAGAATAAAAACTAAAGGGATGTTACATATCGTCCCTTGAGTGCAACAAGGTGCCATCTTCAATGCTTCAGCAGGGGATCCCGGAAGTGACGCCATTGTCACGTGACCTAGTTATGTCTTGTTTGGTTGCCATGGTAGCCCGCGTGAGCGGCCATCTCGTGACATCATCCCCATAATGATTCGCGGTGTTCGTGCGTAGCGCTCGCTGTTAAGGTGACATGTGTTTCCATCATCCATTTGTATACTGGAGGCCGCTATCTTGGTTTCTGTGGTAGCACGTGCTTGCTATGAGACCCAATGTCCTACAACAGGACAGGGGTGTATTCTGATTGAATGGGAGTAAATTTAATACCTCAAATAGACCCGACAATTTCCCCAAATCACCAAAATCCTCCCAAAACTAGCTAAACGAACTTTATTTTGTTTAAAATCCCTCGGAATCCTCCTTTCTGTCTTGTAATAGGCGCGTTCGTTTGTATAAGACTAAATCTAATTACCCCAAATGCACCCGATAACGACCCAAATTACCACGAACAACCCGACAACTGTTTATTTGTCTCGGATTTCCCACTAAAACCTCTGGTTTCTACCTGTTTTTTTTCTAATATGATTTCTGGAGAGTCCTCCTTATAAGAGAAGCACGTAGTGCTATAAGATGCGTTCCTTCGTATAAGTGTTATCTTACAGGTTCGGATTTTCCCCAAATCTTCATGTTCTACCCGTTACTACCCTTGCTGTTTATCATGTCCTGGGTATCTGTGGTTCCTATCTCTGCCCTCGTCCAATTCTTATAATCACGAATCAGACTACAGAGGTTGGAACCAGAGATAATTTGAACATGATAGAATCCTGGGGTTAGAGTGGCTAGAGTGGGGTCTGGGATAGGAGGATTCTTAAAGAATCTCAGCCGGAAAGATTAACTGGTTCAATCGAATACAACCTCTGTAGATTTTTCGGTCCTATAGCACTACGTGTTACTATTATTCTATAGAAATCCGAATCAAATAAAGTCCGTTTAGGAGTTTTTTGGGTGATTTGGGGTCGTTGTCGGGTTATTTGTGGTGATTAGATTTATTCTCATACAAAGGAACGCACCTTAGGTTCCGCTCTACAGTTTCGCACTTTTGCACAGGGGTGAAATTCTAACTAAACTAACTAAAAATTAATGCAATGTAAATTGGAGATATATTTTTAGTATCCGATATTATGATTACATTAGGCTATTTGTTGGACAAGATAATTTGAAGTTTTGGTCCCAAGGTTGGATTCTGATGCATAGGGGTAAATTACCAGATGAATTATGGGAAACAGTGGCTTCAAAAAGTTGGCTTTTTAAAATGTAATTTTACACGGGTTTGTTACCAGACATGGAACTAAAATATTAAATAGAAACATAATTTTTTTTTTTTTGGGGGGGGGGGGGGGGGGAGTGGCGGGGGCATTTTAGAAATGCTATGCTCCAGGGGTAGGTGTGAGGGTGGTGGGAAAATTCTGCTTTTGAAGCTGCTGAGTGGCTGAAAATGACTGGTTTCGGCATTTTTTCATGCAATTTTGCAGGTTGAAGTCTTGCCTTTGACAATAAATTACTCCACCCACATTCAGATTGTCTATTTCTACTTAGTCAAATAGTGTTATACGTTTTTTTGTGGATTTGGGAAATGTAATACATGTTATGGGTTAGATAACTGAGTTACAGAATATTTGCATTTGAAGAGAATGTATGGCATGACATTTTTGGAAATGCCTGGAAAACTGTGGAGCAGAACCTTATTATAGCAGTGTGTGCTGCTATCAAGATGCTGGCTTCGCCAAGTCCGTTTCGGTGTTTTGGGGTGGATTTTCCTGACCATGTACTACCATAGAAACAAGATGGCGGCCTTCAGTATACAAAATCGTCGACGGAAACACGTGTCACCCTAACTACACGCGCTGCGTATGCGTACTAAGACCACGCATGACTATGGGGATAACGTCCAAAGATGGCCACACAGGCGGGCTACTAGGACAACCAAACATAAGGTAACTAGGTCACGTGACTATGACATCACTTCCTAGGTCCGGCCAATGGGGCCCGTTCGGGTCCATTTCATGCCACTGACGATATATTCTTATGTTGTCGTTTTAAACTGCGCTTCCAAGTACCAGTATGTGGGATTGTTACGTCCACCTACGCTTATTGTTCTCATTCCTCTTTAGCTCATTTGGCGACATTATCATCCACATTTCAGGGAACCACGCTCCTATGTTACAAGGACATCATCTTCCATAAATATCCAGATGAGTCGCAGAGCCAAACGATGAGCGATTTTTTCGAGCAACTGCTTCCAGTCACCTCTCTCGCTCCTTTTTGATCTCCCCAGTCCCCAACTGTTGTCGTATAGCAAGCAAACAGACGATGGTGTTAGCGCACTTGTAGACCAAGGATGGAAAGACTGGTAGTTGCAGCTAGACAGGAGATAATAGTAATAGAATCCAGGAGAATGCTGCTTACAGACTCACTTTCACAGAATCATACATCTGTGTTTATAGAATCTCCCTTTCCCCAGATGAGAAGAAGGGCTACATGAGACGTTACTCTTTCGATTAATTGCTCAATAGCATATTTGATCGACAGGATTCGTGTCACCCGAACTGCTCGATTGACTTTTGGACTTCTTGGGAAGGAACACTGTAATAAATAAATAACTTTGAACGATTGAAAATTCCACGATGGTCGATAGAAGAGGCTTTACAAAACCGGGTTACCGACTTGGCTGTCATCTTAGATGTTAAGACAGCAACTGTGTCAATGGTCAGTAATGCTTATTATAGCCGAGAGTAAACAGTTTTTTGATTTTCCTGACTTTATGTGGTCAAATATGGGTGCATGTGAATTTTCAATGAAATCGCGGTACAATTTTGGGAAAGGTGAAGACCATCTTGGATTTAAAAAAAATAAGGATGAGAAGAACCCCCCCCCCCCCCCCTCCCACACACACACACACATACCAGGAATCATTGCAGAAACCCTACGGATCAATAATCAGCAAAGAAAAAAACTTTTACCCTTTACCCAATGTAACGACCAAAATCGGCCAGCGCTATTCACAAAAATCACCATTCAATTTTCTCTATTTTTTTATTTTTTGTTTCAAAAACATAGCTGATGTACCCTCATTGGAACAAGCTTGTTTTGCGCAAAAAATGAAAACATTTAGTTATCCAATAATTTTGTATGCAACTGTTGTTGCCTTTCGTGTTAGGTAAAGGCTTAACAGGGAATTTTGGGTCACCTCTAAAATCGGTCTTTTTGAGCTGCGCTGAATCGATATCTGAGACACCAAGCCACACGATTATGTACCAATTGGGAAAGGTATTGTGGTGGTGGGGGAAGGTCACTCCATACCCACCCCCTTTCGTTACATACACACCCCTGGGGTTTATGCCCATGCCAGGAACAGCACTAATTTTTTTGTCACCAGTAATACAAGCTCCGGACGTTGATTCTGGAACATACCTGAATGCTTTCCAATCAAAGGGACAAGGAGTCTGGATTTTAAAACAAAATAAGTTGTCCATTTAACAAAACCACAATATCCGTTATGCAAATGTACTCTCATGTTTTAAGAGGGTACTCTTGCATAATGGTAATTGTGGTTTTGTTAATGGTCAGTAAAATATGACGGTACGTTTGCATTACGGAAATTGCGGTTTTGTTAAATGGTCAATTTACTTCTTTCAGATCGCGGCTTATTGTCCTCTTAATTGGGAGGAAATCGCAAGAGCTGAATTTCTAGTTTGTAAGTGTCATTCTGCTGTGTGCAGCGATATTCTAAATCTACCCAATTCAGGTTTGGAGCTGAGGCGATTCATATGGTACGACGGCCACAGATACCTGACTCGGTTGGGGGGATCAAAATGCCATGATAGCGACATGGATGAAGAAGAGGGAGAGAACTCACCAAATGGTGATCACCTTGATGATAGCGAATGACATGGATCAGTCCGATTCAGAAGACAGCAGTAAAAGGTGTACGAAACGGGCGCCATTGGATGAATCTTATGGTGGATCTCATATCTGTCGTAACCAGCTACGTAATGTGTGGTTATCATGGTAGCCCAAGTGGGTGGTCATATTGTGAGGTCATCCCCACAGTGATTGCGTGGTGCGTGTGCGGTGCATGTTAGGGTGACACTTGTTTCCGTCGTGTTCTGCGGTGCGTTTGATTGAATGGGAGGAAATCTAATCATCACAAACAACCCGACGACGTCCAAAAAGCTCGAAATTATCGAAACTGGTCCGGAATCACACAGAATACTCTTTATAAGCACATAGGCTATTGGGCGCGTTCTATTAAAATGGAGAATATCTAATTAGGAATGAGGGGGCACCTAACGTTGACCTCGGGTGGAAATCTATGCTTGTTTCCCACTAAATGTACATGCAACAAGTAGCCTTTAATTTTGCTCTGCACATTTTGGACGGTTTTAAAATAATGAGAAGCATTGTCGGTGGTAAACTGATTTCGGTAATTCTTTTGCTATTGTTGAAAAAGTAAAATGTATACAGAGATTGGAAGAAGAGTTTTTCAATAAGTTTTCAGTATTACTAGTTGTGTGACATCAAAGTTCGAAAAATATTTTTTACCCCTTTACCCGACGTAACGGCCATAACCAGCCAGCCTTATTCAGAAAAAAACGGTTATGGTATACATTTTAATATTTTTTTAAATTTTTGTCACAAAAACGCAGCTTATGACCACTCATTGGAACGAGGTTATTCCAATAAAGAGTTATAAGCGGTTACTTTTTAAGCAGAACTCACCCAATGAGGATTAATAAGCTATGTTTCTTGGACAAAAAATCAATGTTTTGGTTATTCAGACTTTGTTTTGCATGTGTTCTTTTCTGCAAAGGGTTAAGCTTGAGAGCTAGTTCTAACTTCGAGTTTCCATACAGACTATACCACATTGCTAGTCTGGTGTATCCAGCACCCACCCCCATCAAGGCCACCAGCGAATAGTGACTCATTCAAATGTCAACCAAAGGCCACCAGCGAATAGTGACTCATTCAAATGTCAAATTTTTTGATTCCACTGAATGTCGAAATTGGACAGCCGTTCCATATTCAGACAGGAAGAGGTGGGGGACCTGGGGAAGTAAACCCCGGGGTCGTAACGTTCGGGGGCCCGGGCTTGGTCCAGGGTTCTTGAGTCAAGTCTGGACCCCAAGGGTCTGACTCCTGTGCCAAGCCTGCCCCCCCCCCCCCGCCCCCGATTCCCGAGCGCGAGAACCAGCAAGATAAGTTGGCCGTCGTATTGGAATATTAGTTGGAGGTTAGAATGTTAGAAGGAATGGAAGTGCCGTCATCTGTTAACCCTTTACCTAACATGAAAAGCAGACGACACTTGCAAAAAAAAATTCTTGAATAACTATTTTTTTCATTTTTTGTCTCAAAAACATAGGTTATGACCCCTCATTGGAACGAGCTCAATGAGCTCGTTCCAATGAGGGGTCATAACCTATGTTTGTTGAGACAAAAAAATGAAAAAAATAATTAAAATTAATAGGCGATTTTTTGAGAATAGCGCTGGCCGGTTTTGGCCGTTACGTTGGGGTACAAGGGTTAATAGACTGTTATCTGTATACATATGCACCGGACTCGCATTCAGTTATCACTTCCAGAATTGTGCAGTCAAAAGCTATCCCTCAAGGTCACCAGATACTCACCAGTTGATGAACTTGCCAATTTGAATATGCTGTTGAAAAACGTCAGTTTTGACTGCCCAAAAATAACGTGACCTTTCATCCCCCAAAGCCGCCAGAACTCTCCACTTAATAGCTGATTTCAAAATTTTCTTTTGGGGCGGGAGGACCCCCAAACCCCTATCATCGACTTATGCCCTTGAAACTCACGACAGATGCCTTGTTTCCCGAACTTTCGAAAGGCCCGCCCATCACAGAATTAAATATGGGCCCAAATTTCCTCTCCCCGGCCCTATATTCAGAGGCGACGGAAGCTGGATAAAATTGGAGGGACACAATTTTCAAGACTACCATTGTTCGTTCCAGTGGGAGAAAAGTTATACTATTTTGATGTAAATGTACCGTTTAGATGAGCATGCCAGGGTGTGGTCACTGTCCTGTCCATTTCTTCTATTTCACTCATTTTCCAATCATAATGCTAACCTTCAGGTTGGAAGATGGTTGAAGTAGAAGAAACAGACCGAAGGTGGAATCATTGGTGAAATGTTGTTTGGATTTGCAAATAACATATTACAGGAATGCCTTATATTATTACCACTCAATCTATAAGTTACTGGTCGATTAACATAAGTTTGGAGGCCCGTTAAAACTCCATAATTTCAGTGACGTCATTCGACAGAGCCGTGCCGCGGGCGATAATGGTATAAATAGCCATTAGCGGCCCGCGGCCTGGCTATTTTTAGATTCCATGGTCTAATGAATTACTCCCATTCGGATGACGTCCCTTTGTATTTCTGAACTGAAGTGAGAAGGGTACGGCTGGAGTGGTAATAATAGTAATAACATGATTGTTGTCAGGCATCATGATTCATTAGCGGCCCTGCAGCAATGATAAACAGCCCTAGGGCTTATTAACGGCCCTCGACTTCGTCTCGGGCCTTTAATAAACCCTCGGGCTGTTCATCATTACTGCAGGGCCGCTTATGAACAATAATGCCCACCAAAATCATGTTATTGTTATATTGACACGTGCATGCGCTCAATGCAACTCGTTGTGTAACCGCACAACATGTCTGTGGAAAAAAGTGGAAGTGCATGTGTCATCTGTGTCCCACCCCAACCCCATGGTTCCACTGCCTCTGTCCGTATACTAGAGCTGTAGGTTTTTAAATTTCTTGTTTGGTTTCGGTTTTGGTTTTTCAGGTGGAGTAAAACCTCGGTTCGTTTCGGTTTTCGGTTGTTCATGAGGCCAAGTAAAATTCAATAAAACTCATTCTTATTTCCGGAGTCATAACTGAATGGTAGTGAAATTGAGTGAAACTCAATGAATGCCCGAAGTAAGCTATAATACATGAAGAATCAAGAAGGCCAACCCAATAAAATAATTACCTAAATATACAGAACTTTTATTGTGCTTGGCCATTTTTCGAGGTGTGACATCTGCACGCAACTTGAGGAAAGCTGCAAACACAACTAAACTGAAATGTCGGAAATTCACAGAATGTAGCCTTCCCAGAGTAATGAGAGAACCCAGACACTGCCATTGGCAGTGTCTGGGTACTCTCACTACTCTGGGATGGCTACATTCTGTAAATTTCTGCAGCAAAAGAGTATTTAATAAAAAAACGAAAAACCTTAGATTACGGGATGTCGACGGTTTCGGTTTTTTAAAAAAACGAAAAACCTCGGTTCGGTTTCGGTTAACCTACAGCTCTACCGTATACCATGCGCCATACCTGCAAATAAAAATGTAAAATTCTTTAACCCTTTACCCAACGTAACGGCCAAAACCGGCCAGCGCTATTCTCAAAAATCGCCAATTAATTTTCACTATTTTTTTCATTTTTTGTCTCAAAAACATAGGTTATGACCCCTCATTGGAACGAGCTCGTCGAGCTCGTTCCAACGAGGGGTCATAACCTATGTTTTTGAGACAAAAAATGAAAAAAATTAGTTATTCAAGATTTTTTTTTGCAAGTGTCGTCTGCTTTTCACGTTAGGTAAAGGGTTAATTAACTTCTTACCATCAGAAAACAATACTCCACCAACAATTCCAGACACTCGGAATGCTCTAACTGCACTGACCCCAAGCAAGAAAACTCTGAAATATAGAACGATTCAAAAGTGGAAAGAAAATATTTGCAGTGAGATATGTACAAATATTTAAAGCCGGCATTATTACGAAAACGGACGATGTTTCTCGCTCAAGTGTTTGCAGGTTTAATTAATTAATTATGAAGTGAAAAATCAACATAATAAAATGGAAAATGGGAACACCTCATTAATAGCGATTTTGTCAAAAAAAAGTTTTTTTTTTTTTGCTGAGCAAATTATCAAGTTTAAAAAAAGATAGCATAATAAATTTCTATTTATTTTGACGGTAGCTGTATATATTTCATCGATTTTGCATCGATATCAATCGCTATTCTTGTGTCGACATACATTATACAAAGACTAATGTAAAAGAAGACTGTTTGATTTTGTGTACCGACTTAAGTAACGCAAACATATGGGTATGAAAGAGGTGTGTTTTATTCTTACAACAATATTATTGTGGACGACATTATAAGTTATTCTGTTTGTTGACAGGGGACATGGTCTCACGTTCCCTGCGTGAAATTTATATTCAACCGAGGCGTCAGCCTCTGTTGAATTTTACAATAACATGTTCTTTTGAGGGCGTTATGGTTCATTAACGGCCCTAGAAAAATGATTAACAGCCCGAGGGTCACTTAAAGGCTCGAGACGAAGTCGAGGGCCGTTAATGGTCCCGAGGGCTGTTAATCATTTTTCGGGGGCCGTTAATGTACCATGACGCCCGAAAAGGAATATGTTATTACTATTATTACCACTTACCAAAGAACGCCATTTCAAGCCACTGCAGACATTTTTGATTTAGAAATAGAAGAACGCCATTTCAAGCCACTGAGACATTTTTTATTTAGAAACAGAAGTACCGGATTGTCGTCTGTTTATTCACAAACAAAGGTCAAAGTTCAAAGTTGAGTACAATTTATTTGGATGTCTCGAAAATAGGGTTGCTGGAATTTGGCTGAAGCGCTTTAACTACAAACTCACGCCGTTATTTACAAAATGAGATTATTTACCGTATCAATACTCACCACCACTTTTAAATCCTAAATGAAGTTAATAATCCGAAATAAATCGTTTTTGTTGGAATAAATGGACAACAACATTTCGAGCACATTAGTGTCATTTTTCCGGAACATAAATTACCCACAATTCTGGGCTATCGCGCCGTTTTCATTATTAACGCTATTTTTGTGGGCTGTTATTGAGTCTTATCGCCGACCTCAAATCATTTTAATAACCCAAGGAGTGCCCTATAAAGTGGTAATAATATAAATTTCATGCAGGGAACGTGAGGCCATGTCCCCTGTCAACAAACAGAATAACGTATATGTCCCGTTCTTCGCTTCGTTCGAATCATTTTAAAATTTGTTGTTGTGCATCGAATATTAGAAAGCAGACGTTGTTTCGGTAAGGTGTTAACTTTTATCATAACAGACTGGAGTGATTTTACCCTTTATTCAATGTTTACTTACGCAATCAACGGGGCGATATGCTCTCGACTCGTTTCAGTTTATGTTACAGTACATTAATGAAAAGAGACCTTACAATCTAATCGGTTTCACAAATAATTACCCATGTTTACATAACTAATCATTTTTGTACGTAATAACGGTACTTTTGTGTGTATTTTACTTCAGTTAAATGTATTTGTCTCAGTTGATTTCAAGTGAAAAAAGACATTGCGATGAACCGTTGCTCACGGCAACGAGACGCTTTCCTTGACATTGGACATAAGAATCGCTGACAGCAGACATATGTGCGTGCCCGGCGACATAAAATAAAATCAACGGGGTATTGACCAATCACTGCAAGGTATTGCGGTTGGTATCGGGACAAAGTAAGATTAATCCTGACACTGTAGAAGACACCTCTTTTTTGTTTTTGTCTTTTCCCCATCAGTTGTTTGACCAGCACTTTTGTCCCAACGATCCCATCGGAAAATCTCCTGATTGGACACTACTTCGCCTGTTGCCACCGACATTCATAATCCAAATCCAACTGACTCATCGGTCCACAGGGAAAGCTCTCGATCGGACATTTCGCCAATCGCCGCTGAATTTGGTCATCAACATGAACACTGATGGTTAGGGGCGTCGGAAGCACGGGTACATAGATGACAACTGCTCTCCCTGCCTTCGGACCACGGGACCGAGGGGAGTGGGGATCAGACAATGCCCTTCCCAGGTTCGTCACTCATTTTTTTTCAATGATATATTCTCGAAGTAAAGCTAAAATACACCTCAAACCCCGTCCTGGGAGCCTTCAAAATTGAATGGGGAAGTTTGGAAAGTTTGGGTGGAGGTCGGGAGGGGGCTCTTTTCAAACTCCTTCATCTCGGGCCTTCGGCCTTCAAGACATGCATGCTTAGCCGTGCCATAATGGGGCCGCTTCTGCGAGTAAATGCCCTTTTCCCAGGATCTGACGCACGTGTCGTGTAGTGCTTCCGGCGTCCCCGTTGATGATCAAAGTCGGTTAAGATTGCCTAAGCGCCCAATTCAGACAGATGTGTCAAAAATGCCGCTCGAATAAATAATGGGAAAAAGACCAAGGCTTATTGTCGAGTCACAGGCGGCCTCTTTAACCTTTTACCTCTGTCCACAACAGCGCTCAATTAAAAGGTGACGTACACATACGGATCTTCAAGGATGATGCAGGGCTAAAGCTGACTTCCCAGGAACTGAGACGAGACAATCATACATTTGAAGAAGTCAACAACCCCCCACCCTCCCCCCCCCCCAAAAAAAAAAAAAACAAAACAAAAAAAAACAGACCTTTGCATTGCTCTCGTGGTAGCGATGAAACCAAGATAAGTGGTGACGCATTATGGAACGTGTACAGTGTCGAAAAAAGAGACGAAGAGTGAAGAGTCAAAGAAGAAGAACGAAGTGGTGGATTTGCCTGCTTACAGGGTACAAGGAAACAAGGTTATGAAAGAGACTACAGAATCCACCGAGCCGTAGAAGACTCGTGTTCAAGAAAATAAAGTTAGCGAGTATGAAGTTACCACTCAAGCTGCAACCCGAAACAGCAATGAATTTACCATTCGGACGAATGGTGTTGATACTCAAGAGAATGGAGATTCCAGGATAGGATAACCCACAGACAATAGAACGAAAGAACCCACCGAGCTGGAGAAGACTGATGTTCAAGAAAATAAAGTTAAGAAGAACGAAGTTACAATTCAATCTGCAAACTAAGACAATAAGATTCCCATTCAGAAGAAAGTGGTTGGCACTCAGAAGAATGAAGATTCGAGGATAGGCTAACCCGCAGCTCAGATTCGAGGATAGGCTAACCCGCAGCTCAAATAAAGAGCAAGAGCAATGTACACAAATTTGAAGTGTCAAGGATTGAATAAACCAAGAATGGCGCTCCAAATAATGAAGTGATGGTCTTAAACTTCCCCAAGAGCACCAGAAATCAAACCAAGCAAAAAACCCAAGCTGCCAATGTTCAGAGAGCAAACATACAGAATAAAAATCCAGCTAGAGTCAAGCAACAAGAGGAAACACTGATAGAGACTAAACGAATGGCTTTGATCAGTTGGTTATCAATCTCCCTAGAAAGAAGTCGGCACAAGAATTACGTACACTGCAAAAAATATAGGTTCTCTTTAGAACCAAAACTGGTTCTAATCTTGTCCCTGAGATGGAACCAGTTCTGTTTAAACAGTATTTATTTCAAATCAAAAAGATTAACATTAAATATTAACAGAATTAAACATAAATTGAGGGGTTTTCAGCCGTAAGTTTAGAGCTTATACGAGGTTTCTCAAATCACTATTAAGCAAAGGAGATATGAACAGTTGGCATATCGAACCAGTTTTGGTTCTATACAGAACCAAAACTGGTTCGATATGCCAACTGTTTATATCTCCTTTGTTTCAAAATGTTTGGCGACTGCGTTGAATAAGCTCCAAGTTTACTGCTGAATCTACTTCAGTTCATGAAATATTCTGTTAAAATTGAGTGCTAATATTGGTAAATTTATTCGATTGAAAATAAATACTGTTTAAACAGAACTGGTTCCATCTCAGGGACAAGATTAGAACCGGTTTTGGTTCTAAAGAGAACCTATATTTTTTGCAGTGTACCAGTCAGAGATGTAGTCGATGGAGCAATTGAATGTGAACTGAACAAATTTGGCAATAGACTATGAACTTTACACACTGTATACTACGATTATGACAAAATAAAAATGAATTGAATGTCACTTACTGTCATGTTGTCTTTAGAAACTATCCTTGCAAGTACACGGATGTACAAGCCACAGGTTTCTACGGCAACTATTCTCCAAAATGTATCCTCGAAAATGTCTCCTTCTTACAGAATTCCACTAAGTGAATCCCTTTCTGGAAAACGTCTGTGGTTATAAAAATCCCCCCTTTCAGAGATGGGGTTAAATGTTGTTCGCAAGGTCACTCGTTCAAGCAATTACTCGATAGCTTATTTGCTCGATAAGATTTGAGTCGACCGAGCAATGCCTGTTCAAGTCAACACGCGATAGCTTATTTTCTCGGAAAAATTAGAGTCGTTGGGACAGAACCTTTCTTGGTCGATTATCTTTTGGATTTAAGAATCATAGTCTTCGTTATACACAGGGATATAACTTTGTATATGGGTGGGTACAGCTTGCAGGAAATGAAGCAACCTGACTGGTAATTACAAGACTTGGATGAGGGCTGAGATCAGAACCAGAGATCGCTAGGACTAGATACACTGCTAGGTTTAGAATAGTCAGAATACCGCAAGTAATCGGAAGAAAACGAAGATTCTTGGGGAATCCGACCCATAAAATTTGCTCTTATATAAGTAACAGCGCCTCACTATATTAGAAGCCTTTCGGGGTCTATAGCACTACGTGCTACTCTTTTTGGGATGATTCTCGGGGAATCCAAACTAGATAAAACATTATCGGGTGTAGTTGGGCAATTAGATTTACTCCAGTCGAATAAACCCTCAGGACACACCCCTTCTCCTCTTATAGGGCTGTGGTTCAAATAGCAACCATGTGCCACCATAGACACCAAGATGGCGGCCTCCAGTAAACAGAATGGACGACAGAAACACGTGTCGCCCAACAACATGCCCCCTGACACCACGTAAATATGAAAATTACGTGACAACGTGGCCACTCACACGGGCTACCATGACAACCAACATGACGTGGCTAGGTCACGTGACTATGACGTCATTCCCTTTCCACTTCAGTCTTTCTGTCCATCCATTGCGGGGCGATCCATCGCTATCCTACTTCTAATAAGCAAAAGTTCTTTGTAAATAAAAAGGAAAATACAAAATTAGCGTTTGTCTTCCTACTTCCATTTCACTTTGAAAAGTTGTTTTTTTTTAAAAAACTCCGCTAAGATTTCAGAGACGTGTCTTTGGTTAGTATTCTGACAGTATTCGGATTGTCGTACCTCTTGACGTGATTCAGCTTAATTAGCTTCATTGTCTGACATATCAGGGAAGACAAAAGAAAATATAGTCATGCAAATAATTTTCACCTCGAGGGGGGGTTAGTTATTTGAAAAATCACTTAAGTCGAGAATAAAAGATCCTTCTTATGAGAAGAGGTTCTTCCGCTGAAGAGTGATACAAACCTCTCTCTCTCTCTCTCTCTCTCTCTCTCTCTCTCTCTCTCTCTCTCTCTCTCTCTCTCTGTTCAACCGTTTAAACAGAAACGACAAACAAATGGAAAGGTAGGTATGAATAAATTTATCTTTATCCAGTAGTGTGACTATCCTTCGAATCTGTTACTTAACATTAAATACAAAAATAGGCTGCACAAGATGGGAGGTCCGCTGAATTTGTGGCTTTGCTCTAGTTTGAGTACCTTTTATCAAAACTTCGGGTTTTTCAAATCAACTTTTATGCTTATAATCACAACGGAACATCTTCCCAATCCAGACGGTCAGGTTGCACGCTCTTCACTGCTCCGAAACATCGAAACATGTATTATGTCCCGGGGAAGTGTAAAACAAGAATGAAAACGCAGCGTTGCTGTGAGTGACAACGAGGTTTCTGGGTGGCGTGGGACTCCTCACGGCAGCTGTAGCCACTCTGGTGAGGCGGAATTCGTACCATTTTAACAAATACCGCATACATATACAGTACATTTCAGTTCCTGATAATACATTGCATCCACATAACATTGTAGACCTATCAAATATTTAAATCTCCAGCTTTCTTCAATCAGGTTCCGGTATTTTTCTATTTTTCAATCTTCTATAAAAAGGAAGATATTTTTTTCTCAAATCGGAATATGCTGCAGAACACATGTTGTCAAAATATTTCTGTCCAAAGGGTATGTTGTCGAAAATGTGCTGAAAAATATAGGGAAATTATTTATTTTTAAAAATGTTTATTTCGAATTCAAATTTATTTGATAAATAATGTAACAATCTTATACAACCGCTACTAGTTATAGAGTACAGTCGCCGTACATTGCAAAAAATATAGGTTCTCTTTAGAACCAAAACTCGTTCTAATCTTGTCCCTGAGATGGAACCAGTTCTGTTTAAACAGTATTTATTTCAAATCAAATAAATTTATAAAGATTAACATTAAATATTAACAGAATTAAACATAAATTGAGGGGCTTTCAGTCGTAAGATTAGAGCTCATACAAGGTTGTCTCAAACCATTATTAAGCAAAGGAGATATGAACAGTTGGCATATCGAACCAGTTTTGGTTCTATACAGAACCAAAACTGGTTCGATATGCCAACTGTTCATATCTCCTTTGTTTCAAAATGTTTGGCGACTGCGTTGAATAAGCTCCAAGTTTACTGCTGAATCTGCTTCAGTTCATGTAATATTCTGTTAAAATTGAACGCTAATCTTGGTAAATTTATTTGATTTGAAATAAATACTGTTTAAACAGAACTGGTTCCATCTCAGGGACAAGATTAGAAACAGTGTTGGTTCTAAAGAGAACCTATATTTTTTGCAGTGTAGACTGGTCGGAACCCTCGCGTGGGCATTGATGTTCACGCATGTGTTTACCACGTAATAAAAATCATCAGCAAAATTTTAACAAATAAAGCGCCGGATTGTACTCGGCACTTCGTTAATTAAATTTTTGATGATTATTCCAATAATTAGTGTTTGCAATGTAATATCATTGCGTCCGTGGAAATATTGCCCACCCGTGGAGAGTGACCAATCCACGGCGGTCGTACTGTGCTCAATGTAATATAGCATTGTGTGTGTTTATGGAACCGTCAGATGGTCTTCGTTAGACTCCACCACACAGATGAGATATTCACAAAAACGACCGCTTTCTGGAGGACTGGTTACCGACTCTTTGGAGAGAAGTTTCTTTTCCTAATGAGTGGAATGAAAAATGCTACGCAACTGCTTGGTCACATGAGACGCGTACAGGGGTTCATTCGATCTGTTGGAGCCTGGTACTAATTTTGCTGTTCCCTCGGTGCAATCTTTTGTGTCTTCGAAACAAGAAAGGTTTCCGTCAAAGATGTGATTATGCCTGGAGTAATAGAGCCTGCGCTAGCTGTGGGAAGTGATGAAGAGGATCCTCGGTGTAGATGTGTAAAAAATCGTGCCTGGAATCAGGGGGGGGGGGGGGGGGGGCACTAAAAATTTGCAAGACGTGACGTCCTATTTTTTATTCAGCTCCTTTTTATACACCCACCCACCCCTACGTGCAAATTTTCTACTACCGTTCTCAGACACCCACCCCCCACTCTCCCATTAAAATCCAAAATAAACTTATAAACTTAATAAGCACGGCTGTCTTTAGGGGGGTTTCATAATGTTCTTAAACTGGTACCACCAATTTAAATCTCTGTGGGCTGCTATGGGTCCCAATCTACAAATGACAAGCTGTTCATTATCAGGCTTGCTTGGCCAGAGCAGGTGTACATAAACGGGAACAAATTTTCATTTGAATTGTTCTGTCAGTATTCTCAGGTGTTTGCTACTTTCCTACTAACGTGTGACATTTTCCCAGATTAAGCCCAATATTCTCACATATAAAGCCTCCTGATGTTGTATTTATGTTAAGAGTGTGATGTACAACATCATCTTTAAGGTTTGAAACACAAATGATGGTATATATTAGCTGATATATTGATATACAGTCGAGCCTACTTACTTGGATATCTCTTAATTGTATATCCCTGTTAACTGAATATAATTGTCAAACACAAAACCATTTACCATATCTTCAGTACAAATTTGGTCTGTTAATTGCATATGGGTTGTAGAGTAAACTCCTGTTAATTGTATATAAATTTTTGTAATATGTCAAAAAAATTACTGTGACATGCACCAAATTCCCCTTATTTATCAACATTTTTGGCCTCACTACATCCAATATAGGCATTTATTTTATTATATCTTGTTTGACAGAGCTCTATAATAGAATAAATGCTCAGTTTTCCTCCAGAACACATGAAACTGACCAAATCCCTGTTAATTCTATACTCCTGTTAATTGAATAATTTTCACTGGCAAAATGGATATTCAATTAAGAGGATTCTACTAAAAAAATTCAAAAAATTGCACAAGTTGAAAATGCACATTTTTGGTGCACTCAAGAGACCCACTCACCCCCACGTCACGTCTTGCAAATTTTTGGTGCAGAGTAACGTCTGGAAATCCAAACTATAACTGAATTCTTACTTGTGATCAAGGCTATATATACAATATAATAAATGCGTCATGTCATAACACGTTTACTTGATTAAAGATTAAAGTAAGCTTTCACTGGGTCTTAATGATATGCCTTATTAACTTAGTGAATGGAGCTTAAATAAACAATGGAGGAAAACTATGAATAGAGGCAATTTGTCAACAACTTCTGTAAGAGAGGCTGCTGTCACACGACGACGAAGAAATATACCAAGTTTGAAACAATGAAATTAATTTGGACAAAATGCTAATAGTAGATTGTGAATGCAGTATAATAACAGTATAAATTTGTCTTTTTGATTCGAAAGTTTATCATGGTCTGTACATGCTCCGGTGATAATACTTTTTGAGGATACATTTTGAGGATATCTTTTGCATGATCTCTGTCTGAAGATAGTTATGGCTCCTAGCTCCTATGCGACTCCTGGCTTCTAGACAACCCATCACCGCCATAGCTCCAAGGCCACCACTTGCCCATAGTCACGCATATGTTCGTTTTTCAATAGGGAAGGGGAATACCCTACGAAATGGGTTGACCAGATAACCTCAGTTAAGTATCTCCAAAAGGTATCCTCAAAGGGTATCCTCAAATGATACATTGCCATGTCATAAGTATCCTCATATACCCAGATGAGTCACAGAGTCATATGTGTAGTCACTCGATCGAGCAATTGCTTTATAGCTCATTTGCTCGATAAGATTTGAGTCGTTCAAGCAATAGGAGATAGTTAGCAAGCCTGTCGTAATGCTACAAGTCAATATTATACCTCACGTGACTTCCTTGCATTCTGATTGGCTGAAAGGTGATACCCTATTTCGTGTAGTTGTCCAGCACAGAGCTGAAGGGTCACTACATGTGGGCACTATATGTTTTCTATTTTTAGCACGGGCACTATATGCATTTTCTGGTTATAAAAGCGTCCAAAGCAACGATTTATCCAAAATGGTGGCCGAAAATCCCGGCCACCAATTAGACAATTCGATTTACATAAAAAATATACACTTCGTTTTTTAGTGTCGCAAGAATAGCCGCAAAATTTTCCGAGGTGATACGTTCCGATAAATAGAGATTATTACCATTATGTGGGTGTACAAAATATGTATCCGAGTCGAGCTCCGGGTTCTAAGGGCAGATCACGACGAGTCGAAGACATTGGCTGAGGCGAGGAATAGTATCATTGTGTTGAACAATTATCAATATCCACACATTATTCTCATTTCTCCTTTATTGTTTAAAATAAAAACATCATTACATGTTTACAATTTGGATTGTAGATTATTTGGTTAATTTGCATTTTCGGGTTGTTCGATATAATATAAGGAATAGTGCATGGCTTGGGGCTGTCTACGCCCATATAGTGCCCAGTGAGGTGGTGTAGTTCCCTCCGCTTCGCGTCGGGAACTACACCACCTCACTGGGCACTACATGGGCGTAGTCAACTCCAAGTCATGCACTATTCCTTAAGTAGTAATCGCACAAGGCCGCAGGGGTGGGGGTTAGAATACGATAGTATTGGGTGACTACAGTAGGGTAGGACTTGATCATACGACAGATGAGGATGACTATGGATAAGTCAGCAATAGTGTTGTCGGTGGTCTTGAAGCCAGAAGACAGTGTGATAGGGGCCATAACTATCAACGAATAGATATCCTTCACATGGAATCCCACCAGAGGAGTACCTTTTGAAAAAACGTCTGTGGATATGAAATCCTTTTTTTCGAAATGAGTCGTAGAGCAGTATGTGGAGTCACTCGTTCAAGCAATTGCCCAATAGCCCATTTGCTCGTTGAGATTTGAGTCGCAAGGGCATTTGCTCATTGAGCAACTGCTTGAAACTCATTTGCTTGATGGGATTCGTGTCGGTCGAGCAATGACTTTTCAGTAACTGTTCGATAGCTTATTAGAGGAACAAGTTGTTCGAGTAAGCAGTAGTGGAATGATAGTGATGTGAGCTGGGACACCATAGCGGCATTAATGTACTATGCAGTAGACCCACAAGTTAGTAATGGTTGAGATACAGGACAAAACAGTGGTACCCAATATTAATGGTATAAGGCATTGATGGCAGAAGACTGCAGTGTTGGTAGGACACTCTAGTACTGGGCGAATACAATACCCGCTAATCAAAGGACAGATGGTGGTGACTATGTACAAGTGGTGACCTTGGTGCTATGGGGGTGACGACGGATGGTCTACAAGCCAGGAGTTGTATAGGAGATAGGAGCCATAACTATCTTCAGATATCATGCAAAAGGTATCTTCAAAAGGTATCGGGCCTATCCCCAAAAGGTATCCTCAAATATCGAGATGAGTCGTTGAGCAGTATGCGGAATCACTCGTTCGAGCAGTTGTTCGACAGCGCATTTGCTCAATGGGATTCGAATCGTTCGAGCATTAAACTCTAGTTTAATAGAACACACCTTATAGCACTACGCGCTACTCTTATAAGCCCAAACTGTGTCTTCGCCATGTCCGTTTCGGTGATTTTAGAAAGTTTTTGGTGATTTGGGGAAACTGTCGGTTCTATTTGGGTGAATAGATTGACTCATATACGATGGAATGTGCCTTATAGCACTAAATGCATTTGTTATAAACCCAAAATGAGAAAATCCAAGTCCATTTCGTTACTTTGGGGTAGTTTTTTGGTGAATTGGGGAAATTGTCGGGTCTATCTGGTTAATTAGATTTACTCCTATTGAATGGAACACACCCTCCAAACATACTGCATTAAATCGAACTCACCCTCCAAACAGTCAAATTTCCTTAAAACGGGATGGTTTTTCATGTGAAACGGGCGAGCTAGAGGTGACATATGGGTACGTGAGAGAGTGTGTGTCTGTCATATACGTGTGTGTGCACATGCATGGTTAGTAATTGTATGTACATATACATATGTGTGGCGGTTGTGTTTAAATGTTTGTATTTGTGTGTAGTGTGTAGTCCGTGCGTCTTACATGGAGACCTTCTCTAAAACTATGACCCTGAGAAGTTTGATAAAGTCCAGTTTAACTGTATATATAACACCTGCAATAAGCCCTTAGGCTTCATCCCCTCAACCCCATACAACCCATTACCAACCATGCCCCCCACCCCCCCCACCCCCCCCCCCACCCCCCAAAAAAACAAACTATTCTTTGTATCAATGTTTGTTTCTATTTTCAGTTATTCATGTTTTGTTTCTCAGTTTTATTACGTGTGTCCACACTGCAAAAAATATAGGTTCTCTTTAGAACCAAAACTGGTTCTGATCTTGTCCCTCAGGTAAAGGGTTAAAGTAAACATATTATAATAAGGTCGGGAGATATTTCATCTATAAAGCCAGTTTGACGAACGACATTAAGGAATTTCGTGAGAATTACTATTCTCTATCAAAGTTTCCGTGCTGCACGGGTTCGAGACTGACAAGACGAGATATCTACATTCGATTGTCGGAAATTTCTCGTGAAGTCGGGTTTACGAGACTCTCCGACGGACTGACTGAAAATCTCCGACAGGGGGGGCTAGACCTCCCCAAGGGGGGGGGGGGGGGGCTGTAGCCCCCCCCCCCCTGGCGCCACCACTGCCGATACCCATCTTAACTATAGCTACAGCTGCAGCTCTACTAACATCCTAATCCCTAATTTTTCTCACCCGTTACGCATCGATAGAAACCAGTTTGAGGGAGGCATTGTCGTCTATGTGTCAAAAGAAACTTGTCTACAATCGAAAGACAGAGTTAGAATTCGATAATTCAATAATGTGGCTTGAGATTTCGTCGAAGTGCAGTTAGTTGATGATAGCAGTGACCCACCGATCCCAACAGTTTGCTGATCCCGACTACTGGAATCTGCTTGATGTTTCCATTGAAAACGCTCTAGATATAAACCAGTCTATCATAATAGTTGGGGATCTCAACTCTGATGTTAATAATCCACAATCAAAGGTGAATGAAATTTTACATCGCTGCAATCTTCGAAATCTTATCGTCACGCCAACTATAGTTACATCGTCCTCCCAAACCCTTCTAGATCCCATAATAACCAGCGATTCCGTGATCTCACAAGAGGCGGACACACCTGATCTAGGATTGTTCGATCACTACGCAGTTTACACCTATGTCTCATTTAATACTCAAAATAGGCAATTATTTTATCGCACGGTCCGAAATTATAAAAAGCAGATTTTGCAAAGTAAAACGAAATAATAAGCCAGAAAGACTGGAAAGAATTAATTGGAAACCATGATGATGTTAACATATCCCAAAAGACTTTCTGCGAAATTTTTATGGAAATAATGAATAACACAGTCCCCAAATCAACAAATTCGCCCCAATGATAAACAGTGGTTTAATTCCGAACTCCGCCTCGAAGTTAGACGTAGAGGCCGTCTTAGAATTATTATTATATTATTTATTGGTGTTTAAGGTCACATACTTATGCACAATGGCTAATCGTGACCGTGACAGTTTTACGGGTGGAGGAAGCCGGAGTACCCGGAGAGAACCACCGAGCAACGACGAGCAGCTGTCAGCTCTCCAACATCGTAACTCTGAACTCTGCACCGCAGCACAGGCAGGGTTAGATTGGTTGAAGACATGCGCACCATCGACGTGCAGTACGCCTCAGTACACAGCGTCATCGTGCCCCCATGTAGGCAATCGGGGTGAAGTGTCTTGCCCAAGGACACAACGCGGTTGCCGCAGGTGGGATTCGAACCGAGGACCTCTCGGCTTGCAGCCTGCACCTCTACCAACTGAGCCACCGCGCCCCCAGGCCGTCTTAGAAGAAAAGCTCTGAACACAAAGAAAAATGAACATTGGAATTCTTACAAGGATTCACGCAACAGAGTAAATAATATGAAAAAACACGCGAAACAAATCCATGAAGATAATATCCAAAAGAAATTGTCTGACGCCCCCACTCCAACAGATTTTTGGCATATAATTCGAAATTTACTCGACAAAACGAATGATAACGTAATCCCACCCCTCTATCGAGGTGACAGTTCCGAACCACTTGATCTAACTTCACACGACTTAGAAAAAGCAACCCTTTTAAATGAAACATTTATCCAAAACAGCACTATCAACGAAAATTCGCCGCTCCCAGACTTCCAAACGAAAAGCCAAGATACTCTATCATCCATCCATTTCGAAGTTCAGGACATTACCGAGGTTATCAGAACTAACTGCAAACAAAGCCCATGGCCACGACGAGATTAGCTTAAAAATGCTAAAGGCAGTGGCGGCGCCAGAAATTTTCATGAAGTGGGGGCAAATACGTAAAGGATCATATCATTACTTTGTTATGAGGTAGTCCAAACTTGGACCCAAAGTCCGTAATATAATTTTTTGGTTTGGTACGTCCTGTGGACGTGCCAAACCAAAAAATTATATTACGGACTTAGGGTCCAAGTTTCGACTAAATGTAATGGTAATTAGCGGTCCTCCTTTCAAAAAATCCTGGATCCGCGTCTGGTGGGTCTGTGCGTGTGTGTGTGTGTGTGTGTGTGTGTATGAGAGAGAGAGAGAGAGAGAGAGAGAGAGAGAGAGAGAGAGAGAGAGAGAGAGAGAGAGAGAGAGAATTTATAACTTATAAGTATCTGCATCCGAGTCTTTAAATCTCTACTGCCTGGATGTGTTCATCAGCTAGCCTGGGGCTTTGGGCTAAGTGTGTATGGGAATAAAAAAGAGAGGGGTGTGTGTGTGAGAGAGAGAGAGAGTGACTGAATGTGTTTGTGTGTGAGGGTGGATGGATGGATGGAAATGCTTGCGAGATGGTTGGGGGGCAACTGGGGGCAAAGCCTTCGTTGGGGGGGGGCAAATGCCCCCCATGCCCCCCCCCCCCCCCCCCCGTAGCCGCCACTGGCTAAAGGGAACAGTTGAAACTATCGCAGTACCGTTGAGTATACTCTTTCAAAAGAACTTTGACACTGGAATATACCCAGACGATTGGAAGAAAGTCAATGAAATAGCTATTTTTAAGAAACTGGATCCCGCAGATAAAAGCAATTATAGGCCGATTTTGCTTTTACCAGTATTAGGCAAAATTTGTGAAAAGGTTCTACTCAAATCGGTTTTTTGCTTATTTTATACCGAACAATCTCGTCTATAAATATCAGTCTGGGTTTATCCCTGGCCACAGTACTACTTTTCACTTTTTAGAACTCTATCATTCGATGTGTCAGTCACTCGACGATCGAGTAGTGACTTGTGCCACATTCTGTGACATTTTCAAAGCGTTTGAGAGGGTACGGCACAAAGGTCTCCTCCATAAATTAGAGCATTATGGCATATCTGGCTACCTGTTGGCATGGTTTAAGGGCTATCTAAAAAATAGTAAGCAAAGAGTTTTAGTGAATAACTTTTATTCCCCTTATTCAGAAATACAAGCCTGAGTTCCCCAAGGATCTGTCATGGGATCCTTCCTGTTTATGGGTCTACATAAATGAAATCGCTGACTCCATAGAATCCCTTGCAAGATTATTCGCGGACAAAATATGCCTAACCAACGGAAAACATTCGATGTATGATCTAACAAGCCTGCTAAATCACGATTTGGACAAAATCCATTCTTGGTCACTAAAGTGGTTGGTGTTCTTCAACCCATCAAAAACAAAGGGCTTACTCTTTTCCGGAATTTCCAATACCAATCCCCCAGATTTGACTTATAATGACACACCTATAAGCTTCTCTGATTAACAAAAAAACATCTTGGTTTGATCTTACAATCAAATCTAAAATGGGATTGCCATATAGCAGAAATTTGCAAAAAAAAGTCAATGCCCGTTTATCAAAACTGTGGAAACTCAAATATAAACTCCAAAGAAAAACTCTGGAAAAAATCTATTTCTCATTTATTGTACCACTAATGGACTACGGGGCACTGTTTGGATTGCGCACCAATACACTTATTAAAGAAACTAGATCGATTACACCATGACGCCGCTAGAATAGTGTCCGGTCTCACACGTTCGGTTCCATCCTGAGCGTCTACTCTTATAACTTCGCTGGCGCCCACTCGCCGAGAGACGACACCACCACAAATTATGTGCATTTTTCAGAGTGCTAAACAAAAATGATCCCGAATATCTTTAGAATTGTTACCACCTGCTGTAAGCGAAGTAACAACTTATCATTTGCGTAACCCTGACAACTTATAAATGTACCAAACAAGAACGGAACGATTCTCTAATACTTTTTTCCCTTCAACCGCCAAAATCTGGAACGAGTTACCGAACAATATCAAAACGGCCCAATCACTTACGATATAAAAAGCAACCTTGCTGGAATTAACCCACTAGTCAAACTCCCGTCATATGTCTACGTAGTAAATAGGAAAGGGAATGTTTTACATTGTAAACTGCAAAAATTGTTGCAGTGATTTAAACGAGGACAAATTCAATAACTATATTGCCCCCATCCCATATTGTAGTTGTGGCCATTCCCAAGAAGATGCACACCATTTCTTCTTTCAATGCCCACACTACCTTAACACCCGATCGATCCAGCTGAATTCTCTTGTTGGGTACGATATCACAAATGCTGATGAACTTCTTTATGGCAAACACGGCTTAACCATAAAGCAGAACGAAATTATATTTAGGAACATCCAGTCATTTATCTTATCGTCTGGTCGATTTCAGTAACTCCAACCCCAACCCTATCCTTTGTCAGTCCAAACTCAAATCCATTTGCGTGAAAGAAGGAGAGTGGGGAGTGCTCTTCGGTGCAATGATGGCGGTGAGTGATAATACCCCGCTGTCAGCAGGTTAGCTTAGATAACGGCAACCTTTCATTCACCTACATTCAACTTTCATTTTTAGCTCAACTTTGGCGAAGACAAATTTGAGGTATTGTCATGGCATGTCGTCCGTCTGTCGCACCGAGCACACGGCTCGGGCTGGAGGCCGTATTTATGAACCGATTTTTACGAAACTTCTTGGGTACCTTTGTTATCACCGTGAGACGAGAACGAGTGTTTTTGGGGTCCGGTCTGAAATTCAAGATGGCCGCTGGCAGCCATTTTGTACAAAATTAGGTGCAATCAGATTTTTGCACAGAACTTCCATATGAAAGCGCTGATTTGAATAATTTTTTGTATGAATGTTTAGTACCATGGGATACATCACATATAATACAAGTTTTTTCTCGTGCATAAATTATGCCAATTATACTAACTTTGATCTATTTAATGTTACTTTCAGCACTGTAACTGCAAATGCCAATACGACTCGGGCTAGAGGCCGTGTTTATGAACCGATCTTTACGAAACTTCTTGGGTATCTTTGTTATCACCGTGGGACGAGAACAAGTGGTTTTGGGTGCGGTCCGAAATTCAAGATGGCCACCAGCAGCCATTTGTACTTTAGTTAGTGCAATCATTTTTTTGTACATAACTTCTGTATGTAAGTTCTGATTTGAATAATTTGTGTATGGATGATTAGTAACATGGAATACATCACATATAATGCGGGTTTTTTTCTCGTGCAAAAATTATGTAAATTAGATGAACTTTGATTTATTCAGTGCTACTTATACACAGTAAGTACACATGTCAATACGACTCGGGCTAGAGTCTGTATTTATGAACCGACCTTCACGAAACTTCTTGGGTACCTTTGTTATCACCTTGAGACGAGAACGAGTGTTTCTGGGTGAGATCCAAGATTCGAGATGGCTGCCAGTGGCCATTTTGTACCGACATTAGGTCCAATCAGTTTTTGTACACAACTTCTATACGGCCCAGGCTAGAGTCTGTATTTATGAAACGATCTTTACAAAACTTCTTGTGTACCTTTGTTATCATCGTGGGACGAGAACGAGTGTTTTTGGGTGCAGTCCAAAATTCAAGATGGCCGCCAGCAGCCATTTTGTACAAAAATTAGTACAATCAGTTTTTTTTGTACAGAACTTCTGTGTTCAGAGCTACAGTGTCATTGACACTTTCATTGTTTATGAAATAACTTTTTTCTTTATTTGTATTGATGTCTCTATGCCGCAAATTGTAAGTTTAGTTTTCGAGGAGAGGAGTCTCGTAAGTTGTTATAACTTGCTCTCCAATCCTTTTTGCTGTAATTAGTGGGAAATAAAATATGTTTAAACTAAACCCTCCAAACATACCCCCGTCCTATTAGAGTGTTTTGAGTCACGGGTCTATTTTAGTAACTTCTTTTACTGGCCCCCTAACTGCGTGATTTTAATTCAATTTAATTCTGCTGTTTAATGAGGAGTAAGGCTCAAAGTCATCGACCAATGAAATAATAGCATAGTCTACTAGTCAAATTTCCCCCCTTTGAGTGTACAATAGAAAACTGCATTTTATTACTTTTCCATAGACTTCTTTGTTATTTTTCGAGATTTTAGACTTTAAAACGTAATCCTATTTCACACTCATCGAGAATCAAAAACGTCTTCGCGTACAGATAAATTCCGAAGAGGCATAACGTCATGTAATTTTGTTTAGAATCTTCGAACTGAAAACTTCACAAAAGGGCTTTCTACAGCAATTTTGCCTTTGCAAATATTTTATGAAAATGGAGTCTGATGTTGCAAATACTGCCGTGTCTGGTACCTGGTCTGCAGTTTGTGTCTGTCAACACTGTGAAAAGACCTTTACCGCAAGAATGAATCGAGATCACCATTGCAGAAATGCGAATGAAAAGAAGAAAACTTATGACATCACTAATTGTTATAAAACCCTTGTAAACGAGGAAAGAGTACCTTTTAAACCACCAGAAAACCTGCATAGAGAGCTATACATACATTGAAAGCGGCCAGGAATTTGATCAACTACTCCAATTTAACCGTCACTAGAGCGTCGCCCAGCGACCTATTTCTGTATCTGCTAAACAGAAGACCGATGAACGAAGAAGGGACCTCCTAACCAACCAAGCACCACGACAACCACCCGTTATGATATTGATCAGATCGATTTTGATCGTATATTGATGACAGAAGAAGATACTAGAGCTGTAGGTTTTTAAATTTCTTGTTCGGTTTCGGTTTTGGTTTTTCAGGTGGAGAAAAACCTCGGTTCGGTTCGGTTTGTTCATGAGGCCAAGTAAAATTCAATAAAACTCATTCTTATGTCCAGAGTCATAACTGAATGGTAGTGAAATTGAGTGAAACTCAATGAATGCCCGAAATAAGCTATAATACATGAAGAATCAGGAAGGCCAATATAATAATTACCTAAATATACAGAACTTTTATTGTGCTTGGCCATTTTTCGAGGTCTGACACCTACACGCAACTTGAGGAAAGCTGCAAACACAACTAAACTGAAATGTCGGAAATTCACAGAATGTAGCCTTCCCAGAGTAGTGAGAGTACCCAGACACTGCCATTGGCAGTGTCTGGGTACTCTCACTACTCTGGGATGGATACATTCTGTGAATTTCTGCAGCAAGAGCTGGCAAGAGAGTATTTAATAAAAAACGAAAAACCTTAGATTACGGGATGTCGACGGTTTCGGTTTTTAAAAAAAAACTAAAAACCTCGGTTCGGTTTCGGTTAACCTACAGCTCTAGAAGAGACCCAATGAGATGATGACCTTGTGTCAAGATAAAGATAACTTTGAAGTAGTCGAACCTACCATGTGATGAATAGGCGAGGGCAGGACAAATACAACTACCGGACCAACGATGTGAACCCGAAGTATTTAATTTCTATTTTTTTAAAGTTTGCATTGGTTTTAAAAAGCGAGCATGCGGCAGCCAAAGAGGTCGTGTGAGGGGGCCTGAGAAACAGATTTTTAACTATTTTAGGCCTTACTTTAATTCCAATACAGCTATCTGTCTCAATGAACCTGGCTAAGCCATGCGTGTATGCTGGAATGCCATAATCAGTGTTCTCATTTTACAACAGTTAATGCTGAAAATCAATGCCAGCTTATCTCTGATGTATCATCATGACCCAATGCGATGGTGAATGCAAAATCAACACATTGATTGATACATGTAAAAGTTTCATTGGAGTTGGAACAATACATCATTCGATGAATGGCTTCAGACTCACCTACCCAGACTTTAATTGTTTATAATTTTTAAGTCATTCAACAGAATTGAAATGACTTAAATTATAGCGATCGTTAGCCTTTCTTAAGCAAATCTTTTTATTTTATTCTCCAGACAGTCACGGTCACAATTTTCAGCCTACAGTTCCAAAATGTTGCACAAAAGTTAATAGTTATCCGGGCTTGAAAGTAATGGAGCCAGAATTTTTATTTTTGACCTTTATCCAAAACATTACCTAATTTATGCATTTTTTCCATCTTTTTATATCAACACCTGTGTCAAGCTTCCCTATTTCAACTTTTGAAATCTTATCTACAATAAAAAACCATATTTAAAATTATGGTACCGATCTGGAAAATTCTCAATGGCTATGCTTAATTTTTCAGGTGAGTAATTCACGTCAAAGTCACAAAAAATTCAAACATGTCCGATTTTCAAGACATTTCAGTATATTGATGTATAGAGCTAAAAGAAAATGCAGATAGCTGTTCTTCAGTTTTTCGATTCATTACCATTTTTCACTTTTTTACGTCACTTCAAATTTATGGGTCACTTTGAACATTTTTCATTGAACATTGCTCCATATAAATAATATACACAGCTATGATATTTCACACACTCTGATTTGGATGATGGCTTTATTGAAAGAAATTGATGGAATTTAAAATTTCGACCTTTATCTAAAACACCTTCAGTCTTACATCTGTTTTATGAACGTTTCAAACTTAACTCGCTGAGTATTTCAAGATATTCTTCATAAAATTTAGTCATGGCTGCTAAGAAACAGCCATGACTAGATTTGATGAAAAATTCATCGAAATTTAACTGAAGAAATCCTTGGTGCAATAATCCATTCAGTTTACACGGGGAGGGTGGGGAAGAGGGGGTCGGATTTTGATTAAAGGTATCCAGTTTATACATATTTCAGTGGCTAGAGAAATAATTCTGCCCTGGGTGGGAATATTCGCCAGCACCATTAAGGAGTTAACCCTTTACCCAACGTAACGGCCAAAACCGGCCAGCGCTATTCTCAAAAATCGCCTATTAATTTTAATTATTTTTTCATTTTTTGTCTCAAAAACATAGGTTATGACCCCTCATTGGAACGAGCTCGTCGAGCTCGTTCCAATGAGGGGTCATAACCTATGTTTTTGAGACAAAAAATGAAAAAAAATAGTTATTCAAGAATTTTTTTTGCAAGTGTCGTCTGCTTTTCATGTTAGGTAAAGGGTTAATATCTGCCCCATTATTGAATGCTCACTCTTGAATTTTTTAAAATTTATTCTAAAAAAACCATATCTATAAGAGCAATCTGTTTCCAGTCGACGACAAATACATCTGGGTTGGCGTTGCGATGACAGGATGATAACATCGCAAAAATTAAAGTTTGTCCGATTTACATGAAATTTTAGCATGGTCAAGGGCCCGAAAAAAAATTAGAAGTCATTTTCTTGTCACTTTGTTTTTACATCTCCGCCCATTTTGTTAGCACCCCTACAATACAAACTAGAACTGACACGCCTATAATATTTAACATACTTCTACAGGAATTGTTGAAGTGATGTCTCGTTGCATTTGTATTCGCATTGTCAGATAACATTTAATGTTATGACAAAATGCCTAGATAGTCGGAAAATGTCAAAATTAAATTTCATGGCACAAAGTTGAAACTGTAGGACATAATGGTACTCGTGCTCCCAAATACAAATACTAAGTTGAAAATGTTTTATTGATTTGGATAAGCACGGAGGCGGTGGAGCCGGGGTGGGGGGGGGGGGGGGTCTTCACAGGAGGCACGTGACCCTCCACTTTTTTCCACAGATATATTTGGCGTTTACACAATGAGTTAAAATGGGCGCATACAAACGTGTCAATAAACAGGCAATCCTGTATCATTATTTGCAAATCCAAACAATATTTAGGTAAAGATTCCCACTTCCGGTCGCTTCGGACCGTTTCTTCTACTTCAACTATCTTCCAATCCAAAGGCTAGCCTTCGGGTTGGAAGATGGTTGAAGCAGACGAAACGGACAGGGCAGTGACTACATAGGGGCATATTCATCTAAACGAGAGACTATAGCGAGTCATGGTACATTTAACGATACAGGATTGTAACCTTTCTCACACTGGGTCGAATCATGGTAGCATTGTAAATTTGTGCACTTCCACTTTTATCGAGCTTCGGCCACACCTTGATAAGCAATTCGACATCAGTCCCATCGAATATACGCTCTTACCTCTGTACGTCTACTGTGTCACTAAACAAAGAGAAAGAGGCACAAGAATATCGTTTTAGACATTGAGATCAAGATGCAGTTTGATAAAAACGCACCTGAGCGATCAGCACCTTTCGCTCTAGTCATTTCCGACATACTTTTATCGTTTCAATCGGATACAAATAAAATGTCAGTCGTTCGGTGAATAATAATAATAATAAAATAATAATAATAATAATAATAATAATAATAATAATAATAATAATAATAATAATAATAATAAAATAATAATCAAACGCAATTTATCTTTCTTTTTTAAATTTTCGCGTTTTGAAAAAGAAGACGATTCGTTTGTCGTTATCGAATCTCCCAAATGACAGCGATGACGTTTTAAGATAATTCTCTGCATGCGGGATTCGATTCGTCTTCTTCGCGATTATTATTATGATCAGACAAGGCGAATTCTCGCGGAGAACACGGAATCCAATTTTACAGAGTCGGATAGAAATTCCATTTATGGAATCCCTTTTGGGAAAATGTCTGTGGCTATGGAATCCCTTTTTTCTGAAATGAAGAGTCGTATGTGCGAGTCACTCAATCGAGCAAATGCTCGATAGCTCATTTGCTCGATGGAATTCGAGTCGTTCGAGCAGTATATGGAGTCACTCGATCGAGTAACTGCTCGACAGCTCATTTGCTCGATCAGATTAGAGTCATTCGAACAATGACTTTTCAGTAATTCTCGATGACTTATTAGAGGAATTTGAAATAGGTATGTCTTGGGGTTGCCTAAAAAGCTGGGCCAAACAGGTAATAGTATCCTTAGATAAGTATCCTATAAAAAAAGTATCATCGAAAGGTATCCTCAAATAATACAATACCTGGCCATAGATATCCTCAAATACTGAAATGAGGCTAAGAGTCATATGTGCGAGTCACTCGAACGAGCAATTGCCCTATATAGCACATTTGCTCGATGGGATTCGAGTCGTTCGAGTAGTATGTGGAGTCACTCGATCGAGCAATTGCTCTAAAGCTCATTTTGTTCGATGCGCTTCGAGTCGTTCGAGCAGTGACTTTTCAGTAACTGCTCCATAGCTTATAAGAGGAATTTGGGATAGGTATGTCTTGGGTGATCTAGAATGCTGGGTCAAACAAGTAATAGTATCCTTAGATACGTATCCTATAAAAAGTATCCTCAAAAATACAATACCAGGCCGTAGGTATCCTCAAATACCGAAATGAATCGAAGAGCAGTATGTGCGAGTCACTCGAACGAGCAGTTGCTCTATAGCTCAACTGCTCGATGGGATTCGAGTCATTCGAACAATATGTGGAGTCACTCGATCGAGCAATTGCTCTAAAGCTCATTTGCTCGATGGGCTTCGAATCGTTCGAGCAATGACTTTTCAGTAACTGCTCGATAGCTTATTGGCTTTTGGAATGGTATAGGCTTTTGTTGTACACGAGGGAGATAACTCTGCATACAGATTATGGGAAATCAAGCAATCTGATTGGTTAGTTACCTCTAGTAAAGTGAACTGATTGGATTATCTGGAAAACAAGAACAAGAGGACTTGGGACGGGTTTAGAACTAGCCTGAACAGCCAGAAAATCTAAATATAGTAACAAAACTGTTCCAATCGATAGGCTCTTCTACTCTTCTGGAGAATACTCTGATTCAATCGAACTTACCCCGGGGGCCCCCTTGGTCCTATAACACTATGTTCTGCTCTGCTACAAAATATTCTGGGGAAAATCAGTACTAAATAAAGTCGTTTTTGGTGATTTGGAGGGATTGTCGGGTTGTTTGTGGAAATTAGATTTACTCCTATTCAATCGAACTCACCCTCCAAACATACACTTATCCTATAATAAGCCTTTGGGTAACATAGCAACCTCGTGCTACCATAGAAACCGAGATGGCGGCCTCCAGTATACAACATGGACGACGGAAACACGTATCACCCTAACAACACGCGTTGCGCATGCGCGCTAACACCACGTATCACTATGGGGATAACGTTACAAGATGACAGCTCACGCGGGTTACCATGACAACACAACATAGCGCCACTGGGCCATGACGTCACTTCCGAAGTCATCCACCGAGGCCATCCAGCTATGTACTCAAACGTGCGAGCTATACTACTACTAGCTATACTACTTTCGGCTTCTCGACAGGATAATTTCGTTTTCTACACCGCGATATTAACGACTGCTCTGTTCATGCTGTTCGTCGGGTTGTTAGAAGTCAAACTGAGTAGGATGGCTTCTCCTCCGATCCGTATGGGGTAACCAGTCTCGTCGTGTGAAGGTACATTCCTTCCGTTTACGAAGGACCATTCTGATTTACCAGAATCTAACGCGGCGCTTTTTTCGGGCCCAACATCTAAACCATTAGAACATAGCCCATCGTAAAAAACTTTGGCTGGAATCTAGCTATTTAGATGAAGTTCTCACGATTACTTGATTCACTTTCCTTTCGGCAGTAGCATGAAAGTGTGGGACGCGCTGGCCGCAGTACGATGAAAGTGTCCGTGATTGGCCTCAGACGAAGACTGCACGGGTCTATGTGTGCATTTCGAAGGACGCCGAGAATCCGGGCGAACACTAAACCATTAGACCATTGCACACCGTTATTTATTATTAAAAAATTCAACATTTTGAGGGTCCGAGACACAGTTATAATCGGGGTGCGATGGGTTAGCAAGCAGTTTAAAAACATATTGCAAGGACAGTTTAATTCTGCGCTTCTCAAAAGAAGGCTCCTCTGCTTCAACAAGCATTCAATCTATTGGTGATGTTCAAAAAGCACCAAGCTAATTCTAATACCACTATTATGAATTGTGTCAATTGGTTTGAGGTACTAGCCCAAGAACATTAGGTTTCACTAGGGAAAAAAATCGGAGAAAGCTGATTTTTTCAGGGAATGTCGAGTACATGTCACTGAACGATTAGACAAAAGTCCCCTAAAATCCCAGTTGAGCTTTTTTTTCTACAGCCTTTTTTTCGAAAACGCGTTTGAAAAAAATCAAAAAAAATCGCACGAACTTTGTAACCTCCAATTGATCCAACTGTATTTTTTGTTTACGCGTATTTCGAGCTACATAATGTCTAATATACATTTACCTAGAGGAAAATGTGCATTCTGTGACAATTTCTGCGAAAAATTATTGAAAATTCACAAAAGAGTATCGGATTTACGCAAAAAATGACGATTTTCCTAACGGATTTGCCCAAAGGGTCGTAGTACAGAACGGGATGTTAGTTGGACAGACGATAAAAAATCCACCACCATTTGAAGACTTTTATCATTGCTTACAAAATAGACATCATGGAAGACCCCCTCTGCTTCTGGCCGAGTTCCCCTTTTGGCATAAAATTCGTCTGCATGAGAACTCAACTATTTTCGGGCTTGGGACCGAACAAACACGTCTGTGTCTGGCAGCATTAGATCAATAAATAATATTTACAGAATGTACAAAAATCAATAAATAATATTTACAGAATGTACAAATCAATCAACATGGATTAAGTTACATTGACTATTATCAACTCTATATACAGAAATGACATGACCTATATACATATTATTCATCGAACTCAGAAATTCCCGACAGGACAGTGTTTCTGTGGTTGTTACAAGAATCCGAACTGCAATTACACAAACCTGAGCAAGAGAGTCCTGCCTTCTTACACCCACACCTTTTTGGACAAGCACTCTTGCAACCACAACTGATCAGATTCAGTAGGTTATCGGGGTCACATGGCTTTGTGGCTGCAGTCGGTACAAGAAGTCCATTGTCTAGCGACCACCCCCAATCCGTCGGAGGAAGCGAAGTGCCCAGCCATTGTTGGACCTGGAGATAACATCTGTAGACATGTTGTTGTGCAGCATCGCTGCTTGGTGGGAGTGAGGCTAGGTCGATGGGTTTATTCAGTTTAGATTTTGCTACATAACGCTTGTAAGTGACATATCTATATTGGTCGAGAGAGGAAACAGTTTTACTCCCGTATAAGATCAGGAGAAGTTGTTCCCCGGCAGCGGCTACTGCACTTGGTGTACTGTCATCCGCCAAAATTGTGTTGACATACTGTTGTGAGTCGCTAGTAACATCGGAGACAATTGTACTGAATACTTTCTTCTTACCAACTCGAAAGAGTGCAGAAGTAGTGTCACAACCACTTATAGAATGTGCTACAAGGAGGTTGCTTCTATGGTCACCCATTTTGGTTGCTATTTCACTAACTGAAACTAGTAAGTTTGGGGTAATGGAATACATCATGTGAATATTACATCCCGGTTGAACTCGAGAGGTAAGAATGACTAACAAGTCTGTGTCTGTTCCCACAACGACAACATTGTTGTCATCTTGAGCGATGTCAAGTGCAGTTTCGGCTATCAGTACATCAGTATCAGCCTCGGCCTGCTTGGACTGAATATTGATAGCAGATAGCTCCTGCATTAGAAGATCGATCAGTTGGGTTTTGTTCTTGGCATTTGCAAGGAAATCGGATTGGGGTGTGGTGGCTGGTAACTCGGGTGAGATATTGATATCAATGGAATACCTGTCTTTAGATCTACGGGCTTGTTCCATGCCCTTTGTCGACATTGTACAAGCATAACCATCAAAAACAACCACGACGTTCGCCCCAAAATGTCTCACTAGATAATTGGAATATGATGTACATATGTCCTTATATGACGACTGTTTAGGCCATACAACTGCCCTCAATAAAAATCCACCATCTACAACAAACAGAGAATGTTCTGGGATTTTAGTTTGCTCGGAACCGTATGTTTTGAGGATCTTACCGATCGTGCTTTTCTGTGTCTTCCTCATTCCAGCAGAATCAAACAATGCTGGTGGTTTCGGGGCGAGTTCATATTTGAGATACTCTTCCATCTCTGCTTGTGACTGAATAACACATGTGATGCGGTTGAACAGAATTGTGGGGTCAATCACTACCTTACTTCCACGGACTTTGATGCTATTTGCCATCGATGCGAAAGACTTCACAGTGTCAACACGTCGTAGTTTGATGCTGTTGAACGTTTTGCTTACAACATTCGATACGCAACATTCACCAATTTTGCGAACTTGGTCACAGTTCACAGTTTCGTCGGCCACAAGCCCGGTCGCTATAGAGACTAATTGTAGTGGATCTCTATTCTGAAAGGGGGAATGCACTCTGAGCCAGTTCAATAATTTAGTGATATCATTGGCATCAGTCAATTGTGAACTTTGACGGAGATCCCGATGTTGTTCGCCATGACCAGTGTGAACATGAACAAAATTTTCGAGAGCATTACATATCGGAAGGCAAAGAGGTAGTCCATGTACCCATTTCGCAACAGTGCTATCGGTTATTCCCCTGCCATGTGTGAGACCACCAGGGAGCTTGAACATTCTCATTAAACACTGCTCTATGGTCTGATCAGAATATATCCCGTCCCAGAATTTATCTGAGCGCCTTATGGTAAAGTAACCTTTCTCAGTGAACAACTTCAAATCATCCTGTTGCATTATTTCTGTTAGCTCATTCATCTGCTGCAAATAGAGATGAGAACTTTTTTCGTATGCAAAATGACCACCTGCGTGAAATACTGGAATCATATTGCGAACACACTATGTGTGGAGTTCACAGTCGCCTGTGCGCTCTGCTCTCAAGAACAACTGGAGAAGACCTATTTGCTCGTAGTATTGTACCCAAAGCTTTCCTGTGCGTCCTACGGACGCATTCTGGAGCAGTTCGTGTAATTTTGACAGTAGATGGTTGACACTTTCTTGATTGACAGCGTCAGCTGTTGTACAGTCACCTCTGGCAAGTCCACAGAATATTTCATTGACTTCTGTGCAGTCTATGTTATCTAGTGTTCGGCTTTCTTCAAACACAAGTTTTGTAATGGCAATTTGTGTTAGCAAATGGGCACGAACTGCTCTTGAATATGCATGACCACTGATCAAATGATGGATTGACCCACCAGCATAAACAGTCCCCCAAAGTTCATCCAAGCCGCTACCAGCCATGATCGAACCAATTGCCCCTAAATATGACATAATCATATGGAAGCCGCCGAGTCTAACGAAAACTTTTGTCAACTTATCTGACGAAGACACAATCTCCACTGCTTTGATATAAAGTGGTTGGTCAAACGTCACTGGACAAACGTTCAGTCCCCGTTTCTCACATTCAGTTTGTGCAAACATGAGAGCAGTGTAAATTGTGCTCGGGTTGGATGGATCAAAATTAATAAAGGGAAGTATCTCGACATCACTTGTTTCATAATCATCTGATGATGTGACAATGTGCATATATCCAGCCCAAGATGGGCAAGGTACTCTCAGTACATGCGTCGAAGACCAAAGACTGTCGACTGTTTTTGCGAGTTTCAAATTTTTCGGATCAGATTCACCCAAAGTTGATAAATCCTTCATCACAATGCACACATTACATGCCAATGCATCTTGAGTGTAGGCGAACACCACATTATGTGATTTAATCGAACATGGAAATTGAAACAATGATGCTATAATACGGTATTTGAATGAGAAAAGTCGATGCCGTTTGAATTTGAGTTTAGGGGATATGGTTAATATTTCACACGTTTCACCAGTTCATTATGGAATAAATGACTATTGTTATATATCATTATAAAGCCACTGCTTTTCTGCAGTTTTTGATATATAATTTAACTCCCAAAGTAGTCGTAGATTTGATTTAATGGACGTTGTGTACCGTTGTGTGTATGAAAACAATAATTTTTTTTTCGTAATTGTCTACATTTTCGTGAATATTTCACCATTGAGTGTGAGGATTGGTACAAAGTTGGCATTTTCTGTTGGGGATATGTATTCTCAATATAATTCAGCACGATATTTATGATTCTCACCCTACTAAGGCGAATAAGAATGAGAAATATGGAGCTGGGTCGAATTTTTAAAAAAAAATTTTTTTTCATCAAAAAAACGCTATAACTAAAAAAGCTCAACTCGGATTCGCGGGGACTTTTCACACTTTATCCGCAATGTGTGTCCCGGAAACATATAAAAAAATCAGCTTTCTCCGATTTTTTTCCTTACTTTCTCATTTTTATGTCTAATGTGCCTGGACTATACGACTTTGCACAACCATAAACCATACAGTCGTAATCTAATTTGGATCTAACAAGTGATCAATACAGACGGAGTAATGCTTTTTGGCCGGCACCCCAATCAGTGCTACCAACCACCTTGACGAGGTTGAGCGCTTTTTTTTACATCTCACCCTTAGATGTTTTATATGATAAGAGAAATACAGTTTGTATTTCTTTAACCCGTTACCCAACGTAACGGCCAAAACCGGCCAGCGCTATTCTCAAAAATTTCGAATTAATTTTCATTATTTTTTTCATTTTTTGTCTCAAAAACATAGGTTATGACCCCTCGTTGGAACGAGCTCGTTCCAACGAGGGGTCATAACCTATGTTTTTGAGACAAAAAATGAAAAATATTAGTTATTCAAGAATTTTGTTTGCAAGTGTGGCTGCTTTTCATGTTAGGTAAAGGGTTAACAACTTTAATGGTACTCCCATATATTTTCAACTTCGGACCAAGTCGATGTTTCCGAAGTTTACAAAAATGTGTACACAATTTGGTTTTGTCTTTGAAAACTTAAAACAATATCTGTGACCCATTTTTTAATCCTATTTAAGCACAGTTGAAGTTTGCACTCCATAGCATTCATGTTTTTGCTGCTATAGCAGATTAACACACAATGACGAGTCTACCATATTCTCAACTGCGATAATAATGCTGCTGGTTTTCACTGAGCAAAGGTTAACAGATACGATACAACCCCGAGGAACCCCAAATTCGTGTTCGTGCCGATCAGATAACTTCACGGCGTTGACCCAACACGAACCTGAAATTGGCGGGCCTTTAAAAAAATTCTATAAAAAGAGGCATACGCCCTCTCAACCCCTGCACACCATTAAAACGATTGCACGAAACTAGCATTTTCTAAAGATGAAGTTCTCATGATTAATTAACTTTCCTTTCGGCAGCAACATGAAAGTGTGAAACGCGCTGGCTATCGTACGACGAAAGTGCTAGGGTTGGTCTCAGGCGAAGACTGGCATAGGTCTGTGTGTGTCGACCCCAGTCAGAGCGCCCGATTTGGTGCCTCGAGTAATTTCTACAACACCCTTGCCTTTCTTTCTTTCTTTTTTCCTTTCTTTCTATTACATGGCCAAATTTGTCTTTAACTCCCCAAACCCATTTACCCCCTTTCATAAGAAGTTAATTTTCAGGACGTATTCGTCCTCTGGGAGTCACCTGATACACTGTGCGCCTCTCTCGTCTTTGATCCGGTCATCTTGGGCCATAAAGCCTGCCGTGACTTCGATACCAGTCGGGAGTGTGATATCTCCGAGATAAAACGCGGCATCTCCCTCAACCCTTTGTGTGAAGATCGCACCAGCGCCGTCCATTTCAAACTCGCCCTCTGGTGAAGTTTAAAATCTCGGTCCAAGTGTTTGTGGGGGAGGGGGAGGGGGTGCCTGGGTGTTCAAGTTATGAGTTGCTGGCCTGAGGGGTGGGGGTGGGGGGGGGGTGGGGGCTGACATTTCTGAGAGTATCGAGATATCATCGATTAGGTCGTCCATGGTAACTGTAGGTGAGTACAGATATTAATACACATATGTTTAGATGGGCATGTTGTGGTCGGGTCGGGCCTCTATCGCCGAAAGCCCCATAAATTCATCTTCAAATAACACCGTTTGTCGTGCTGTTTTTCGTTTCGACTGTTGAGTACTCGCATTTTCGACAAAGAACCTGACGATTTCTAACAAGTGATATTTCCTGTGTCCTTGCGTGAAAGTTCCAGGTGGATTTTGCTGTAGTCCCCCAAACAACTTTTCCACAGAACTCCATAGAACTAAAAATAACCCAACCAAACGGTTTTTTCCTTTCATTTTATAGCAGGTATACCAAAAGGTACATGCCTATCTAATTAGGTAAACCACACTAATAGCTTGCGTTAGCTGAGCTGGAAGGGGTAGACCGCCACTTGGCTACATTTCTGTTTAGGTCTTGGTAAACAGGGCTCGCCCTGCCCCTTGCTGCTCTGAATTTCGCCGAATTCCCAGTATTGTTGGTGTTACGGCTTCTTATTTCCTAATTTCCTCAGGGTGCTAAGAGGATGCACCCCCCCCCCCCCCTCCAGGCTTGGCAATTTCAGGAGAGCGATTTTTAGCTCTCCTTACTGCCCTCCTGAAAGAATTAAGGAGAGTGAAAAATTGCCCTCCTAAATATTTTGGTCTGAGATGATTGAGATTACATGTATTATGCTCACATTAAATTTTTGTTGTAAAGCAAAAATGTAATTTAACTTCGAAGTCACATAACATCACGTAATTTCATTTTGAAAGTGGTTTAGTGGTAAAAGGTAATGGCTGCAACCATACCCAAACACAATTGCAATCATTTGAAGCAAAATGGGTCACAGCAATATTTTTTTCCGTCAATTTCAAGTTCAACAACTGACATCACAGTTTGAGGGGTAATTATTCAAGGAATATTGACATTATAATATACTACCATTACTACTATCCTGTCACTTGAAGCACTTGCACCAGGATGTGACTGTAGATTCAAGCAGACCTGTTGTCCAAGAAAGTCATACGCCTACCACTACCACCTTCAACCCCCTTGGGGGTTGAAGGTGGTAGTGGTAGGCGTATGACTGTCTTGGACAACAGGTCTGGGTACACACACAGGTCTTGTCAAGTGTGTGTTCGGTTGTTGAGTGAGACATCTAGATGTCTAAGAGATTTCGCTTTACCTTCGTAAAGTTAATAAAATCACTGATGTAGTCTGTTGGTTTCAGTTTCAATGAGTTCGTTCAATTGGATACTTAAAATGCTGTGTAAAGCTAATTGCTCTCCTAAGCTGATTGAGGAGAGCGATTTTTTCCCTCCTGCATTTTTCAGAATGCCAGGCCTGCCCCTCGCGTTCTTCCCATTTGTAATTTATACCCCACTAGCCGATCACCACTCGTCTCTGAAAGGCTCCACCGCCAGGCCTGTTGAATTCTTTCTCCCAATACATTTGTCCCCGGTCTACTATGTGAATAATAATAATAATTCGTTGACCTTCTGCTGATTTGTTGCGGTTCTCTTTCGAGGAGGCCTACATCGACCCAGTGCCCCGCCGGGGCATTCCTCATCCACACTCCCTCCTAATCTCCCAGCATTCAGTCAAACCACGTTTCATAATTCCACCTATTGGCGCTTTCTCGATCTCCCCAACTATACAATTCATTGACCATTTCCCTCATGTCATTTCTCATCCACTTATCCTTCATATTTTCATCTCATTTTTCCAATAGTTTTCCAAGGACTCTTGCTCGACTGGACAAATATTTGGGACATTCTAGAATGAAATGTTCCAGGGTCTCTGTTACTCCCAACTTACGCACTTGGCACGCTCTTTCCTCGCCTTTCTCGCCCCCCCCCCCCCCCCTCAATTCCGGTAACTTGGATCTTACTTTGAATAACACTGACCTCTCAAACGATCCATGTAGGTACTCCTCAAAAGCTGCCGCATTTTTTTTTTATTATATATAAACCGTCTAAAGTGCTCTTAGTCCTAATTCCAGCTCGTCCGTTTCTATTGCAATCCTCGAGCATCCTTCCCCTGATAAGGCTACTCCCCTGCTTCACCCCCCCCCCCCCCTCTCCCAGCCCCCTCTAGATCTTCAGTATCTATAGAGTAATCCTCCATTAGGTCCCTTGCTTGCCTTAACTACCATGACTGAATGTTAGAACTACAATCAGTCTCGTCCGTGCAGCAATCCTTTTTTCGGCTACCAGACGTTTCGACCGCCAGCTATTCGGTTCCTGCAATTTCGGACGATTCGGCCGCTTCAATTTGGGTTGTTTCGGCCTGTGGCGATATTTTTTCAATAGCGTATAAATATGCAAAAAATATAATGAACTTCCCTAAAAACGTAGAATATCCATATCAAATTACAACTGTTATTAAGTATTTTTCCAGCAATATGCGATTTCTTACCAATCAATCCAGAATGGCCTTCCGTCCGGAATCGCCCAGGCATTTTATATCTGGCTCATTGCCATTCCAATTTGACCAGTACTAATGTTTATTGAACGAAAAAACTCACAACTTGTAGCAGAAGAGTACTAACGTTTCTTTTTGTGTTTTTGTTTAATTAGACTAACTGCTAGCCTATAATAGATAATGGGAGAATATGAATAATTATTTTATAAAGATTTTTTTCCGCAATACGCTTACTTTCCAGTCAGTCAAGAACGCCCTTACAATTCAGCCAGGCATTCTATGTTTGGTCCAATGTCATTCCCATTGTGTCGATAATGTCGATATTAAAGCTTATTGATAGCAGGAGAGTCGTGATCAATTTGACAATTTCTGTATTAAGTATTTTTAAAAAAATGTTATACTGTTTGCATGAGAGTAGTGATTATCCAGGTATTATATTTTTTTTTTATTTCCTACAAAACTTGTTCGTGTCATTTTATAAACTAAAGTTAATGTAATAAAGCAACGCATGCTTTTTTTATTATAGTTCCATATATTTTACCACCATGTTGCCACGAAAATATTATTTTATTTATATATGTCATAAAAAAATACTGAAGTATAATGCTTAAAATTACTTCACCCACCAGTCTTCAGTCATTACTCTCCCCAACGAATATTTTTTTTCAGCGGCCGAAACGTACTGACTGAAGGCCGAAATTGTCCGCGGACGAAATTGCTGGCGGTCGGACCGTCCTTTTCCATCCCTTACAGAATAATGCAGCTCGGTGGTCAATAAAGAGTACCCCAAATCCACACACCAGTACTTCAGCTCATCATTCAAATAACATTATTCTTTAATTTCGCTCATCCCCACCATTAAGAAACCCTGATATGAAGCTTTTTCAGGACAACTCGGACCAAAGGCCATTCGCCCCAAGACCAGTCGGACCTGCTTTGAAGACAACTCGGACCAGTTTTGAAGACAACTCGGACAAATGTTTAAGACAACTCGGACCCGGTTTTAAGACAGCTTGAACCTGTTTTGAAGGCAACTCGGGCCTGCATAAACGACAAGTCGGACTAATGTTGAAGACAACTCGGGCTAGTTTTTAAAACACCTAGGTACAACTCTGGGAGTAAAACTTCGCTTATTTGTGTTTTATACATATTTTATATGCTACTTGTTTATACTAAAGAGGACTTGCACGTGTATGAATGTTGGGGATATAAACAAAAACGTCGAATCAGTCTACAACAGTTTGTATAATTTGAGCACAAGTCATAATTTAAAAGAGAGAGATAAAATAAATTGTATGTATGGATGAGAATGAAGTATCATCTTATCTTCTTATAAACATTTTAGCTTAACTTGACAAAGTCAAGATAAGCTATTGCCATCACGCCTGTGGAAGTCTGTAAGTCTGTAAGTCTGTGAGTCTGTTCACATTTTCTTTAGCGCAGACTACACTCCGTAATTCTTGCCCGATCATCACGAAATTTCATATGCATGTTCAAGGTCATGTCTAGATGAGAATATCCCCTTTGGGGCAAGATCGGTCAAACGAAACCCTAAAACTTTTGCGCAGTCTGCAGGTCGTATTTATGAAGGGATTCCATTGTAACTTGGTGAGATGACTCTGTATAAGGTCTAGATAAGAACGTCCCGTTTTGGTCGCGATCGGTTGACGGCTGTGCATGCCCGAAACCCGAAAACGTTTAGCACAGTCTACAGGTTCTACTTATGAAGAGATTTTATTGTAAGTTCGTAGGATGACTCTGTTTAATGTCTAGATGAGGACGTCCTATTTTGGTCCGGTTCAATCAACCGTGACGGCCGCAGGGACACGCTACCTAGATTCCTTTAGCACAGTCTACAACTTGCATTTATGAAGAGATTTCATTGCAAATTTGTAGGGTGACTCCGTATAATATCTAGACGAGAACGTCCTATTTTTGCCGTGATCGATCAACCGTGATGGCCGCACAGGCACGTGACCTAGATTTGAGTAACAAAGTCCTACAGTTCATATTTATGAAGCGATTTCATTGTAACTTGGAAGGATAACTCGGTATGATGTCTAGATGAGATTGTCCTATTTTGGTCACTATCGGCCAGCCGTTACGTCCGCTTAGTCACGTGGCCTAGATTCCTTTAGCACTGTCTACAGGTTGTTTTATGAAGGGATTTCATTGTAACTTGGTAGGATACTTTGGTATGGTATCTAGATGAGACTCTCCTATTTGGTCATGATCGGTCAGCCTTGACCGCCGAACCGTCACGTGAGCTAGATTCCTTTGGCAAAGTCCACGAGTTGTTGAATATTATCCTTTTTATCAAACCCTACACACAGTCAAGTTAAGCTACAGTGTCACCGACGCTTTCATTTTCATTTAGAGAGTAGTTGAGACCCTGGAACACATTCTATTAGAATGTAAAAAATACCAGTCTCGCCTGAGATCTACGAGAAATCAGCTGCCGGCGAAAGTGTTATTATTATTATTATGTGTGTCTTTTTGTCCAAACAAAATCCAAGCTGTTTTAAAAAGCGTCCAGAAATAACTAAAAGATTTCATACTATAATCTCTTTGAATTCTAAAATTAGCAAGAGAAGCTTTGAAACGCGGCCCGACTCGTCTTTGATGTTGGTCCGCGTTGTCTTCAAAACAGGTCCGAATCGTCTTAAACACTGGTTCGAGTTGTCTTCAAAGGGAGCGGGCCTTTTCGGCTTCGGAAACATTCGGCCTCGGGCACATTCGGCCTGGGAACATTCGGCCTCCAATTTAAACAACGCAAATTAAGAGAGAATAACAAAGGCGCAGTTTAAGATGAGTTTGAACATATTTATTCTTACTAAAAAGAAATAAATACAGCGTAATATACAATACATGGAACCAACAACAACAATAAATAGAGTGTAATACACAGTCTAAACAGTCTTAAAAAGCATTTAATATCCACAGATATATTACCACAATATACAATCACATTTTATTAATACTGGCACACAGCCTCAAAAATCTCGATGCAGTAATGTCATTCTCTTTGTATTTTTCCCATGCTTCTTCCAACTTCTTGGACATGTTTGACGTCACTGTTCTGACTCGCGTTTCTAGATCACCGCCAACCACATTCATTCTGACAATCTCTGCCTCGGCTAATAAGGTGGGTATCAGTTTTTAAAAACTTAAACCTGTCCCTCTACAACTTAATCGTCTGTGCCATGCTGGAAATTAAAGATGTGTGATTAATAATTAACAATACACGGGTTTGATCATGTAATTTCTATGTAATTTATTTCAATTATAATTAATACATTGGTTTGATCATGTAATTTCTATATAATTTATTTATTTATTTATTTATTTCAATTATAATTAATACATTGGATTGATCATGTAATTTCTATATATGTTTATTCATTTGAAATTGAATAGATCGGAGATTTAATATTTAAATTTAATATTTAAATTGATAATTACCTTCCACGTCATTGTTTGTCCTGATTGTGTGTTCATATACAATCCAAGCTGTTACTTCGAAGACAGGGTTATCCATCCATTGACTCTGTATGTAGTTCACAAGTTCTACCAGTGACCCCCAGTTTGCTTTGTTCTTCGTTGTCTGAAAAGTGTCGGGTATATGTTCTGCTGGCAAGAATGGAAGGGCCAGTAACTGCCTAATATACTGGTATACAGGTCCTTGTTCTCTGTATGATGTGGCCAGACCAAGTTGCTGCACACGCCGAAATACTGCCTGGGACCATCTTTTTAATTTACAACTTTGGATCTGCCGGGTGGTTGTGCTTGTTTCTGTTCATTATAAATTGATTTCCATCTTGTGCTACCGTATCCAAACGTGGGTCAGTCTTGGATCTAACACTACAACGCCATAGTACCTTGGAATTCTTTTTGCTCTATAAAAATAAAAGATTTTGGTCAGATAATAGGACTAAAAGTGCTCTTATTTTGTATATTTACCACAAGTGAAGATTCAGTTTAAACAATATTTAAGTTACAAAAATCACGTATCAGCGTATTTAGTTCCAAAGTTTTTCAAAAATTATCTTATAAAACAGTAGAACCAAAAAGTATACTCACTTTTATAGAAATACACCCAAACCGGCCTCCAGCCAAACCGGCCTCCACAATTTCGCTCATATATACTCATGAAATTTGTTTTGTGACAATTTAGTGGAGAATGGCTAAGGGCTTTCGCCAACAAATTGTCACAAAACAAATTTCACGAACATACATACATGTTAATATTATAGAATCTAAACGAAAACTTGGTTAGACTGGAATGGTAAGATAGGAATGTATACTCATGAAATTTGTTTTGTGACAATTTAGTGGAGAATGGCTTAGGGCTTTCGCCAACAAATTGTCACAAAACAAATTTCAAGAACATACATGCATGTTAATATTATAGAATCTAAACGAAAACTTGGTTAGACTGGAATGATAGGATAGGAATGTATACTCATGAAATTTGAAAACTTGGTTAAACAAACAAACATGAAAATAAATTGCCACCTGTTGTTTATACATTTACATTTATGAGCTTCACTAAGATTATAAAGTTATGTATTACATGATTACCATTCTCATCACTGTACTTTAATTACTTTGTATACTGTGTCATTGCTTCACAACTAAATGTTTGTTTTGCCATTTGATATATGCCATTAAAGCTATTATTTCGAAACTCAGTGTTGTTTTTCTTTTAAAATCCCATAGATTACCCCAATTGTTTCCTGGGGAAAGTTCGCTTATGTAAGTTATTTTTCTTTTGCAATTGCGTTTTTTGCGGCTGTAAGACATTCTATTTAAGTATAATGATGTTTTAGAGATGCCACAAAATGCAGTTGTGGAGGACGGGTTGAGTGATCTAACAATGTTTAACGCAGACAGCCAATTAAAATAATGGAGGCCGGTTTGGGTGAAACAGTGTGGACCGGTTTGGATGATCAATGCTTAACCGTCGCCGACGATGAAAATATTGGAGACCGGTTTGGGTAAACATGTGGAGGCCGGTTTGGGTTAAGTGGAGTCCGGTTTGGGCAAAAATGTCGGAGGCCGGTTTGGCTGGAGGCCGGTTTGGGCGTATTCGCTTTTATACCATATGAAAACTCGTCACTGGCTACACCCAAAAATGAACTAAAAAATATTTTTTAAAGTTATTTTTCAACTCCTAAACCTCGAAAAATTTTACAAAAAGTGGGAACATTCGGCCTCAAAGGTGGGAACATTCGGCCTCCGCTGAGGCCGAATGTTCCTGGAAAAATACATGTTCCCGAGGCCGAAAGGACCCGGACCCTCTTCAAAACTGGTCCGAGCTGTCTTCAGAAATGTTCCGACTGGTCTTGGGCCGAGTGGTCTTTGGTTTGGTTTGTCTGTAATTATATATATATATAGATAACTACCCTTGCATTCATACTAATCAGTTTACTCCCTAAGTTAAAGTTCTCTCTTGTCGGGTTTAGTTTTGATATTCTATTCTGAGAATCTGTTTCTAGGTGTTCAATTTCAAGGCAAGGCTCTGTCAAATTTACTCATTCACTCTTAGCCGAACCTTTCTAGGCTGAAAATTACCCAAGCGGTTTCTCCCGAGGACGAAACTTCCCGAGCGTACGTTCTCAAGTAGCTATTACCCGTTCTAATCGCACGTTACGCGTTCTCATTCCAGTTCAGAAGAAATTGAAACTTTGCTTCTTATTTATTCAGGTGTTGTGGGAAACGTGAGCTTTTGCAAGGAGGCCGTTTGGAAACATGACTGACAAAAAGAAAACACCCAAAACTTTCCGGTTAGATGAAGTGAAAGAACATAAAAACTCAAAATCAACATGGATAGTTATTCACGACAATGTTTATGACGTGACTAAGTTCTTGGAAGAGGTTTGTTTCCCGATAGATTGGTAGTAATTGTGAAACTTCATTCGCAACCTGTTTGTGACGACCGTTGACCCCTTCAGGCTTTACTGGCTTCAGCCTGAGTTTTTGATGCACAAAGTTCGTGTCTGCATCAAATTATAGTAAGGAACATATCAAAGCTAGTAATGCAGTGCCCATCTGCGGATGCCTTTAGTGTCCATTATGTCCTATATCGGTGTAGCCCAAACATAACTTCGGAAATTTTTTTGGTAACTAAAGCAGTAAAGGTGTAGAAACTAGAATAGGGGACTTTTCCGAGTTTTCGTTTTTTTTTTTTAAAATAACGATTTTCTCGCTATTTTTTCTCTGTTTTCTTAAAGTAAACTATATTTTGAACAAAATGACCCAAAATTAGCCTACCTCTATCATGTTTTTAACATGTCAGAGAATAGATTTTAAATCCCATTGAATTGCGAGTTTCTCAATTGCCATTTGTTTCAACCGCTGAAAATTTTGCAGCATCTGTTGTTTTGGTAAAGGTGTAGAATAGGGGACTTTTCGTTTTTAAAAAAACAATAACGCTTTTTTCGCTATTTTTTCTCTGTTTTCTTAAAGTAAACTATATTTTGAACAAAATGACACAAAATCACATACTTTTATCGTTTTTTTAAAGAAATATTAACGATTTTATTGTGACAGCGCCGTCGAACTCACTGCAATCGCTCCGTTCCATTATCGCTATCATATGGGGAGAGTTTAGTAATTGAAATGTCGGCTGACAAACCCTGTCCCCCTCAGTAAACTGACCCTAGATCAAATTTTAGGGTCAGTCTAGTAAGGGCCAGGGTTAGATTACCGATTAGCTCAACCTGGTCCTAACTGAACTGACCTTAAATCGAGGAATACGCACACAAGCGAAGCGCACCTGCTAAAATGCACACAAGCGAAGTGCACCTGCTATCATATAGAATGATTTCTCCCCTGTGACGTCACTCGTAACAACGAATGAAAACAACAGATGCTGCGATATTTTCAGCGATTGAAACAAATGGCAACTGAGAAACTAGCAATTCAACGGGATTTAAAATCTATTTTCTGACATGTTAAAACATGATAGAGGTACCTAATTTTGTGTCATTTTGTTCAGAATATAGTTTACTTTAAGAAAACAGAGAAAAAATAGCGAGAAAATCGTTATTTTAAACAAAAAACGAAAAGTCCCCTATTCTACACCTTTACCGTTGTTTTCATTCGTTGTTACGAATGACGTCACAGGGGAGAAATCATTCTATATGATAGCAGGTGCGCTTCGCCTGTGTGCATGTTAGCAGGTGCGCTTCGCTTGTGTGCGTGTTCCTCGATTTAAGGTCATTTCAGTTAGGACCAGGGTGACCTAATCGGTAAGCTAACCCTGGCCCTCACCAGACTGACCCTAAAATTTGATCTAGGGTCAGTTTAGTGAGGGGGCAGGGTTTGTCAGCCGACATTTCAATTACTAAACTCTCCCCCCATGATAGCGATAATGGAACGGAGCGATTGCAGTGAGTTCGACGGCACTGTCACAATAAAATCGTTAATATTTCTTGAAAAAAACGATAAAAGTATGTGATTTTGTGTCATTTTGTTCAAAATATAGTTTACTTCAAGAAAACAGAGAAAAAGTAGCGAAAAAAGCATTATTTTTAAAAAAAAAACGAAAAGTCCCCTATTCTACACCTTTACCATTTTTTTTGAAAATTTCCACAATGCCCTAGTACCAGTAGAATGAATCCTAGTCAAAACGTCCCCAAACCAAAACGTCCCCAAATGTTTTGGTCAAAATGGCCCCAACCAAATGTTTTGGTCAAAACGTCCCCAAATAGTTGGTCAAAACGTCCACAAAAAGTAGTCAAAACATCCCCAACAGTTGGTCAAAACGTCCCCAATAGTTGGTCAAAACGTCCCCTTTGTTGTTTCTTGGCTGAGGCCATTGAAAAAACTTGCAACGTTATTTTAAAACAAATTTATTGTTTTACAAAACATTAATTATAAATATCACCCTTCTGCCAGGCCGATATTTATGTATGCCTCCCCTAATTTCGCGTGTGCCTTATGAATATAGAAAACACTTATTAATACCAGTGACGGTGAAATGGAAATTTGGACCCAAGGGTTAATTCTGTCACAGATCTCCTTTCAAAAGTGTCGGGATACTGATGCAGATGCCAAAGGCAAGCACGATCGGTGATTGGGTTGAGTTCCCCCCCCCCCCCCCCCCCCCAAAAAAAAAAAAAAGAAAGTTAAATCAGTTATAAATGGAAACTTCTGGCGGGTTTTGGTACCCAAAAAATCCCGTTATTTTTTTTTTTTTAGCCGTCCTTTTTAGCAGCATGTTTTGAATTCTCAAGTTCGTCTGTGAGTATCCAGAGATGTAGAATAAGACCTATAGCTTTTAACTGCACAATTCTTGAAGTGATAACTTTATTACATCAAGTTGATTTAATAAAGTTATTACTTCAAGAATCACGCAGTCACAAATTACAACCGTTGGTCAAGTGCAGAGCTCCATTCACGATGCAGCCCCCTTCTTAACCATTAGCACAGGGGTCAGAAGCTTGGAGGGGGAGATAGTAGAAAATTGCATGAAAAGACCGTATTTTAATTTGTTTGGTGCATCCTATGAAAGACAAAGCGAGCCCAAAAAATTAAAATACATTTTGAAGTTATTTTTGCAGTGGAGGAGGGGGCAGGCCTAAATCATTTGTAAATAGGGCCTAATAGCATCTCAGTAAATACATATGTAATTGCGAAATAATTCTAATAAACGGCCTCTTATGGCTTACACTACTACACTACGACACAACCTGAAATTATTTCGCAAGTATTTATTGAAAAGCACCGCCCGTTTTTGCATAATTAACTCAGTTCTTTCCGCCAGGTTAGCGAATGCTGAAATGCTTTAAAGGCTCACTCACTAGAATTTATGTTGGTCATAATTTAATGAAATAATTTCAACGAATTTTAAAGCACACACGTATAGTCACCACATTTAATTGACCATCCTGGTTTTTAACACTATCTTTTACTAGAACCAATGAAATAATTGTATAGAGATCAAAGAAGGCATAGAACAGAATTAGTTGTAGCGGGGAGCAGCATTGTACACGGGATTGACAATGTAGTTTGTGGTCCTGATAGTTCCAATCGAACAGTCTTGTGCTTTCCGGGGGCGAAGGTGGAGGATCTCAGGGACCGGGTAGATGGCATTGTGGCAGGGCCAGGACCAGAACCGGTAGTGGTGGTCCATGTGGGGACCAACAACATCAGGGAGAGAAGGTCAGTAAGTTTGGTGGAGTCGTATAGAGGCTTATTCGGCAAACTGATAAGTAGGAATGCAAGGGTAGTCGTATCCGGGGTCCTTCCTGTCCTTGGAGGTGGGGACGAACGGAACTCAAGGATTTTGGCGCTAAATGGAGAGTTAGAGGACTACTGTGTTGATCTGGGAATTCCCTTTATCGACCATTGGGACACGTTTTGGGGCAATGGGAGCATGTATGGGCGTGACAGGCTGCATCTTAGCAGGGTGGGGAAACGGGTATTGGGGGATAAAATTCTACGGGTAGCAGAGCTTTTTTTGGAGAGGAGCCGGGTGGGAGGTCAGAGACAAGTATAACTAGAGTGGACATAGGTGGGGTGAACAAGAGTGAGGGGGACTGAATAAGTTTACCAAGACTAGCGCCAGAAAACAATGGGCCCAGTAGGCGGAAGCCAATGAACCTCGGTACCCTGAAAGTGGGTTATAGCAACATCCAGGGTCTCTACCGGAAAGTAAGTGAAATTGCTACATTGATCGAGGCAGAGGAGTTTGATGTCATGGGCTTAAGCGAGACATGGGTAAGACACGAGGAACGGGTAGACCAAGTAAGCGGGTGTGTGTGGATAGGTGTAGGGCGAACAGAAGGACAGAAAAAGGGGGGAGGGGTAGGCATGTACATTAAAGAGGATTTAAAACCGTCGCTGATCACAGATCTGGAAGATATCACCTCGGCTGAGGTGTCAAAAGAAATTGGATGGGTAAAGATCAGTCTGAGAAACAAAAGTATTGCCCTTGGGATTGTGTACTGTGCGGTGGAGGGAAGTAAACCCGAGTGGAATGACTCGATATACTAACACTAAGGTCCAATATCAATGAACTAGAAAACAGGAGGCTTGGTATAATTCTGATGGGCGACTTTAATGGACACATAGGTGATAAGGAAGAAGGCATAGAGGGTGGGGGCAAGAAAGTCAACAGGAATGGACGGATGCTGTTGAACTTCACAAATGAGCTCGGTCTGAAGATTCTGAACAGGGGCGCTGGATGTAAGGGGAAATGGACCTGGGAGCGAAACGACAGAAAATCAATAATTGACTACATTCTCAGAGATATGAATTTATGGAGGGAGGTGATAAGGGTAGAAAAACCTAGAGAAAAGGAAAGGAAGCTTCAAGGAGGTTTGGGAACTCAAAAAGGATGCCGACTGGGCGAAGTTAGAAGAAAAACTGAAACCAAAGCTTGCAGCCGTACACAAGGGGGGCAGTGTCCAGAAGATGGCCAACGCCATAGTTGCGAGCCTAGTAGAGGCAGGGAAGGAAAGTGTAGGAAAGATTAGGGTGCCAACACAGGAACTTGTGTACAAATAAATGAATGAAGAACTGAAAAGGGCCATAAAGGTTAGAAAAGCTAAATGTGCTGCATACAGGAGAAGTAGAGAACTTAAGGGGGTGGAAAGCATTAAAGTAGATGGCAGAGTTACAGAAGAGTGAGATCAAATCGCATTAGAACTAGTCAAGCACTGGGAAAAGGTAAATGATAAGCGATGGGGCATGGGGAACCCACCAGAGTGTCCAAACCAGGTCGAGGAAAATCTATCAGACTTCGTGTGCAGCGAAATCAAAACTGAGGCGGTGCAAAGGGTGATCTCAAAATTGAGGAATGGAAAAGCAGGAGGGGTGGATGAAATTCCTAACAAGTTTATCAAAAAAGGGGGAGAGGAACTCTTGGAAAGCCTAACTGTCCTATTCAATTTAGCCATAGAAAAACAAGAGGTCCCAAAGGAGTGGAGGGAAAGTAAAGTGACATTTATTCACAAAAAGGGGGGAAAAGACGTCTTGGATAACTATCGAGGGATCTCTGTCAGCAGCAACATTGGAAAAGTCTTTTGTCAAGTCCTGTATGGGAGATTAGAGGAGGTGATTGAAGAGAAGGGTTTTTTGGGAGAAATCCAGAATGGCTTCAGGAAGGGAAGGAGAGTCACTGACCATCTTTTCACGCTATCCCAAATGATAGAATCCGCGAAAGCAAAAAAGAAACAGATGTTCATGGCCTTTTTGGATGTTAAAAAGGCATACGATAGAGTATGGAGGGAGGGTATGTGGCGAAGCTGGAGGCTCTGGGCTTGGGGGGCGAGTTTGTTGGGATTATGAAAGCATTATATAAAGACGTACAGAGTGAACTTAGCCTGGGAAACATTACAACAAAACGTGTGCCTATGGAGATAGGCCTAAAACAGGGGTGTATCCTTTCGCCAATTCTTTTTGCATTGTACATCAAAGGTTTAGGAGATGAACTCCTGCATAGCAACGAGGGGGTTGCAGTTGGTGACTTGAAGATCCCAGGGCTATTTTTGCAGACGATATGGTGCTAGTGTCAGAAAGCGAAGAGGGGCTAGCGAAGATACTGGGAATTGTTGGGAAATATGGGAGCAAATGGAGACTCAAACTTAATGAAAGCAAGAGCAAAGTTATACCCGTGGGCCGCAAAGTGGACCCCACTCGAAGGTGGAGGGTGGGGGAGTTCTGCATTCCGGAAGATAGCAGTAGACTTCTTAGTGTAGGAGAGACTAGTGACTATGAGTACCTGGGGGTAAATATAAACATCACAGGAAGAGGCATCTACCGAAACCACAAAAATAAATTGATTCTGAAGGGGAAGCGAATCCTTAACCAAATGAAACTTATAGGGAGAAACAGTTTCAATAAGGTTTTCGTGGGGAAAACCATTTGGGAAATGGTGGGTCTGCCAAATATAACATACGGTACGGAAGTTGTACCCCTAAACCAGACAGCTGTTAAGAGCTTGGAAATCCTACAGAACGATGCAGACCGATGGATAACAGGCTCGAGTAATGCCGCAGCACTAGAAGCAATCAGGGGTGAGCTTGGGTGGATGAGTATCAAGGACAGGATAGACCTATTGAAACTCGGTTATCTTAATTATTTGGTAAATCTCCCCGATAGCCGGTGGTGTAAAGTAATGTTCCTGAGAACTTTCAACTCAAATATCAAGACAGGGTGGATGGTCCAAGTGAGGGAGCTAGTAGAAAACTACTCATTGGAGATCTCGGACCTTGACGGTGGGGCAAACCAGGGCAAAAAGATCGTCAGAGAAAGGGTCATGGAGGATTGTAGCCGTAATTGGCGAGAGGGGGTCAAATCAAAGAGATCTTTGGGTGGCCTGCGTGATAAAGAGAAGCCTGGTCTTGAAGAGTACCTTGATGGCACCTTTGGGGGGTCACTGTTGTTCAAGCTGAGTTTGCGGTCCCTGGAGCTGAGGGGAAAAATTGGGAAAAACAGTGAAAAGGAGTGCCAGATGTGTAACATGGGCGTGGTGGAGACCCTGGAACACTTTCTTATAGAATGCCCAAAATACCAGTCTAAAAGAACTACATTCATGGGGAGTATAATGGAGAAGTGGGAGAATGAAGGACATGTGGTTAGGGGGCGACTCAAAGGAGAGGGTTAATATACTAATCGGAGAGATTGGGAAGAATGGGGCAAGGGGTGTCATCAAGCAGTTCGTCTCCGAGTGTTGGGAGGAGAGAAGAAGCGCGGGAATAGGGAGGCAGTTGGTAGAACATGGGTAACCAAGGCCTTCTCATACAAGAACCGTGACAAATCAGCGGCCGGCCGAAGTGTTATTATTATTAGAACAATAGACTACTATTATATGACAATCACATGGCTTGTGGAATAGCCAATCAGAAGCAACACGATGAAACATTTTATTAAATTATTGAGAAAAAGTTATAACAAATAGGTGTATCAATACTTTTTTCTGGTTTGTGAATTTTATGCAGCATTATCCAGTAATACTATTATGAAAAGGTAAACTGATTTTCCAGCTTGTAGGAAATACTAGGAATATTTAGATGGATGTTTCCCTGGATGAAATTTATTGCAAAATGACTAAAAAATTTCATTGGTTTATGTCACCGATATTGATTGGAAGTGGCCTGTTATTTTATTTATTCTGTCCAAACTACTTTAAGAACATCGTTAAAAATGACATACATGAGTGGTGCAGTATAATAACGTATCACGTATAAAACAATAACAGTGTAGTAATGCACATTTTTGCACAACAAAAAAAAAAAGTGCTACATCACGCACAAGATACACAAAATATAGCCAGGTAGATATTATTATTATGTCTCCCCTTCCCAGAAGGGAGACATATTGTTTTAGTGCATATTCTTCTTCTCATACAAACTTTGTCCGGGCCATAACTTTTTTGTCTTTTGACCTACACCTTAGATACTTGGCATGTGGATGTATCACCATGAGCCGGTGTGCAATGTATGATAGTGACCTTCATGTGACCTTGACCTTTGACCTGAAGGTCAGATTTATGTGTTTTTTTAAGGGAAACATCACACAAACTTTGTCCGGGCCATAACTTTTTTGTCTTTTGACCTACACCTTAGATACTTGGCATGTGGATGTATCACCATGAACCGGTGTGCAGTGTACCATAGTGACCTTCATATGGCCTTGACCTTTGACCTGAAGGTCAGATTTATGCGCTTTTTTTAAGGGAAACTGTCTGGACCAGAACTTTTTTTGTATTTCGAATCAGGCTTTAGATATTTGGCATGTGGATATATCACCATGAGCCGGTGTGTAGCGTACCCTTGTGACCTTCATGTGACCTTGACCTTTGATCTGAAGGTCAGATTTGTGATTTTTTCAAGGAAACTTTGCCCAGACCAAAACTTGTTTGTCTTTTGAGCCAGGCCTTAGGTATTTGGCACGTGGATGTATCATCATGAGCCGGTGTGTCGCAAACCATTGTGACCTTCATGTGACCTTGACCTCAAGGTCAAATTTATGTACTTCAAATAGGGAGTAATTGTCCAGACCAGAATTTTTTTGTTTTTTTACCTAGGACTTGGTTATTTGACATGTGGATGTGTCACCATGAGACCTCATGTCGTGACCTTCATGTGACCTTGACCTCAAGGTCAAATTTATGTACTTTAAATAGGGAGTAATTGTCCAGACCAGAATTTTTTTGTTTTTTGACCTAGGACTTGGTTATTTGACATGTGGATGTGTCACCATGAGTCTGCATGTCGTCTACCTCGATTACCTACATGTGACCTTGACCTCTGCCCTTAAGGTCAAATTTATGTACTTCAAATAGGGAATAATTATCCAGACCAGAACTTTTTTGTTTTTTGACCTAGGACTTAGATATTTGACATGTGGATGTATCGCAATTAGACCGCATGTCACATGTAATCATGACCTTCATGTGACCTTGACCTCAAGGTCAAATTTATGTACTTTAAATAGGGAGTAATTGTCCAGACCAGATTTTTTTTTTGGACATGTGGATATGTCACCATGAAACCGCATGTCCGCTACCTTGATGAACTGCATGTGACCTTGACCTCTGACCTCAAGGTCAAATTTATGTACTTCAAATAGTGAATAATTGTCCAGATCAGAACTTTTGTTTTTTGACCTAGGACTTAGATGATTGACATGTGGATGTATCACAATGAGACCACATGTCATCATGACCTTCATGTGACCGTGACCTCAAGGTCAAATTTATGTACTTTAAATAGGGAGTAATTGTCCAGACCAGAATTTTTTTTTTTTGACATGTGGATGTGTCACCATGAAACCACATGTCCGCTACCTTGATGAACTGCATGTGACCTTGACCTCTGACCTCAAAAGGAAGGGGAGACATATGTTTTAGTGTGCTAAAACACTTTCTAGTTACTATAATTATTACTAAAAAAAGCAGAGAAATAAAAACAAGATATCCTAACAAACAAGTTTATAATAAAATCTTGCAAATTATGTCAGAGGGGTCCAGTATTGTATATGGGGAAAACAGTGGTAAGACGCGAAGGGAGTATGGCGAACTGAATTTTGTGGAATAATGTATGTTTTATTAAGCAACCACTCCATAGTGTAAAGTGTTACACGTTTTACACCAGAGAGAATGATTAATAAACATGCATTACATGTAATTTGACCAGTCCAGTTTTTAACACTATTTTTTGACATGAACCAATGAAATAATTGTATAGGGATCAAAGAAGGCATAGAACAATAGACTACTATTATATGACAATCACATGGCTCATGGAATGGCCAATTGGAATCAACACGAAGCGTTTAATTAAATTATTAAGAACAAGTTGTGACAAATAGGTGTAACAATTTTTTTCTTGTTTGTTTGTGGATTTTATGCAGCGTTATCTGGTAATACTATTATGAAAACGTTAACTCATTTTTAGCTCACCTACATCTGTAAGATGTGGTGAGCTATTGTCATAACCTCGGGCGTCGGCGTGTCCAATATTGTAAGATTTAATGTTAAGGTTAATTTCTCAAACATCAGTGGGCTCAGGACTTTGATATTGCATATGTAGGTTGTAGGGGTCTATCAGAACAGTATTTAACCCTGATACTAACACTTTTTTTCCAAATTTCACCTAAAATTTTCTGCCAAAAGTTGTAAGAATTTGCGTTTAGGTGTTGTCAGAATTTGTGTTAAAGTCAGCTTTTGTGCAGATTGTGCTGCTTTAACTTCTCATTACTGTTGATTTTCATATTTCAATAACAACTGTAGGTATTAACCCTACTGTATGCAGAAATTTAAAGAAAATTTTCTTTTTTTTCACTCAAAATTTTCATGTTTTTCTCGGACTTAGTAAATTTTAAGTTGTAAAACTTTGTAAACTTTGTGTTTAGGTGAGTTGTGTTTCTATGTGTCCTTCCAAGCAATTAATATTCTACTCTTGGGTTACTGAACTCCATTGCAGTAATATTTAACCCTCATTACATGCATATTTGAGGAATTTGAGGCTGATTTTCTGCCAAAACTTGTTGTAAGAATTAGCGTTTAGGTGTTGTAAGAATTTATGGTAAAGTCAGCTTTTGTGCAGATTGTGCTGCTTTAACTTCTCATTACTCTTGATTTTCATATTTCAATAACAACTGTAGGTATTAACCCGACTGTATGCAGAAATTTAACGGAAATTTTCTTTTTTTTCAGTCAAAATTTTCATGTTTTTCTCCGACTTAGTAAATTTTAAGTTCTAAAAGTTTGTGTTAAGGTGAGGTGTTAAGGTGAGTTCTCAAAGATCAGTGGGCTCAGGCCTTTGATATTGCATATGTAGGTTGTAAGGGACTATCAGAACAGTATTTAACCCTGATACTATGACTTTTTTCCAAATTTCACCTAAAATTTTCTGCCAAAAGTTGTAAGAATTTGCGTTTAGGTGTTGTAAGAATTTGCGTTAAAGTCAGCTTTTGTGCAGATTGTGCTGCTTTAACTTCTCATTACTGTTGATTTTCATATTTCAATAACAACTGTAGGTATTAACCCTACTGTATGCGGAAATTTAACGGAAATTTTCTCTTTTGTCAGTCAAAATTTTCATGTTTTTCTCGGACTAAGTAAATTTTAAGTTGTAAAACTTTGTAAACTTTGTGTTTAGGTGAGTTGTGTTTCTATGTGTATTTCCAGGCGATTAATATTCTACACTTGGGTTACTGAACTCCATTGCAGTAATATTTAACCCTCATTACATGCATATTTGAGGAATATGAGGCTGATTTTCTGCCAAAACTTGTTGTAAGAATTAGCGTTTAGGTGTTGTAAGAATTTGCATTAAAGTCAGCTTTTGTGCAGATTGTGGTGCCTTCATCTCTCATTACTGTTTATTTTCTCATTACAATAACAACTGTAGGTATTAACCCTACTGTATGCAGAAATTTAACTGATTTCTTTTTTTTTTTTCAGTCACAATGTTCACGTTTTTCTCTGACTTACTCAATTTTAAGTTCGAAAAGTTTGTGTTAAGGTGAGTTCTGTTTCTATGTGTCTTTCCAGGTGGTTGATATTGTACGCATGGGTTACTGAACTACATTGCAGTAACGTTGTGCCCTTATTACATGCATATTTGAGGAATTTGAGGGGGATTTTTGGGACTTTCACTTTCTTTAAAAAAAATTTTTTTTACCTTTTTTTTTTTATTTAATACTTTCTCATACTTGTTGCTAGTAACATTAAGGCTTACTTTAGTTGTTGATGTGATGTATTTTTGTTGGGACTTATAGTCACTTTCTTGAACAAATGTTTTTCCGCAACTCTTTAACCAATGAATGTACTTCAATTACAATTTCAGTGATTTATGAAAGCCTTTCCTAATTCTTATTTATGATTTAATATCTGGCCTCACGATTCATATTCTTAATCATAAACATTTCTAAAAGAAAAAAATGCTTTTATATCCAATGATTCTATGTTGAATTGATATATAATAAATGCAGAAATATAGACTTTCCAAAGCCATCACATAAACCACATTAATCATTTGATGCCTAGTTAATGATTTATATTAACTAAATATTAGGCATGTTACATTGGAACAACATTATCAAGCGCAAATGTAGGTGAGCGTTGGGATGTAACATCCCTCTTGTTCCAGCTTGTAGGAACATTTAGTTGATTTTTTCCCTGGATGAAATTTATTGCAAAAGGACTAAAAAATATCATTATACATATTATACAATAGAATTAAAGTGCGTGGAGCCAGTGAGGATTGCCTCACCACGCTGGAAACCACGCACCAAGAAAGGATTGAAACAAACTTGCCTGACTGGGACCAGTGTTCATTTTAAATAAATAAACATATGAATAAAGATATAACAACCCTTTAAGTTAAACATTTTTAAGTGTATGTCTGTGAGTGGGGATTTTCTTGTCGTTGTGGGGGGGGGGAGGGGGGAGGGGGGGCTACCATCACCCCGTCATCCGTTCCCTTGAAGGCAGAACAGATGGCCAAGACTCAGTGCCCACTCTACCCTTATAGGCTGATGGGTGACTCCCATCTTTCAATAACACATATTGGTATAATTTTTCCTTTTTATAACCGGTATGGACAATATGTGCTGGGGCTACTCCCGAACACCGACTTTTTGGGTTTCTTTTTTCTAAGACAACCATCAAAGAGCGCTTTCAGTATTACCATCCATTTTAAATATGCCCACGTTTCTAAGTAAAAAACTGAGCAGAATCTCGTAGTTATGCACAGTTCCAAGTCACCTTCCAGTTCGAGGTTATTGGGGGGTCTGACCCCAGTACCTTACTGTTCGTGCGAAGATTATTGTCCCCTGCTTCTGACCCTTGTGGATCCATAACCAAGTAAAGTTTTTCGGGTTGAAGGGGATTTCAATCCCACATCGTCCCAGTGTGCTTTTTGGCGCCCTGAAACTTTTCATTCATTCTATAATTAATTCCAGTCTGCTGAAATCCTGTTCATGCCCAGCCGAGAGCAGAGTATTGGTACAACTGACTTAGAATCCTAGCTTTCGACCGAAAAATAGTATAAACATTGCTAAATTAAATATGAAACTACGAAAGAAGAATAAATGAGTTGGGGACGTTTTGACCAACTCTTGGGGATGTTTTGACCAACTCTTGGGGACATTTTGACCAATTTGTTGGGGACGTTTTGGCCAATTGTTAGGGACGTTTTGACCCAAAAAATTAGGGGACGTTTTGGTTTGGGGACGTTTTGACCAGCACCCAGTAGAATAGTCTTAATAAGAATTCAAATGGTGAATAGCGACATGTTAATGTCAGGCCTGGCAGGCTGGCAATCTAAAAAATCGAGGAGTGCAAAACAGTTGCCCTCCTCAGTTTGCTTGGGAATGCAATTGCACCTGAAATTTTCAATGCAAAACTAGTATGCTGTTTTGGTTATATTCACTTGAAGTTATTAAATATTGTGACTGAAAAATTGTACTACATTCAGCTACATAGTGGACAAATTGGCACACACATCTCATTATTCAAAATGTTGCAAAACTTGCATTCAATTCTTATGTGACTGTCTTCTGCACTCAGAATGTATCGAAATGCGACACAGAGTGGGTCATGAATTAATGCAATCAGTGCAACATTGACAAATTGTCCCCTGAGATCCAATGTGTTCTCTGTGCCAGTTGGCACAGAGAACACATTGGAACTCGGGGGTCAAAGTGATAACAGATTTTAAAAGCGGTCAAACTAATTACTGACCAAAACAGTCCAAAATCGACCAAAAGTGCCAATTACCGACCAAAACCCAATGAGTACCGACCAAAAAATAATAATGTGCCACAATATCATTCAGTATTTGTTTTCTGTAACCTTAAGATGTGCCGCCAATTCAACATTTTTTGGAGTATCAAGCTTCGCTCAATTTTTTCTAGGCGTGCAGTATGCATGCAGCACTCCTGCAGTCCTAAAGAATGCCAGGCCTGTAATGTTACATGTATATACCCAAATAATGACAAAAGTACATAAAACATGAATTATCCATTTTTTCAAAAAATGTTTAAAAATAAATGTTTCTGCTTTTGATTACAAAGAAATTGCCAGCTGCATAAGTAACAAGTGTGACAAGTATAACAAGGAATAGTCCAAACATGGCCTTTTATCTTATTTATTGACCCAGAGGTCCATTGACTGAAACTTCGCTTGGTATTTTTTTGCATTACCAGAGGAATCGTAATTTATTGTAAGTGTGAAACTGCCACTCCATGGATGTTTTAGTACTGTATGCTACATTGGCACAGCACAAACAATTTTTAGCTCAACTTTGGCGAAGCCCAATTTGAGGTATTGCCATGGTCCGTCGATCATCTGTCGTGCCGTACACATGGCTCGGGCTAGAGGCCGTAGTTATGAACCAATCTTTACGAAACTTCTTGGGTACCTTTGTTATCACCGTGAGACGAGAACGAGTGTTTTTGGGTCTGGTCTGGAATTCAAGATGGCCACTACAGCCATTTTGTACAAAATTAGGTGCAATCAGATTTTTGTGCAGAACTTCCATATGAGAGCGCTGATTTGAATAATTTTTTGTGTGAATGTTTAGTACCATGTGATACATCACATATAATACAGGTTTTTTCTCGTGCATAAATTATGCCAATTAGACTAACTTTGATCTATTTAATGTTACTTTCAGCACTGTAACTGCAAATGCCAATAAGGCTCGGGCTAGAGGCCATACTTATGCACTGATCTTTACGAAACTTCTTGGGTACCTTTGTTATCACCGTGGGACGAGAATGATTGGCAGTCCAAAATTCAAGATGGCCGCCAGCAGCCATTTTGTACCAAAATTCGTGCAATCAGTTTTTTTGTGCAGAACTTCTGTATAAAAGTTCTGATTTGAATAAATTTCTGTATGGATGTTTAGTAACATGGAATACATCACATATAATACAGGTTTTTTTTTCTCAAGCAGAAATTATGCAAATTAGATGAACTTTGATTTATTCAGTGAAACTTATACACAGTAAGTGCATGAGTCAATACGGATCTGGCTAGAGGCTGTATTTATGAACCGATCTTCACAAAACTTCTTGGGTACCTTTGTTATCACCTTGGGATGAGAACAAGTGTTTCTGGGTATGGTCCAAACTTCAAAATGGCTGTCAGTGGCCAATTTGTACCGAAATTAGGTACAATCAGTTTTTTTTTTTACACAACTTCTATACGGCTCAGACTAGATGCCATATTTATGAACCGATCTTTATGAAACTTCTTGAGAACGAGTGTTTTTGGGTGCGGTCCAAAATTCAAGATGGCCACCAGCAGCCTTTTTGTACCAAAATTAGTGCAGTCAGTTTTTTGTACAGAACTTCTGTATGAAAGTTCTGGTTTGAATGTTTAATAACATGGAATACATCACATATAATACAGGTTTTTTTCTCGTGCAGAAATTATGCAGATTAGATGAACTTTGATTTGTTCAATGCTACTTATACACAATAAGTGCACATGTCAATACCGCTCGGGCTAGAGTCTGTATTTATGGACTGATCTTCACGAAACTTCTTGGGGTACCCAGTGACGCATGGGAAAGGCGCGTGATCGCTCTCACGCACCATCGCTCTCGCAAAAATCGTTCAAGGTGTGTGAATAATCACTCGCCTCTGTTCTTGGGTGTTTTTTAACCATTTGAGTTGCGTCAACAGAAGCATTCAATTAATTTTTGATGTTGGGAAATTTTTAATCACAATTTGATGCATTTAAAGTACAATTCCAAACAATTTCCTTTTTGTCGTTATGAGCATGACACACAGTAGTTATCTTATACATCCACACACAACATGCTAACAGTAAGAGGGTTGTACATTGACAATTCGCCCAGACCTTACTCCTGCCAGAAAACGAACACGCATGTTCAGATATAAAAAAAATAGTGGTCATTCTGAGATCTGAGAATTGTTTTAATACTTCTGTATTTTTTTTTTATCAAAGGCATGCAGAATGGTGCTCCATTGCTTATTTTTATTAGCTCACCTCACTGAAAGTCAGGGTGAGCTTTTCTTATCACTCTTCATCCGTCGTCCTGCGTGAAGGTGGTGTTTGATCCTCTTTCTCCTAAACCACTGGCAACATTTTAATTAAATTTCATGTAAGTAGTGGTTATTATAGGGGCATTTTGATTTTTATGCAAATTAGGTTTCGGCTCATATTGAGCAGAGGTGTGGGGAAAAAATGGCCAAATTTTTTGAAAATCTTTTTCTAATGAACCACCAGAGCAGAGACTTGATATATGGTATACAGAGTCCTTTTGAAGTTTAGAATCAAGTTTGTTCAAGAGAAGTTTGTCGGGCATTATTTGCCTTCGTTATAGGAGGGGCAAGAATATTTGCCAGCCCCAAAATTTCTATTTTCCAAACCGAGAGGCAGATTTGAACCAAATTTGATATGAGGGCTTATGGGTCATAAGTACTTAATTTATGCCCCAATTTTTTTTTCCCGTCGCCCCGTGGGAACCGCAGGAGATAAAAGTAGAAAAATATCAAAACGCCCATATCTCCAAAACTACACGGCACTGAGAATTCTTATTTGGTGTGAAGCTTCCTTAGTAACAACAGAATGGAATGGTAAAAAAAAATTGCTATCGGTTTTATCATGGGGTACTTTTTGGGGACTTTGAAAAAGTTCTGAGTCAGCATTTTTTAACACTGTGGGTAATGGGAAAAACATGCAAGACTACTTTTCTCCCAAACCACTGCTCCAAAAGCTTTCAAATTTCACATATAACATCTTTGGAAGATTGTTTGACATGTTTATTGAAATCAATTCCCTGGGTCCATATTTGGGAGCCCAAATGTTTAAATTAGTGCAGTATGATGAATATTCTTTAAAAATCTTCTTCTTCAGATCTACCAATAAGAATCTTTTGATATTTGGTTTGCAGCATCCCCTCTTTGGGGGGGGGGGGGGGGGTGTGAGATTCAAGTTTGTTCAAGCCAAGTCCCTGGGTTTATATTTAGGCTTGGGACGTAAAAGTGCAGGAACTGAAAATAGAAGGAAAATCCTGTGTATTATGTGGGCACAATCGCTTCATCTAGTTGGGATATGATTTTCTTAGGAGGGGCATATGTAGCTTATTCAAGTCAAGTCCCTGGTTTGATATTTAAACTACCAAGTCAGGTGAGTGCCCTCAGACCCCCTGCGGCCTCTTGTTTACACACATGACACCTGTCGCTCAAATTCAGCAGTGACACAAATTAATATGCCTGATTTGGAATTTACACATCCATTTTCCACGATTTTTATAATCTGCCATTTAAAATCTAGAACTCATTTTAGTGGGTTACATGTACATATATTTTCACCGTCAAAATTTCCATCTGTGTTCAGTTGTATTCATACATTCGTTTCGAAGGACACTTGTCAATGGAAATTGCGAAATAAATTTTTGTACATGCCATAAAATATAATTCACTTCAGATTATCTAAAAGTTCATTTCAGGAATTCTGGTAATACATTTAATAAACAAACACTAGATTTCAAGCTTGCAATTTTATTCTGAACCACAGGCAAACAATAACATTAACTTAATTTAGAAAAAAAATACACTTTGAATGTACAATCCAACAGTACATGTATTAAAAAAATGAAGATAAACATTGATTCAAAATCACTCTCCTCACATTTTTCACTCTCGCAAACTTGATTTGAGGTGAGCGATTTTCCGCTCGCCTCCATTTTGCTCCCATTCGTCACTGGGTACCTTTGTTATCACCTTGTGACAGGAACAAGTGTTTTTGGGTGCCTTTGTTATCACTGCTATGAGAACAAATATTTTTGGGTTCAGTCAGGCCCATTCTGGAACTGAAAGATTTCTTTTCTAGTTTAGCATCTGACTGTCACCCCACTTTTACAATACTTTACCTATATATTTGTTACAGGCTATGGTCAGTATTTATGTACAGACCGTTACAATACTTTATATGTACCTTTGTTATCAGGTCATTACCTAGATGTTTGTCATTGCTGTGTCACATACTATACATGTACATGTCTTAACAAGTTGAGCTATAGTGTCATTGACACTTTCATTTTTAGCTTAACTTGACGAAGTCCAGATAAGCTATTGCCATCATGCGTGCGGAAGTCTGTGAGTCTGTTCACATTTTCCTTTAGCACGGGCTACACCCCGCAGTTCTTGTCTGATCACCACGAAATTTCATATGCAGGTTTGGGGTCATGTCTAGATGAGAACGCCCCCTTTTCGTCGCGATCGGTCAACCGTTATGGCTTCCCGAGCCCAAAACCTGAAAACCATTAGCACAGTCTACGGGTCGTATTTATGAAGGAATTTCATTGTAACTTGGTGGGTTGACTTCATATAATGTCTAGATGAGAAAGTCCCCTTTTGGACTTGATTGGGCAGCCTTGACGGCTACAGGGACCCGAAAACCTTTAGCACAGGGATTTCATTGTAACTTGGTAGGATGACTCCAAATAATATCTAGATGAGAACGTCCCATTTTGATCGCGATCATTCAGCCTTGATGGGTGCCCGAGCCCCAAAACCTTTAGCATATGCAAAAGGTCATATTTATGGAAGGATTTCATGTAACCTGTTAGTTTGACTCCATATAATTCCTAAATGATGACATCCCCCTTTGGTCGTGATTGGTCAACTGTGATGGCTACAGGTGCCCGAAGCCCGAAAACCTTGAGCACGGTCTACAGGTGATATTTATGAAGGGATTTCATTTTACCTTGGTAAGATGACTCCATATAATTTCTAGATGAGAACGTCCCCTTTTGGTCTCGATCATTCAGCCTTGATGGCTACCCGAGCCCAACCCCCCAACCTTTAACGTAGTCTATAGGTCATATTATGGAAGGATTTCATTATAACCTGTTAGTTTGACTCCATATAATGCCTAGATGATGACATCCCCTTTTGGTCGTGATTGGTCAGCTGTGATGGCTTCAGGGGCCTGAATCCCGAAAACCTTGAGCACAGTCTACAGGTCATATTTATGAAGGGATTTCATTGTAACTTGGTAGGTTGACTTCATATAGTGTCTAGATGAGAACGTCCCCTTTGGACGCAATTGGGAAACTGATGGCTACAGGGGCCCGAAGCCTGTAAACCTTGAGCACAGTCTACAGGCCATATTTATGAAGTGATTTCAATGTAAATTGATAGGATGACTCATTTTGGAATAATTTCATTATTTCACTGTAACTTGGTAACTTTCATTGATATATGTTAACTGTGAGGTCACATTAACCCACCCCTCAGCTCTTTAGTACAGTGTACACCTCATATTATTTTTATCATAAACATAGCATACAGGGAACAGAAATGAACATATTCCCAATTATCACAATTCTTGTCTTATTTCATAATCCTTTCATAAACATTGAACATTATCCTTTTCATCAAACACAACACACAAGTTAAGCCACAGTGTCATTGACACTTTCATTTTTCTTTTCTTCTGTTGAGAGTAAACATACCCACATTTACTTTATCAAACTTATGCAAGCGTTTCTTTTCAAGTTAGGTATATATGTTTTTTTATGAGAAGTTTTTTGGGGGGAAAGTTTGGTGGGTGAGAAAAATGTTTATATTTTCAGATAACAGCCTGTTGCAACAATACGCAAGTCCTTAGTTGATTAAAACCCCTTTGTCTGACAGTAAGCTCCCCTTTGACTGACAGCCGTGTTAGAGGTTTATGGTGCAATAATCACTAAAACAGTACACTGTGTTCAATAATCATAGTACAAACATGTCGGTTATCTTTGAGAAAAAGTTAAAAAAATAGATTTTGCCGACAAAGTTGAAAAAACAATTTGGAAAGAAGTCAATTTATATAAATTCTGATGCAGGCTCCTAACTTTAAATAGAAATATTTGTTTAAAAATGGTTGAAAATTTTTTACGACAGGGTAAATGTGTATTCCTATTATTAACACTTTGCATCTTATTTGCATTTTGTAAAATTTTGAAGTAGATTCTCAGTTCAAGTATTTTCAGCTCATCTTGACAAAGTCAGGCTGAGCTAATCTCATCACTCTCCGTCCGTCGTCCATCCCTCATCCATCAACACCATGTTTTGGTCTTCTCCTCCAGAGCCATTGGGCCAATTCAAGTGAAATTTGTGTGAGTGATGGTCCCAAAGGGGCATTGAATTTTTGTTCAACTCAACATGCCCAGCCCCATAGGGAGGGAGTGGGGGAAAATGCTCCAAAATATTTTTAAAATCTTTTCTCAAGAACCAGTGTGTACAATGACTTAATATTTGCTATGGAGCTTCCTTTTGAGGTGAGAATCAAGTTTGTTCAAACGAAGTTCGTGAAGCAATATTTGTCTTTGTAATGGTAGGGGTAAGATTTTTGGCCCCGCCCAAAATTTCTATTTTCTGAACTGATGGTCCGGTATGAATCAAATTTGGTATGTGGTATTATTGGGTCATAAGCATTTGACCCATGCCAAAAAAAAAAATTTCCGCATCCCCATGGGAACCCTAGGAACTAAAAATAGAAATATTTTCAATCGCACATATTTCCCAAACCACACTGAACAGAGAGCAGTTATTGGTATGAAGTATCCTTAGGACCAGTAGAATTGAAAGGTAAAAAAAAATTGCCATCGGTTATGTTAGGGTGTTCTGCAATGGGCATCGAAAAAATGCTGAGTCAGCATATTTGCAAAAATTTTAAAAAATCTTTTCTCCAGAACCAATCATCAGAATCCTTTGATATTTGGTATACAGAATTCATAGGGGGATCAGATACAAGTTTGTTAAAATAAAGCCCATTGGTTCATATTTGGGCTCAATACAGAAGCCCAAATTTTTAACATAGGGTAATATGAGGAATATTCTTTAAAAATCTTCTTCTCTAGAACCACCAGTCAGAATCTTTTAATGTTTGGTATACATCATTGTTATGAGGGTCAGATTCAAGATTGTTGAAACCATGTCCCAAGGTTAATTTTTTTAACTTTGTTCAATATGGGGGATAATTTTAAAAAATCTTCTTCAGATCCACTAGTCAGAATCCTTTCATATTTGGTATGCAACATCTCTAGGGGGGGTCAGATTCAAGTTTGTTCAAATCAGATCTCTAGGTTTATATTTGGGCTTGCTATGGTAGCCCAAATTTTTACTTGGTGCGATATGAGGAAATTTCTTTAAAAATCTTCTTCAGATCCACCAGTCAGAATGCTTTCATATTTGGTATACAACATCTCTAGGGGAGGGGGGGGGGGGGGGGGGGGCAGATTCAAGTTTGTTCAATTTGAGTGCCTGGGTTAATATTTGGGCTCCATAAGGGAACCTGAAATTTAACTTAGTACAATATGAGGGAATTTCTTCAGAAATCTTCTTCAGATCCACTAGTCAGAATGCTTCCATATTTGGTATACAACATCTCTAGGGGAGTCAGATTCAAGTTTGTTCAAATCAGATCCATAGATTAATATTTGGGCTCGCTATGGTAGCCCAAATTTTAACTTAGTGCAATCTGAAGAAATTTCTTTAAAATTTCTCTTCAGATCCAACATTCAGAATGCTTTCATATTTGGTACACAACATCTCTAGGGAAGTCCGATGCAACTGTGTTCAAATCGAGAGCCTGGGTTAATATTTGGGCTCCCTGTGGGAGCCGGAATTGGCCATGTTGCTGAAGAATTAAAAATTTTGTGTTCAGTACCCTCTAGAGGTGTGTAACTAAGATTAATCCACAAAGGTTGTATCAAGGGGCTTCATTGGGGAGCTCAACATTTTACATTGTGATCAACTGAAGAAAAGGCATGATGCCCGGATTATTTTTGTCACTCCTGAGGGACTCAAGGATTGACAGTGTATCCTATGAAGGTGGATTGCTTAATGTAGACTCATTCTTGGACTCTGTTTCTATTGTGTTCTGTTCAAGATGAGCGCTTCAGGCCCCGTGGGGCCTCTTGTTTTAATTTCATGTAAAGCTTTGTTATGATGTCTAGATTGGAGCTATCAATCTTTTCTAAATGTCTTTGAAAAACATGGCCGGCAGTGGCCATCTTGGATTTGGCACATAAATTGTCAACAATTCCATTAGCAGACCCTACAGGCCACTCCTCTCACCCGATCGTTTTAAAATTTTATATGTAACTTTGGTATGATTTCTAGATGGGAGTTATCAAAATTTTATACGCCCGTTTTGAAAAAACAGGTCGTATTTTGGTATACCGCTGTCCGTCTGTCCGTCCGGTCACACGTTGTACAATAACTCAAGAACGCTTTCAGAGATTTTCGTGATTTTTGGTAGGTGGTGTATATCGATGGAGGGAAGCTCCCTTTCGTTTAGTGTTGCTGTTCGATTAGTCATTCCAGAGTTATGGGACTTTATTTTTCACGTGTCGAACAATAACTTGAAAATGCTTAGAGCAATTTTCATGATTGTTTAAAGTCCTCTCTGCCATCAGGCCGTCCCTGAACTGAAAATTCGCTTCTCAATTTTGAAAAATGTGAATAGAATGCAAATGGAAATATTCATTCAAAAAGGGTTGAAAATTCTTCTAAAGAGTGCACATTATATAAAATTTACCTCTTGTACTGAGCATTGTAACATTTAATGATGAAATTTTTTCGAGTTCATTCACAATAAACTATGAATTTCTGATAATCATTTTCTATTTCTTCTCCTTCAAAATACCCCTGATACACATTTTTGCAGAAAAACCCTAAAAATAAATGGGTTATGTTGTAATTTTAATAAAATTTGTCTTTTCCTTCAGAATATCCCCTGATACACATTTTTGCAGAAAACCCTAAAAATAAATGGGTTATATAGTAATTTTAATAAAATTTGACCTGTTGGGATTCGGTTTGTTGGGATGACCATTTTCGACATTCGTCTTGTTGGGATTCGGCCAGTTGGGAATAAACCTGTACATATAGAAAATGGAATTCCATCAATTTCAGAGTTCAGTGGGTAAAAATTGCAATTCCATCTTCTACAGACTGAATCTGAGATTGCTGCCCACAGGTACATGTAACTGCTTCCCACTTCCCCCACACAAACTACAGGATGGAAAGGACAACATTGTATTCAGACTGTTTTGTTTAACACAGTGGGTCAGTAGGCTGTTATTGAGCATTGCTGAACAATACATGTAGGTACATTTTCCTTAATAGCTCTTTTTATAGCTTATACATCTAGCTGAGTGTGAAAAAGAACCTGATGACAAATTTTGATTTTATTTTCCTTTTGTTTTGTCATTTCAGCACCCTGGTGGGGAAGAGGTATTATTAGAGCAAGCAGGTTGGTAATTTTCATTTACGTGCATACTTTTCTCAATAACTGGTAAACCGTAGGGCTGTAACGGTTACAAGATTTTCAAAACCGGTTAACCACTTCCAGTAACCGCAGTTAACCAATTAACCACGGTTGTGCAAAACATTCCATAGGCGTAATGTCTTCTGTAGTTCTTTGGTATTTATATTGAGGGCAAGATCAAACTGAAAAATGCCAGTCTCAGTCCAGGCAATGAACCCCTCGGCGATCAGCAATGCCAAGGAAAATGCTGTGGTAGCAATGCACATTGTCTGCCAAAAAAATTGCCGAGGGGCTAATGTAAAATGTCAACCCCCCCCCCCCCCCCCCCACCTCCCAGTGCCTGTGTTTAGGGTAACCCAACCGACCCTAAAAGTCGCTCATTTAGTTCATTGTAACCCTAAATTTTCATCAGACTTCAATTGTGAATTTGAAACTGATTTTGAAGTTCAAACTTTCAAAATTACTTGCAGAAATAAATCTATCGGACAGTATAAATGTGGAGCAAGAGGTAAGTTCTGGTTCAGCAAAGGAAACCGCATTTAATAAACTGATGAGTATTATTGATTATTGTGTTGAGTTTCATGTATTGATACTGAAAGACCCAAATCTTGGCTTACTTAAGTCTTGAAAATGTCATTTGTACAAGCATAGTGTACAACAGGTTTTTGGCTCACCTGACTGAAAGTCAGGATGAGCTATAGTGATCACTCACCGTCTGCCGTCCGCAGTGCATAGTTTCACATGTTTGTTGAAGTCAAATCCCTGGGTCCATATTTGGGCTCGCTATGGGAGCCCAAATGGTTAAATTAGTGCAGTATGAGGAATATTCTTTAAAAATCTTCTTCTTCAGATCCACCAATCATAATTTTTTGATATTTGGTATGCAGCATCCTTAGGGGGTGAGATTTAAGTTTGTTCAAGCCAAGTCTCTCTGTTCATATTTGGGCTCCCTGTGGGAGCCCAAATTATAAATCAGTTCAATATGAGGAATTTTCTTTAAAAATCTTCTTGTTCAGATCCAGCAGTTGGAATGTAGGTATACAGCATCCTTAGGGAGGTGTGATTCAAGTTGTTCAAGCGAAGTCTCTGAGTCCATATTTGGGCTCCCTATGGGAGACCGAATTGTAACCTTGTACAATGTGAGGAACATTCTTTAAAAATCTTCTTCACATCCACCAGTAAGAATCTTTTGATATTTGGTATACTGTATCGTTAGGGAGGTGAGATTCAAATTTGTTAAAGCCAAGTTCCTGGGTTGGTACTTGGGCTCCTTGTGGGAGCCCGCATTATGACTTAGTTCAACATGAGGAATATTTTTAGCTTACCTGACTGCAAGTCAGTGGTAGCTATTGCCATCACTTGGCGTCTGTCGGCCATCGTCCGTTAACTTTTGCAAACTTGGCTTCTTACAGCCACTAGGCCAAATTCAAACATATATTGCACAGACCATCTATGGAGTATATTCAGGCTCTGGTTGATGCCCCAAACGCTTAAAAATCTTCTCACGAACCACCAGAGGGAATACCTTGATATTTGGAATGGAACATCCTTTGGTGTTGAAGATTAAAGTTTGTTCAAGGGAAGTTGGTAGGTCAATATTTGGGCTCTCTGTGGGGACATATCCATTTGGACTCTGCCCCAAATTTCTATTCAAGAGCCGGTCGGCCAATCTCAACCAAATTTGGCATGTAGTATAAGTGGGGCCTAAGTTATTGATTGATGCCAGAAAAAATTTTTCACAGCCCTGTGGCAACCCCAGGGGCTAAAAGCAGAACAAAATTCTCAAGCCCATTTTCCCAAACCACATGGAACAGAGGACTGTTATTTGGTATGAAGCATCCTTAGGACCAGTAGAATGGATTGGTTAAAAAAATTGCCGCCGGTTCTATCCGGGTGCCCGGTAGAGGGTATTGAAAAAATGATGAATCCACATTTTTGCAGTAAGATTTCCCAAAACAAATTGTTAGATTTTCCAATTTTATATCTTCCATCAAATGTAAACATCTACCTGTCAAACACATGTTATTGTTTTGTTACAGAGAATGAAATCCTTTTAACCCTCATCCATAAGTGACAGAGAAAAAAATGATCTGATTCTTGTATGAACTCTTTCAATGCTGTGCACATGTTTTATCTGGTTCCTTGGAAAAAATGTTATCTGATTCCTGTATGAATATCTTTAATTTCACCCTCTCATGACTTCAGTGTGTTTTCCAAAGATTTTATTTCATGTTGAACCCCTTCAATGCTGTGTACATACGTTTTTTTTCTGGTTTCTTGGAAATATTTATCTGATTCCTGTATGAATGTCTTTAACCATCTCTTGACTTCAGTGTGTTTTCCAAAGATTTTATTTCATGTTGAACCCTATCAATTCTGTGCACATTGTTTTGTTTCTGGTTCCTTGGAAACATTTATTTGATTCCTGTCACGGTGGCTCAGTGTTTGACGATTGGACTTCTATGCTAGAGGTCCTGAGTTTTGAACCTCGTCCGGGACGATCCGCATTGTGTCTTTGGACAAGGCACTTTATCCCAGTTGCCTGCATGGGGGCACAATGACACTGTGTACTAAGTCGTACTCCACATCAGTGGTGCACATGCCTTCAACTGCTGTAACCCTGATTGAGCGGAGCTTGAACAGAGTTAGAACATTGAGGAGCTGACATTTGCTCATCGATGCTCGGTGGTTCTCTCCGGGTACTCTGACTTCCTCCAAACGTACAACTGTCATGGTCATGATTAGCCATTGTGCTTTAAACACCAATAAAGAAATAATAATAATCTGATTCCTGTATGAATGTCTTTAATTTAACCCTCTCAAGACTTCAGTGTGTTTTCCAAAGATTTTATTTCATATTGAACCCTTTCAGTGCTGTGCACGTGTTTTTTTCTGGTTTCTTGGAAACATTTATCTGATTCCTGTATGAATGTCTTTAATTTAACCCTCTCAAGACTTCTATGCGGTTTCCAAAGATTTTATTTCATGTAACACTGTTTACGAAAACCTATTTCTGATTTCATAAAAATATTTTACTCCCAAAATAAGCCTCCATAAATTCCCTTTCTGTTTTGTTTATTTTCGATGCTTTAACCATATTTTTATACAACAACCAATGGCCCAGACTTAGCTGGTGCTAACTCAAAAATATCCAGGGCCAAACACAAATTTTGCCCCCCCCCCCCCCCCCCCCCCCCCGTCCCCAATACCCCAAATTTGAATGCAAAACCGAAAATATTATGTCCTATGTGGTTTTCCATACTTTGTGAACTGCACATGCGCAGTATCCAGGAAGACACCGAAATTGGCATCAACCATCATTCTTTGTTTGACCCTTCTGCCAGTAACAACAAACTGACATCTGTGCTTTTAAATCTCAGTTTTATTGATGCCAGACACAAATCAATGGTGAATTTGGTGGATCCAAGGACACAGTAGGATGATGGAAGGAAGAAACGGTGGTTTGAAATGTTCAGGGCTGTAACTTTATAATTTTTACAAAAATTATTTCATGTTTCCCAATTTTGGGACATGGGCCTGACATCATCATTCTTGCTAATGATTTTGCCACTGTTTGTTAAGTGTTCCTTCCCTATCCTTCATTGAAGCCCCCCAGTTAAACTCCCAAGCGTTTTGGCTAGTTTTATTGAAATTTTTTTATTAATTTCTTGCGAGTTTAACGAGTTACACAGAATGTTTATTCTGTATATCCCCATTGTTGCGTCCTCACCCTAGGGGTGTTTAGGCATTTTTGGTCATGCATCATACATCTGATGTATCATTTTTTCTTCTGATGAAGATCTTGCTTTACATCGGATAGTTCAAAATCTGTTACTGACTTCGGGCCTTTTTATTCAGTGCCGGGGTCTTGTTTCCGGTTTATTATCATGGTAGGACTATTGTAAGATACATTATATATTCCGGTAGTGTAGCAATTAATTTTTTGGATAATAAAAATTTTTTTCTCCACACTTAGGCTCTATCGGGATACATTTGGGCTCATGGTTCCCTTTGGGGACTTGGGCTCCTGTCAAAATTTTTTCGAAAAATTGTTTTTGTAAATTATTTTTTGATTAATAATTTTGAATGTTATTTATTATGTATCTTTTTCATATATTTATTGTGGAGTTGGTGCGAGTACAATCAACTTTATTTTGATTCAGTATGAAAGCTTATTGCTCAAATTGCAAGGCGAGGAAGTCTTCCTCTGATTTACATGATGGTTGCCTTGCTTGTATTCGGTCTACTCTCACTAATTCTTGCTCAACATGTGTTGGATGGGATGACAAACGTTGGAGATGGGTGTCACAGTACGTTGTTAGCAGCGAGAGGCCAATGCCGGTCCTCTCGCCACAAAGTCACTCTAGTTTTTATTTCAGATGAACAGGAACATGGTGATGTTTATGTGATGCCTAGAGAGAGTGTGCTGCCGTCGTCTCATTCAGATGATCAAACAGTGGCAAAGTTGCTCATGAACATTAGACAGGGCAAAAAACCACAAACCAGTGGTTTCAGTTCCCTGTCACCAGCTAGCTCAACTGGTGAAGCGGTTACTCCATCCGTGGGTACTGTGACATCGGGTGTGTCCGTTGTGGTCGAAAGAAGTGGATTTGGTAGAGCGAGCACCTTAAAATATAAACAGGCTCACCTTGCAACGACGGAACAGAAAAAGAAGCCGGCAAGTTCAATGGGAAGCTTGGCGAGGTCTGAAAGGACCACGAGCGAGAGAGCCCCCTCTCTTTCCCAACAACATCTGGGGCCAGATGTGGTGATTAGGAACTTACGTATGTTGGAGCATACGTCCGCGCCTCCCGTCCAGGATGCTCCGTTCAATTCACAGCTGGCGTTGGCTTCAGTTACGGCTTCTATATCGGCATCTTCCAAGCACACACGACCGCACCTTAGCTACGTGACTTCAGATATCCAGCCTGCATCGCTGAGAAGGGACCACTCAACGTCGAAGAAGTTGGACCATCCAGTAGCTAAGGAGACGAGGCCTCATTTATCGGGACGTCCGGAAAAAAGAGCCGTCTCGGATACACCGTCTTAGGAGCAGCCGACGGCCGAGAAACAGAAGACCGCTGCTCCTTAGACCTCCGCCACGGACTTGCTGTTGCAGATTGCACAGCTCGTCGCAGCATCCCAGCAAGTGCAGGAGTGGCCTAGGGAAGGCTCAGATTCTGAGCTGTCGGATGGCGCTGAGTCGGTCCAGTCATCTGCGCATTCAGATGCCACTGACCGGAATCTCAACTGATTCAGTCGGATGGTGAAAGGGATACGGAGTAGGATTACCCTTCCTAGACATGTTCTTACCTTCGTCATTCACTATTCTCTCGGACACAGTTGAGACGGCAATTTCTTCAAACAGAGCGAATTTAGATGCTATGTCTTACGCTGATCACCTTTCAAGAGCTATGGCGCAATGTCTCAACAGAAAGGAATTTGAGGACATTCGTACCTCTTTAAGAGTTCTTTCCAGGGCTATTATGTTTACCATGTATAACTCCGTCTTAACAGTGGCTAATTTGAAGTTAATCAGACGTGATGGAGCACTTGCGTTGTCATCGTTAATAGATGACAAGGTGAAAAACTCTCTACGGGTCGCTCTGGTATCCGGTCATAAAAATTTTGACGATAAGCTTTCATTGGTCTATGACCAAGCTACAAAGAAAGCGTCAAACACTCTTCTCCTTAAGTCGGCGTCTAATCGACCCACAGCAGCAGAAAAGAGTAAGGGAGGACGTCCTAGACAGAAATCATCTAAAGGGGACTCCTCGCGAGGGTATAAGAAATCCTCTTACATTTACTCTGGGGATTGTCAATATAGCGACCTGGGAAGGGTGCGTATGTCTGACCGAGACAACCGGTCTGACGCCCCTAAGCTGGTGGGTCGAGGCTCTTCGCGAGGGGGACGTGGTTTCTTCTCCCGTAAGCCTCGCAGCTCCTGAATTCCAATGTGTTCTCTGTGCCCGTAGGCACAGAGAACACATTGGAACTCAGGAGAGTCAGGACCTCCATTGCTTACCAGTTGGCAGAAGGTTATCAAGATTCGCAACAAACTGGATAACCATTACGGGAGACCAGTGAGTGGGAAGTGTGGTCTCGTACGGCCTGTGGCTATCTTTCCAAGCAAAACCACCATTAACACGATGTCAGCGATGGACAAAACTTCCGTCAAATCCTTGCAAAAGGGAGTCTCTCCTATCGGAGGTAAAGTCTCGCTTGGCAAAGGAAGCAATAGAGGTCGTCGAGAACTAAGATTCTCTAGGATTTTACAGTCCCCTGTTCCTCGTACCGAAGCCAGACGGCTCGTTCCGACCAGTAATAGACTTGAGCTGGATAAACAAACTTATCGTAGATCCAAAGTTCTATATGGAGACCATTTGGTCGGTAAGAGCGAGCATTCGAGTGAACGATTATGCGGGAAGCATAGATCTAAAGAATGCATACTTTCATGTCCTGGTACATCCGGCATTCAGAAAGTACCTATCGTTCGCTGTTCAAGGGATAGTATATCAGTTCCGAGCAATGAGCTTCGGTGTGAATCTAGCGCCCTGGGCATTCACTCGAATAATGAACTCGGTAATGTCTCACTTCCGAGCTCATTCGTCTGCGGTAACGTAGGCTTACTTGGACGACATTCTTCAGAGATACGGTAACAAAACTACTCTTCAGGACGATGTTCAGAATCTGCTTCTTTTGCTCGGACGTCTCGGCTTCATCGTAAATGAGAAGTCGGATCTAGCTCCGTCCAAGTCGTTCATTCACTTGGGAATGAGCTTCGAGAATCACGACAATCTGGTTCGTCTGCCGTTACCCAGAGCGAAATTAGTCAGTTGTTATGCTTGCTTTTGTCTACACTCAGGCACATTAACAGCGAGGGAATTTATGCGACTGATGGGGTTGTGCGGAGCGGCTGCAGATCTTATTCTGATGGGTCGCTTACACACACGTCCCCTCCAGATATTCTTTACCCAGAACTGGAGTGTGAAGACGCATTCATTCGAGACCAGTATTGTTTTAACGGACCTGGTAAAACAAAAGGTCCAGATTTGGGCAGATATTCAGTGATTAACTCAGGGAGTTCTGCTGCAGCTGCCGGATCCGGCTTTCACGATTATGACTGATGCGAGTCAAACAGATTGGGGTGCAACCCTGAGCCCGACAGACTTGAAATGCCAGGGTGTTTGGGACCCTTGATTCCTGGAGAAACACATAAACATCAAAGAAATGATGTCAGTATGGTTAGCGCTACAACAATGGATTCACATTATAGCGGACACGCATGTTCAGATATTGTCGGACAACTCGATAGTAGTAGCGAACATCAGGAACCAGGGAGGCACGCATTCGATTCCGTTATTCGAACTAATGGAAAAAATTCTTCTGTATGTCATGAAGCATCATGTTCATCTATCGGTCCATCATATACCGGGTCGTCTGAACGTACTAGCAGACTCGCTCTCTCGGAAAGGTTGCCTGTTGCTATCGGAGTAGACTCTCAACAGACAGATTTGCTACCAGTGGGATTGACCTATGATAGATTTGTTTGCGACACACCTCATCAATCAGTTGCAGACTTACGTGTCGCTATGCCCAGATCATTGAGCTTATGCAGTAGACGCTTCCTCAATCTCATGGGACGGAATGATAGGATACACGTATCCGCCAACTCCGTTGATTCAGCGGATCTTGTTAAAAATCAAACAGTCTCGCTGCAAGATTCTCTTAGTAACTGTGGATCAATCTTCTCAGGTGTCTGTTATGGGACGTTCCCCGGAAGCTTCCTCCACGAAAGGACCTTCATTATCAGGGAAAGTCACGCACACTGCATCACAACCCGGAAGGTCTCAACCCTCACATATTTCCGTTGTGTGGTCCTTCTTGCACGGCAAGCAATTAACAGGATGAGCAGTGGACGCAATTTCTAACTGCAGGAGATCCTCCTCTTTGCTGAATTACGCAGCAAAGTGGAAGGTTTCTTCCGTTGGTGTAAGGATCAGTCGATAGGCGTCTATGATCCGTCCATACCGGATATTGCCAATTTACTGATCTACCTATTTGACGTTTTCAAACTGCAGCCCGTCACTATTAAGGGCTATAGGTCCATGTTATCGGACACTTACGCTCATCATGATAGCTTGGCAATTGGATTTAATGCTTCATTATCCAAACTAGTTAGAAATTGCTCTGTAAATAGACCTAGAACCCTCAGATTAATTCCTAAGTGGAATTAGCTTGGGTTCTGTTGAAGCTTAAAGAAGCTCCATTTGAGCCATTAGACATTGTAGAGTTCAAATTCTTGACCAATAAAATAAAATAGCATTTCTGTTAGCCTTTGCTTCCGCTAGAGGAGTTAGTGAACTCCATGCTTTATCTATTGACGAATCTCACTATCGTAGTGTTGGAAATACCATCATTTAACTACAGAAGTGGGATTTTTGGCTAAGAATCGGGCTCCAGATAAATGGCCTGAGCCTACAAAACGTTGTGTCAGCTGATCTTTTGAATAACAAAAGTAGATCTACGCCGCACAGTTGATGGCGTCATGAAAATTGAGAGCAACATCTCGTCAGGTCTTGATGCTCTAGCTCTTCAAATCACCCAACGTTTGACAGCTCCCTGCAGTCACAATATTGGAAGTGCATTTCTAACCTAGAAACCGAGATATCCAAATATCTGAACAACCCGCTTCCACCCAATGTCATTGAGCTGGACCAACTGGCTTTTCTCGAGCTCTTCTGTACAACCATTGACCGCCTTTCGTCCACCGAACATGACCAAATACCGGCTAACCAATGCCCAGCGGCATATGGAGACCATGACCACAGCTGTACCAGTCCCTAACCAGGACTTTACCACTATAACAGCTGCCACCATATCCCACTGGTACACACAGGGCCATAATCAACTCACCTAGTGACAATACCTCTGACCATGCAGGGCCCTCCTTCTCAAATCCACTCACCGGGTTATTTTACCAGTGGACACTATCATACCTCCCCGTACCACACGGGGCTGCAACCCACTCACCGAGGGGCCATTACCTCTGCCCAACCAGGGATATGCCTCCCTATATCCACTCACCGGGTGACTTCACCAGTGGACACTCACCACACCTTGGCTGATTTGCTTCCACATGCCCCCAAACAACGGAAGTTGGGAATGACCAACATTCTCCCACTGAACATTTCATCTCGGAGTGTGGCACACCATAGACCATATACCCGAGTCTTCTAAAGCAGGCCTCCCTGTTACACCAGTCTCCGGTTCTAACAATGTCACTCAACCTCCAATCATGGATCACTCGTCTGTGACCATTACCAACCAGGCTATAACATCAACTACTATACCCTCCTTTACTGGGCTTGCCCATAAATAGACCATTGAGGGCATATTACAAAATCTGGCCAGGTACTCAAAATTAAACAGCCATGACTATGCTGCTGAGCTCTTACCAGTGACGCTCGCTCATCCATATACCTATACATCATCGCCACGCATATACTTATCAAGCGGCTTCACATGTCAAACGCACACAGAATCAGCATACATGACGTTGAATGGAACTACATTCCAAACTTGCTGATACGACTAGCAAACACATTACCAACCTATCAATCTACACCCTCAGTATACCTGAGAAGATTGTACTCGGCAAGGGACTACCCACGCCTAAAAAACCTGTTAAATCCTTCTTTAATGAGGATATCCAATGGTTTGGGCCAACCTAGGGTCCATCTACGGTGACCATACATTGACAGTCTAATCCCCTTGCCACATTACCTTTCACAAGTACGGGGTTACATGAAACCACAAGCTAACCGGGCCTCCCCCCCTCCTCCCTCCCCCCCCCCCACATCCAAAATAGGTGCTCTAGCTGTGTAATACGAAATTATAATGACCATGGTACTCTGTGGGCAACCTGACCATGGACCAATGGTGTTCTCTTAAATCAGCTCATATCACTATACCACCTACATAAGCTGGGCTTATACCTGATGGGCTACCATGGCCTCTCCATCTCGCACCGCTGTTAGATGACTGCACCCGAAGCTTGGGGGCGAACCTAGTGGCTGCTATGTCCTTTTATAATCTTGCACAGACATATGATCCTTGGACACTAAAATTACGAGGTGTGAAACAAAAGTGACGGTTGAGCCAATGCCTCGCGAAAATCGGAACACTTTGATTATTGGTGCAATAAACCAATAAACATATCTCATTAAAAGAGCAACATTATAAATTATAAGAAAAAATAGTTGATAAGATATTGCTCTAACCTGAACTACAGCAATGTTTATATTTAAGTCTCAGTCTTAAATGAAAGTCAGAAATTCAGAATACTCAACGAATTGGTATTAAGTGGCGCTCACCCATAGCAACCGATATTCTCTGACATACCACAATAAGTTACCGACAAAGAATTAGTGATGAACCGTAGAGATGAGATGATTAATCGGTGTAACATCGGCACTCGGCCGATAAGCACCCATCGATTCACCATCGGCACTCATGGTTCAACATCGGTCCTCGCCGATTGTCTGAAACTCAGTGAAAGTGTTATGGATGATCTGTATTGAACTTTCTTCCCCTTCATGGGACAACCAGTGGCAAGTGATCGGTATGTCACTTGTCTGTTACTGATATCAGGTAATTGATGGTTCGTGAAAGAAAAGGCAGAATATTATATTAAAGAATAAAGATATTGATTGTGTAACTGTGTACCGAGTTGTTTTTTATCCACCATGATTCATGTGAATATGGACGCTCTTCACTGCCCAAACTGTACTGCATTCTGCAAAATGTCGCAATATTTCTTTCAACCACGCTCATCGTCTCATTAAATATATAATGGCATTCTTTATTCCCATATTGGACAGACAATTCCTCCTTATTAGTAATCTGTGTTAATTGTGAGACTGAGAGGTTTGGGTGCAATAAGTTTAATATCGGGCGATTCAGGGTGGGATTTATCAGCATGAAGCCACTGAATTTTTCTCATTGTTGAATTGTGTGGAGCACGTGATAAAAATAGATACCACAGGGGCAGTTCGCAGCCAACATTGACATATCGACACTGAACCTGGCTGTTATTGCCAGAGAATAAAAAAATTAAGAATTTTTCTTGTGGTGACCACACAACTTATTTCATTGGCAATAAGTTGTGGGATAACTGCACCAAGGGCAAGATGAACAGGGAATAGGTATGACCACACAACTTATTTCATTGGCAATAAGTTGTGGGATAACCGCACCAAGGGCAAGATGAACAGGGGACGTCTGAGCCCCACCCCCCCCCCCCCACCCACAACCTGTGGCGTTCACTTTCTCAAAGAGCAGGATGAATAAGGGATGTCCCCCACATCCCCCCCTTCCTGGGGGGGGGGGGGGCTCAGACAGGCAGGCCTGCCTATCTGTACAGGCTAGTAAGTTGCAAGATAGTCACAAAGAATTTCCTCACATTTTTTCGTCATTGATTCTTTCAACAAGCAAAACAAAAATTCATGAGCCATTGTCACTTGCCCTTCATTTGCTGCCTGTAAAAGTTTGAATTCTGCATGTGGGTTAATGGGTGGAAAACACTATTGCTTCAAAATGAAGACAAAATACACAGCTGGGTCAACGTGTTCTGAATCTGTTTGTTTAGAAATAAGGGGATCTGTTCGTTTAGAAATAAGGGACGGTAACGTAATTCTTGTGATGTCTCACAACAGAATTTTTTTCAGTTTTCAACAAACTTTCAATTACATTTTTTTTTACACAAAATGGATAAATTTTGTATGAACCATAACAATAGTATAAAAAGAGGTCAGCTGAAGTTAATTGAACTTCAGAGGTCATGTTTTTATTTAATTTATATTTCGAGTTTATATAATTTTGATTTCACATTACCGCGACAGTATGAGAATATATTTGGCACACAATGCAATGCATTTGATAAAACACATGGGCATGTTTTATAAATAAACAAACTATATTTAAACTGATCGCCCTGGAACACATAATGTGTCCCCATTGTTGTGAACAATATTGGCTTTCCCTTGTTTTCAAAACAGACTTTCATGTAGCATGGATCAAACTGAATATTACAACTCGGGGGTATTAATTCATATTTATTTTTGAGCAGCTATTTCTGCAGGGATCACATCAGGTAATTTCTCAACTCATTTTCTAAAGTAATAAAAAGGAACAATTTGGGTCACTGAAGTTTGAAAATGCTGTCATTAATAATTTAGGAACTGGGAATTTCCCATTCTTCTTCAACATAAAGTTGATGAACATGAGGGCTGAGAGTAATAAATAACACAAAAGCATGTAGTTTGGGAATTTATTTTTTCAACATAAAGTTGATGAACATGAGGGCTGAGAGTAATAAATAACACAAAAGCATGTAGTTTGAGAATTTATTTTTTTAGCTGAAAATGTGAAAAGATTAAATTGAGAAAAAAACAACTCCATAACACTTTCAGACTCAGTCATACATAATTTTATTTTGATTGAACAATTGAAATTTTCGTGCACATCTTCGTGATGACTGGTACCTGTACTGGCGGTAGTCAAAACTTTAATTCAGAGAAATATAGGGTGGGCTTATTTTGGGGTGATACCCCAAAAAATATGTTTTCTAAAAAGTTGGGGGGTGTGCTTACCCACGAGAGTGAGCTTACTGACGGGATGGTACGGTAAATTAAATTCTGATTACTCAATTTACTGTAAATCAGCCAGCTTCTACAGTAAGCTTGAATAATAAAGAAACCATCTGACATCGGCATTCAGTATCGGCCGATTGTTGTCTAAAATAATCGGCATTCGTCTTATGGGGCATTTTACTAATCGGCTCATCTCTAATGAACCGATAATTGGAATCGGCATTCGGAACCAGTCGGTTATGACAAGCGGCAGTTTCCGGTTATTCTATATTTAACACTGAATATTAAAAATTCTTTTGATATCTGGCCATTTCAATAAAGTTTCCCCATTAAAAACGCGTGTGGTGCATAACAGAAAATTTAGGGATTTGCAGAGCAGAGATATTACGGAATTTACTTACTGCAATCGTTACGAGATCTCGACCATTTCCCGAAGATTGTAGAGTTCATGTAAACATTAGTGAAACACATCAAGGGAGGTAACAGTTGAAAAAAGAACATTGAATCATACATTCTGACATTCGTGTAAACCATGCGTCATACTACTTCATAACGCACATTAACATCAAAATTATTATTCATTTAAGACATGTATGTGTGCTCAGTATATACTTGGTTAATACAGACAAGTATATTGTATCCTTACACAAAACCATATTAACACTATTTACCCAAATAAAACACAATCTTCACGAGAACAATATCGTGTGATTGTATCATTAATAACGATCTTTCCCCTACACCCCAACCAAAATGTAAATATTATTTTGGCTAATATTGCCCAGCACTAAATATGCATACTCTGAGAACTTATGTGGTATTAAACTTTTGTAATTGATGATTTATGAACGAAATTCTGTAGGATAACAGGCACCAACAGATTTTCTTCAGCATCCTACTTCAACCATCGGAATCGACATAATCGGCAGAGAAATAACCGGTAATTAGTTGATAGCAAGTTTTGATAATCGGTTCATCACTACAAAGAAACGGTAATCTCAGACTTACACACATTGAAGTCGTGAGGTATTTGTTTAATAGCTTGCCTGACTTTCAGTCAGGGGAGCTATAGTGATCACTCACCATCCGTCGTCTGTGAACATAGTGCTTGCGTCTTCTCCAAAACCACTGAACCAATTTAACTGAAATTTGAGATAATAGTTTATCATCTCGCATTTTGATTTTGTTCAAATCAAGTTGCCTCGCCTCTCGCTAGGACCACACCCAAAATGTGTGCCTAAATCTTCAAAAATCTTCTTGTGAACCGGCAATAGCAGAGACTTGATATTTGGTGTGCAGCTTCCTTTTGAGGTGTAGACTAAGATTTGTTCAAGAGACGTACGGGGAGCAAAATTATCCTTCGTTATGGGAGGATTTTTGCCCCGCCCAAAATTTCTATCTTCCAAACCGAGGGGCTGATTTGAACCAAATTTGATATGAGGGCTTATTCGGTCATAAGTACTTAATTTCTGCCAAAAAAAATTTTCCCATCACCCCATGGGAAGCACAGGAGCTAAAAATAAATTTTTTTTAAAATGCCCATATCTTCAAAACTACAGGGCACTGACAGTTCTTATTTGGCGTGAAGCTTCCTTAAGACAAACAGAATGGAATGGTAAAAACAAATTGCTATCGGTTTTACCATGGGGTACTTTTTCTGTACTTTGAAAAAGTGCTGAGTCAGCAAGCAATAGAGCTTTTTCGGTCATTGCCTCAAAATTGTGGAATGCTCTACCGCCCCACTTAAAAACACCACAAACACTTGATAAATTAAAAAAAAAGCTTGAAGAGCCACATCTACCAACTAACTTTCCTCAATCAAAAAGACTAGAAACTTGATGGCATGGGTGCTATAACCTTTAGCTCTCTCTACCTTTCAATTTGGTCAGCCATAGAGCACTTCATGTGGATATAAGGCTTATAAAATTCATCTTAATCTTAATTTTTAACACTGTGGGTAATGGGAAAAACATTTAAGACTACTTTTCTCCCAAACCACTGCTCCAAAAGCTTTCAGATTTCACATGTAACATCTTTGGAAGATTGTTTCACATGTTTATTGAAATCAAATCCCTGGGTCCATATTTGGGCTCTCTATGGGAGCCCAAATGTTTAAATTAGTGCAATATGAATATTCTTAAAAAATCTTCCTTTTCAGATCTACCAAACAGAATCTTTTGATATTTTGTATGCAGCATCCTTAGGGGGGTGAGATTCAAGTTTGTTCAAGCAAAGTCCCTGGGTTCATATTTGGGCTCACTGTGGTTGCCCCGAATTATAACTTAGTTCAAAATGAGGAATTTTCTTTGAAACTTTAAAAATCTTCTTCTTCAGATTCCACAGTCGGAATGTTTTTGATATTTGGTATGCAGCATCCTTAGGGGGTGAGATTCAAGTTTGTTCAAGCCAAGTTCCTGGATTCATATTTGGGCTCACTGTTGGAGCCCGAATTATAACTTAGTTCAAAATGAGGAATTTTCTTTAAAATCTTCTTCCTCAGATCCAACAGTTGAAATTTTTTGATATTTGGTATGCAGCATCCTCGGGGAAGTGAAATTCAAGTTTGTTCAAGCCAAGTCCCTGGGTTGATATTTAGGCTTCTTGTGGGAGCCCGAATTATAACTTAGTTCAATGAGGAATATTCTTCAAAAATCTTCTCCTTCATATTCGCCCGTCGAAATCTTTTGATATTTGGTATACAGCAATCTTCCAGAGGTGAGATTCAAATTTGTTCAAGCCAAGTCCCTGGGGTCATATTTGGGCTCCTGTGGGAGCCTGAATTATTACTTAGCTCAATATGAGGAATATTCTTTAAAAATCTTCTTTTTTTTTTTAGATTCACTGGTCAGAATCTTCGGATTTTTGGTATAAGGTTTTCTTAGGAGTGGCAGATGAAACTTGTTGAAATCAATTCCCTTGGTAGATATTTAGGCTACCATGTCAGGTGGTACTTAAGTACTTATGACCCCCCCCCCCCCCCCCCCCAGGTCCTCTTGTTTGATAAGACCGTCAATGTTGAAATTAGTAGTTATACATTGCAGATTAAATTCTGGGCAAGTACCAATAGGCTTCAGGCCAAACAATTTTTATACCGAAGCACATAAAAATTTCAATGTACCACACTGAAATTAGCTCTTATAACCCACTCTCCACAAGCTCAGTAAGCACAAAATGTATAGTTCAGTCACTTTCTGTCAGGGGATAATTTCCCCCTGTTTGATGACAGTTACCTACTTAGACAATGGTATGGGCCTAATAATTAAAATGCGCATACCTCCAACAATGCAGCTAGCTCATACTGTTAGGCTGTTTAGAACAGTCATATTTCATGTTGGAAACTGATACGATTTTATTTGCAAAACATTGTATCGACCCAATAATAGGGCAGCATCAATTTATTGGAAACAATAACAGCCCTGGCTAGAATGGTCATATATCATGCTGGAAACTGATGCTATCGTATATGCAAAACATACCGACTCTTATAGGGCAGCATTCATTTATTGGAAACAAAAATAGCCCTGGCGTCGTCTTATTCAAAAAGCACATGCATTCAGCAATTTAGCATGCATCCAAAATTTGCCTTAGAGCAAGGGCTAGGGATGGATGGAGGAAACGGGTAGCTAAGCCATTCACTCTTGTTCTTCCACCAGTGCCATCGACTATTATGCATGCCAGATACTGATATGATGTCACAATTAAAACATAATACATGCCGTTATAATATAGGCTGCAGGGGTGCAGAAATTGCACGAACGACTGTTTCGTTCGTGCATCGTTCGTGCAAACTGCAATTGGCAAAACCATGTTTCCATTCTTCTTCAAATTTGGCCTACCCACTTTGATGTGCCCGGAAATAAATCGTGCATGTTGTTATTTGCATTCAATAAAAAGTGTCTGCATTTACATGATTTTAATGAAATAAAAATTCTCCAAGTTCGGGTGTTTCGTTATTATTTATCAGTTAAAAGCAATGTGCATCGACTACAGTCGGATTGAGTCGACAAGCTGAGACTGGGTTTCATTGTTTTTCGAAGTGGCTTGGTTGTCATGACAAATAAACAAGTGATCTAATTTCACACAATACGCATCGCCGATTGGTCAATAGGTATAGACTATTTCTACAATCGTGTTTTGCGATCCACATAAAAGTGGTTATCAGTGAAAACATGATTGTATAAACAGAATATACCCGGCTTTTATAGTAAATAAAAAAACACGTGTACCACAAATTTTCAAAATGGCAAATAAGCAAGAGTCCGTGAACGAAAATACTTTTAAAAAGTGTTAAAGTTCCGAACTGTTTTTATATGATCTCAATGAGAACGGGAAAATTGAAAACTTACGTTGTACAATATGCAGCGAAATGTGGGATTATATACAGAAGGAAGCGAAATTAAGAGGGTTGAAAGGCAGTGCCCTGAACAGTGTGAAAACGTACATTGACGGCGTGAATTATGTGCATCGCGCAAAAATAAAAGCCTTAACTTAAGTGAGATATTGTCACCCGCATCAAATTCGACAATGAATGCCATTGAATGGCAAAAACACATTTCTTAGCAGTTTCATGTTTGTCAATTTCAAAGCTTGTTTAAAAAATAAAATTTCCAAGTTAGTACATGTAACAATCATGGAAATTTGAAACATGCTGTTTAAAAAAAGTGATTTTGGTGACCAAAAAATAAAGTGAATTTTCAGCCCCAAAGCCACCAGAAGGCTTCATTTGATAGCACATTTCAAAATTTTTCTGGGGGGAGAACCCCCCACAGACCCCCCTAATCTGCTTGTGCCTTCCGCACTCGCTGTGGATGCCTTCGGCATCTACAATGGGTTATGCAAAAAAAATTGGGTTATGCAAAAAAGAATTTGCTTAACCGGTTTTCAGGTTATGCTAAATTTGAATTCCTGCACCCCTGAGGCTGAGTCTCTTAGTGAAAAACACACACACCCATACAGTAATTACTCGAGATCCACAAACCACACATCATACCAGTCGAGTAACATGGGCTTAACCAATTCATCCTAAATCACAGATGCATCTAATACCTATATAACGGGTAATGGACCACCAATTGTATCAAGCTCGCCGATATACATCGTGTTAGCCGATTAACATGTGCTTTTCTTATTCACTGTAAATCACAGGTGCGCTTGACACCTATATCACAGTTAACTGAAAACTAAGTGTATAAAGATCGCCGATAAACTCATTTATCGTATCACAAACGTTAGTCTGAATTACCTAACTGTCTTCAGTCTAATACACTTTAATGTCAACAATGACTCACCCAGATTATGGGTAGAAGCTATGAACGATGCATAGCTAGCATGTCGAATCATGATTTGACAAACTATACAAAACTGTGCTTGGTCAAGGGAAAAAAAAAATACCTACACTCACCGAGCCAATAAGTCGTTTTTTCCTTGAGATCTGTCTTGCATACAATTGTGGGCTCATGGCTTTCACAATGGGTGTAACAACACCAATGTTGACCCCAATCAGGGCATTAGAATGGCCCAGTAAGGGCCTTTGTCCCTGAGCAAACAATACCATACTGGACAAATACCTACACTCATCTAGTCAATAACGAGTTGCTTTTACCATGAGATCTGACTTCCATACTGTTGTGAACCCATGGCTTTCAGAATGAGTGTAGCATGACAAATGTCGACCCCAGTCAGGGCGTTTGAAGGCCTAGTAAGGGCTTTTGTCCCTGAACGACACAATACCATACTCGACAAAAAGCAAACATGCAGAAGTTTTAACCCTCTCACTCCCACTCGAGTATGCAATACTCAACTTGGGTATATAGTGCAATACCAAACAATTCTAGAGCATTGATATGTTCACCTATTCCCCAACATTATTCAGTAATAAACTGGGTCCTGTTTAGGCAACAAATATGGTCAGCAATATCCAGGAATTGTATCCTTGGCCACGAGCCAAGCACTGAATGACCTATCCAACATGCCGACATACTTGCAGATATATGTCCAATTCAAACAAACTCAAGTATTTGCAAATGTTTGTTTATCAAAACAAACTTAATTACACGACATACACCATTTATCTGACTCCAGTTTTCAAAATGAGTCCTGTGCTGGAATAAACACGAGAACTAGTCCTGGCGGAATACACCTACCTGTAACTCAGTCACATTTTCTATGCTCAGCACATTGTGACCATAATAGAACTCCCACGGTTGCTTCCGACTAGCCTGTTGTGCCTGTCCTTCCCCCATCTACATTTTCTTTTAGCACAAGCTACATCCTGTAGTTCTTGTCCGTTCATCACAAAATTTCATATGCAGGTTTGTGTCATATCTAGATGAGAACGTCCCCTTTTGGTCGTGATCGGTCAACCGTAATGGCTGCCTGAGCCCAAAACTCGAAAACCTTTAGCACAATCTACAGGTCATATTTATGGAGGAATTTCATTGTAACTTAGTAGGATGACTCCATATAATGTCTAAATGAGAACGTCTCCTTTTAGTCACGATCGGTCAACTTTGACAGCTACAGGGGCCCAAAGCCCGAAAACCTTTAACACAGTCTACAGGTCATATTTATGAAGGGATTTCATTGTAACTTGGTAGTATGACTCCAGATTGTTTGTTTGTTTGTTTGTTTGTTAAGGTTTAACAACACTTTAACGGCCAAGGTCATATCGTGTTGTGACAGTTTTACGGGTGGAGGAAGCTTTTTGACTTTCTGCATAAATCTGCAGTTTTGAAATTACTCCATTAAAACTTCATTCCGTGTACACGTTTACCAGAACTGTAAACGTTTAATGCCCATAAACAAAACGTTCACGTTTACACGTGTAAACGTGGAAGCCTTAAGGAGTACATGTAAGGTCTGGGCAAGTTGTCAATGTACAACCCTCTTTCTGTTAGCATGTTGTGTGTGTCATGTTCATAATGACGAAAAGGAAATTGATTGGAATTGTACTTTAAACGCATCAAATTGTGAGTGATTAAAAATTTCCCAACATCAAAAATTAATTGAATGTTTCTGTTGACGCAACTCAAATAGATAAAAAAACACCCAAGAACAAAGGCAAGCGATTATTCGCACACCTTGAACAATTTTTGTGTGAGCGATGGTGCGAGCGCGATCGCACGCCTTTCCCATTGCTTAGTAACATAAATTTTGAAATTGTGGAAGCAAGTAATATTTCTGCCATTTGATGCAAATGTTTATCGCAGTCAATGGAGGGTTTACGAAGGAATAAAAAATAAAATATTGTTAAATACTTTTCATTTTCAACCAAACTGACTTTAAAACCAAAGCTGGGTAACCTTGCAAAATACTCATCTTATGCATCATTTATGATCTGAAAATATATTTTTATAGGATTAAGTAATCATTTTTGTTGGAATAAAAATATTTGGCGATGGCATTTACAGCGGCATGACCTGTCATGTCGGTCACAAACAGTACTTACGATCCATTGATAAATAAAAAAAAAACAAGTTTCCAATAATTGTTTCAATAATTTTTTTAATTTAAAAACCGAAAATGCAGTTCTAGATAGCCAGCTGCAGTTTCAGTTTTTGGTAGTTTTACACAACACCAACAGGTTTTTGCAGTTAACCTCCCATCGCTAATGTGATTTCCAAAAGTTGTTAGGGGTGTGAAGGCCAATTGGCTTCTCAGGTGAGCACCTTAGTTGCCTTTGAGAGTCTTATTTTATGATCACTCTTGCCATTATTATAGGAGGTGATGCAACAGAAGCATTTGAAGATGTAGGTCATTCTACAGATGCAAGGGAGTTAATGAAGGACTACCGTATAGGAGAAATAGCTGAAGTAAGTTCAAACTTTAGTTGAATGCTACATTTCATATAAAATTGAAAGCACATAAATTTCACTTTGGGCATCTGTATTAGGCTTTTTGATAGTACAAATTTACAGTCCTTAACGATGTCCCACAAAATATGGCCATGTCTCCTAATCATGAGATTTGTACTTAGGAAACACTGAGCAAAAAATCAAGAAGTTTGGTGGAGCTTACAGGTTTTGATTTTTTCAGATTCGGTCCAGTTTCAGGGAAAAACCTAGGTTTCAGTTCAGTTTTTCTGTGTGTTGAGAACATTCAGCACTGTGATCACAAAAGCGACTACATCACTATTCGGTTGGTGACACTAATAGTGTTCAACTGATGATTGGAATCGGCCACCCCAATCGGCTGATTGTGGGCAAATGGATGACAATGGCAACGGCTCCTAGAACATCAGTTCAACCGATTGTTGCGAAGCCTTTTGGATGATTCATTAACCACATTTTATTTTCTTCTGCAATTGTTCAGTTGTTAATGTAAAATGATGTCAGTGATACCATTCAGTAAAGTTGAGAAACAATGACAGTGTGTATTCTTAATTTCTCTAGACACCCCTTTACAGGATATACAAGTTAAACGACATGTAAAGCTTACAGCTGAGTGTACTTGCGACAATCGCCCGTTCATACCAGAAAAAGTGATGGTTGCACTCCATTGACTCAGGTTGCAGTAAAATCACCAGTCGTGCGCACTTGGGTGGTGTACGTGGCTCTGAAAGACATGTATACTGCCCAAGTGTGTGCATCTGGTCATTTTACTGCTACCTGAGTCAACAACGTTTAACTCTGTGAAATATGTTCAATTTAATGTAGTTCTTTCAAGCCTTGACTCGTCTAGTAGTGGACAGTATTACAGTAGAAATTGCCTTCGGAATCGGCCAATTGTGAGCTCAAATAACCGGTAAGTGGTCACTAGCCATTTCTGGTAATCGGTTGAACACAAGACACTAAATAAAAATGCATCGATAAAAATGCCTGTAACTCGGTACAAAATCACGATTTCCATGATGAGCTGAATGCCAACAATCAACCGTGTCATGACTTTGGTGAAGACTCAAATTTTCTGATTTCATACATGAATGAAAATTTCTACAGTACATACTGAATAGGGATGCAACAATTGTGTGGGTAAGATATTTTAAAGTTGAAACACTACACAATCTTTTTCATTTCACAATATACACACACACACCCACTCGTTGGATTTGCAAAATATGGCATTTTAGATTACCCCAACTGATTTATGCCGGATAAAAATGTCTTAAGAGGTGTCTTGGGTCTCCCTAAGAAATGGTTACAAGGCCTGGAATTATCTTTAAAAATTAATAAAATTTGAGTTGTGGACATCTCAAAGCTGTAAATTTGCACACAAAAAATACAAACCCTAGGATATTTGACATTTCACAGAAGATTTTAGGCCACTTTGCCAAGGATATTTAGAACCAATTCACCCTCGCTCATTATCGCAATGTTTTTGGATGTTTTTAGCTTAAAGATAAGCTATTGCCATCATATATGCGGAAGTGTGTGAGTCTGTTCACATTTTCCTTTAGCACAGGCTACACCCCGCAGTTCTTGTCTGATCGTCACGAAATTTCATATGTAGGTTTGGGGTCATGTCTAGATGAGAACATTCCCTTTTGGTCGCGATCGGTCAACCGGTATGGCTGCCCGAGCCCAAAACCAAAAAAACATTAGCACAGTCTACAGGTCATATTTATGAAGGGATTTCATTGTAACTAAGTAGGATGCCTCTGTATAATGCCTAGATGAGAACGTCCCATTTTGGGCATGATCTATCAACCGTGATGGCTGCCCAAGCCTGAAGCCCAAAAATGTTTAGCACAGTCTGCAGGTCATATTTAATATGGAGGGATTTCATTGTAACTTGGTAGGATGACTCCGGATGATGTCTAGATGAGAACCTCCCCTTTTGGTTGCGATCTGCCAACCGTGACGACTGCCAAGCCCAAAACCCGAAAACCTTTAGCACAGTCTGTAGGTCATATTTATGGAGGGATTTCATTGTAACTTGGTAGGTTAACTTCATATAATGTCTAGATGAGAACGTCCCCTTTTGGACGTGATTGGGCAACTGTGACAGTTACAGAAGCCCAAAGCCCAAAAACTTTTAGCACAGTCTACAGGTCATATTTATGAAGGAATTTTATTGCAACTTGGTAGGATGACTCCAAATAATGTCTAGATGAGAACGTCCCCTTTTGGTAGCGATTATTCAGCCTTGATGGCTGCTCGAGCCCAAAAACTTTAGCATAGTCCATAGGTCGTATTTATGTAAGGATTTCATTGTAACTTGTTAGGTTGACTCGATATTATTCCTAGATGATAACATCCCCTTTTGGTCGTGATTGGTCAACTGGATGGCTACAGGTGCCTGAAGCCCGAAAACCTTGAGCACAGTCTGCAGGTCATATTTATGAAGGGATTTCATTGTAACTTTGTAGGATCACTCCAAATGATGCCCAGATGAGAATTATCCTTTTGGTTGTGATCATTCAACCATGATGGCTGCCCGAGCCTAAGGTCGGAAAACCTTTAGCACAGTTTACAGGTCATATTTATGAAGGGATTTCATTGTAACTTGGTAGGTTGACTTCATATAATGTCTAGATGAGAACAACCCCTTTTGGATGCGATTGGGCAACTCCGACAGCTACAGGGGCCCGAAGCCCAAAAACCTTTAGCACAGTCTACAGGTGATACTTATGAAAGGATTTCATTGTAACTTGGTAGGATGACTCCAAATAATGTCTAGATGAGAACTTACCCTTTTGGTCGTGATCATTCAGCCTTGATGGCTGCCCGAGCCCAAAACCCCAAAACCTTTAGCATATTCTATAGGTCATATTTATGGAAGGATTTCATTGTAACCTGTTAGTTTGACTCCATAAATTGCCCAGATGATGACAACCACTTTTGGTCGTGATTGTTCAACTGTGACGGCTTCAGGGACCTGAAGCCCGAAAACCTTGAGCACAGTCTACAGGTCATATTTATGAAGGGATTTCATTGTAACTTCGTAGGATCACTCCAAATGATGCCCAGATGGGAGTGTCCCCTTTTTGTCATGATCATTCAACCATGATGGCTGCCCAAGCCCAAAGCAAAAAAACCTTTAGCACAGTCTACAGGTCATATTTATGAAGGGATTTCATTGTAACTTGGTAGGTTGACTTCATATAATGTCTAGATGAGAACGTCCACTTTTGGACGCAAGTGGGAAACTGACGGCTACAGGGGCCCGAAGTCTGAAAACCTTTAGCACAGTCTACAGGTCATATTTATGAAGGGATTTCAATGTAACTTGAGAGGATGACTCATTTTGGAATAATTTCACTGTAACTTAGTAACTTTCGTTGATATACGTTAACTGTGAGGGCCACATACATTAACTGTGAGGTCATATTAACCCACCCCTCAGCTCTTTAGTACAGTGTACACCTCATATTATTTTTATCATAAACATAGCATACAGGGAACAGAAATGAACATATTCCCAATTATTACAACATTAACTGTGAGGTCATATTAACCCACCCCTCAGCTCTTTAGTACAGTGTACACCTCATATTATTTTTATCATAAACATAGCATACAGGGAACAGAAATGAACATATTCCCAATTATCACAATTCTTGTCTTATTTCATAATCCTTTCATAAACATTGAACATTATCCTTTTCATCAAACACAACACACAAGTTAAGCTACAGTGTCATTGACACTTTCATTTCCTATCCTTATGTCAGGTTCACATCTAAAATAACCCAAAACTTTTCACAAATTTAAAAAACATAAGAAGGATTCACTGTACTTATTTTAGGAGCGAGTGTACAGTTAAAACTAGAAGTCCTGTCATGAAATGCGCACAAATTGCACGTTGATATGCACGTTAATGTGTGCGTTATGGCCCAAGTAAAGCTATCATATTCTGTACATATGGCCTGTCTACAAGCAATGTTTCAGCAAATGGACCTCCGGGTAACCCGGAGGTCCATTGGCAGAAACATTGCATGTGTTTGCTATGAGTAACCAGGAGAACCTGTCGTGCTTTGGATACCATTCGATATGGCAATTGTGCGCAATTCCAACGCGCAATTAAGCCAAGATAAGCGCACTATTCGTGACAGAACTTCTAGTTTTAACTGTAACAGGAGTGGAGTTTGGGGAAAGCCAGTTGGTTGGCTCTGCCTAACACTAACAGGAGCAAGGAGAACTTTGCCCATTGTAGTTTGGAGTTCAGTGGAATTGATCTGAGACTTTTAAAAAGCTTTTAAAAGCCTTGTTATGAGTGCTTTGAGTGTACTCATATAATTTGTAATTTCAATTTAAATCGAAACTTAAAAAATTTATAGTAATTTATATATTTTTTATACTTACCAATGACCCAGACATAGCTTGTGCTAACTCTTAAAATATAGGGCCAAACACAAATTTTGCCCCCCAATCCCCCAAATTTGCATCTAAAACCAAAGAAAACATGTCCTGAATGGCCCTCCATACTTCACCTCTACTGCGCATGCGCAGTGTCAAGGACGTCCCGAAATTGGCGCCATTAATCATTCTTACCATCAGTGCCTGGTAAGCGCTATGTCCTCAGCGGGGAGGTATGAGTTCCCAACTCCTGAGAGGGCCATCCCCGTCTGGGTCATTGGTAAGTATAAAAAATATATAAATTACTATAAATTTTTTAAGATTTTTATACTGTACCAATGACCCAGACATAGCTGAATAGTAAAAAGGCTGGAGGGCCCAGGACATAGAGGAAAATCCAATAAGCTCAACTATATAAATAGAGTCATCTCCTATAGGAGAAAAGGAGAAATAGGCTTCACGTGTATCTTTCTTATTTATGACAAATTAGAAAGACACAATACCTTTTATAATTGAGCATGATAACATCCATGTTCTCTTTTAATATCCAGTATAATTCGTATACTAATTAAATTTAAAGTAAGCCCATAAATAAAGTTAGTCCAAAGAAGTGAGTCTCTTTATACTCTTTTAAAAGTGTCCGAGGATAGTATAATAACATCCGTTTGACACATGACATATACAATTGCTATACTTTAAAACTATGACATGAATGAATTTAAAAACCTAACTTTCACTTAAGAAACCATCCCACTAACAGCTCAGAAATACTAACTCAGGAGGAGGTATCCCCTTGTTTTCATAATAAAAACAGGAGACCCAAGGGAACACCCTCCCCCCCCCCCCCTCCTTTTTCTTGCCCTGGGTCAAATAGCCCAGAGCGAAGAGGGCAGCAGGACAGAGTCACTGCCGGAACATAAAGCCTACATAGCTATAGTTGCAATTGTTAAGTGATCGACTTTCTGAGCAGCTGATAATGGACCTAAACAATGCAGGTCTCCAGAAATGGATACAATATTTCTGAGATAAAAATTCGTGAATGTGGATTGTTGAGACCAATATGCAGCCTATTTAATCTATAATAGCAAAACTATACGTCAGCCCAAGATGTAGACCAGAATTTGAAACTGCTGTCTCAAGGATACAAATGGTTGCTTAGTTAATAAGAACCCAAGCTAAATTCCGAATAGGAATTAATCTAACGATACTAGGTCTCTTATCGAAAAGTTTCAAACTAACTTAGATAAAGAGACATTAGGCTCCATTGTGAACTATCATGGTGTGCATAGGTATCAGATAACATAGACCTATAACCTATAAAAGTAACTGGCTGCAGTTGATCTCGTCAAACAAGTATACTAGAAAGTTGCAATGTCTGGTATGGAGGAATCAAAAATATCAACATAAAGATCCCTACACCAACGACGGAAGACCCTCCACTTTAGCCGCATAGTATAGCGAAGAGGAGGTCCTTCTACAGTTAGGAATCGCGTCCACTGCTGATCCTATACAGTGCTTGCTATGCAAGAAGGACCGCACAACGGAATACGTGAAGGTTGAGACCTTGCGGGTTGTGATAGAGTTGACACGATTTCCCCAGCGAAAAAAGATCCTCTCGTGGAGGAAGTTTCCGCGGTAAGTCCCACAGTAGACATCTAAGTAAATTTATCCACCATCTCTGTGGGACAGAGATGCTACCAACAGAATTGTATTGTGAATGAATAATTCTAGCAATACTTGCTGAATCAACAGCGATGGAGGATACGTATATCCTATCATAGCGTCCTACTAGATCGATAGAGCGTTAACTACATATGCTCAGGGATCCGGACACGGTGACACATACGTCTACAATCGATTGGAGAGTTGTGTCGCAAATAAATTATCACTGGGCGCTCCCATTGATAGCAAATTTGATTGAATACTTGTTTGTTGATAGTCCATTCCGACGGCAACAAACGACCCTTACGTGAAAGGGAGTCTGCTAATACGATTCAACAACTGAGAATATGACGAACCGAAACAGAACTTGGTGTCCTATAACAAACAGAAGGATTCTTTCCGTTAAAATTAATAACGGAACCGAATGAGTGCCTCCCTGGTTCCGGATATACGCAACTACTGTCGTATTATCGGACAGGATTGAACATGCGTTTCTGAATAAAATTCATCCAATGACGTAGTGCAAGCCAACATAATATTCTTCCTTGGAAGTAAGGAGCTTGCCTAAAAACTGCGGAACCCAAAGTCCCTGGCACTTCGAATCCGTTGGGATCAAAATTGTTTCCCAACCTGTTTGACTGACATCCGTCATAATCGAAAAACTCGGATCCGGCAACTACAGTGGAACTCTCTGAGTCAACCACCGAATGTTTGCCCACGTCTGAATCTCTTGTTACACTTGATAAACAAGAGAACAGGTATATTGAGCAATTCAAAATTGCTGAAAGGTTGCCGTCGAAGAGAAGCTTCTCAAGACCGAAGCGACTCTGAGAGAATTCTTCACCTTACTTATCCATGTGTGTGGATGTAGCTAGGGCTGCGTCACGTCTAACCAACTCCAGGTTGCCACTGAAGGGCGGAGTTATACGTGGAAAAACTACTGCCCCTGAAAGAAATCTCATTGAGGATCATATCCTGGAATTCTTTCTGTTGAAGACGTAATGATAAACGTCTCAGTAAGGTGGTATACGTATGCTAAAGCGACTAAGTTAAGTCTATTATAATCATTGTCGTTTCCAACATCGTGGTTGGAATTGACATAGACATCGAAAAAGATAATTAGCAGTCTTCAGTCTCGCCGTCTTAGATGCAAAGGAACTCTCGGTAAGCCCAGTTCTGCCAATAAACAGTTATTTCCTAGAATTCACGAAAGGCAGAATAGAGCATTGCGGACAAGAAACTATACTAGCATGTTGATAGCAAGCTTATATATATATAGCGTCGTTCAATAATTCAAATGTTCTAAAGACATTATTGGACTGCGTCGGCAACTCAGGGACAATGTCCCTGAACCGATCCAAAACTCTGTGTCCAATGACGCTATAGTCTCTTATCCAGCATCGCAGCAATGTAGTCCGACGGAACAACCTCTGGAAGATAATGCCGGAAGAAATGTATGGCAGCTTCTGTTGTTCCGAAAGGGAAAGCTCAAAATCATCCGAATCCCTTTCGCCATCCTGTCGGACCCTATGAAATATTCGGTCGTCCGTACCTGATGCAACAGCGGAGCGTACCGACCCAGCGCTGTCGGATTATTCCTGATCAGACCGAGAATCTGTCGTTTGCTGGGATGCTACGATAAGCTGTGCTATTTTGGATAGCACGTCTGTCACTGAGGCCTGTGGAGAAGCGGTCTTACGATGCATTGCCGCTGGAAGCTCCGCGTTCGTTACCCCGTGCATACTTCTATTATGCGAGCGACCGGAGTGTGCAGGCCTCGTGTCCCTTGGCTACCGGATGGCGTGACCTGTTCGCCTTGGAATCACTGAATGCCGAAGCTGGTCGGATATTCAAGGTCACGTAGCCAATGTGCGGTCGTGTGCGCTGCTGTGAGGATGAGGAAGCATTATCGACAGTCACTCGGACTGTCTATATAACGGAGCGTCCGGCGTGGCGGACATACGCTCCGAAGTTGAAATGTCTGAACCACAACATCAGGTCCCATATGTTGTTGCACGAGAGAGGGACCTCTCTCGCTCGCCGCCCGGACGGACCGGATGAGCTAGGAACCGGACTAACAGGCTTCCTCCGATCTCTCCTCTAATCCGTCGTCACTGGGTGTGTACTAAAGTCTATTATAGTGCTTGCATCACCCAAATCTCCATCCTAGACCGCAACGGACGAACCCGACTGCCGAACCATTCGATGAATGGACGCTACACCGGGTGAGCTAGCGAATGTCAACTCCGTCGATCCTACTAGGGACCTCGTAGGAGATTGACGTAATCCATGAGCACTAATTGCCGCTAGCTCTTCATTAACTATGACGACAGAGGCACACTTTTGAAAAACATATCAGTAATTTTGCGAACAAGAAACCAGATATGCTTGTACATAGCAAGCATATAAAAAAAATATATATAGCGTCGTTCAATAAATCGAACGTATCTGAGACATATTGGACTGTGTCGGAACTGAGGGACGAAGTCCCTGAACCGAACCAAAAATTTCTGTGTCCACCGACGCTATCAGTTTCTTATCCGGTATCGCAGCATTCTGGTCCGACGAAGAACCTCTAGAAGAAGAAGTCGGATGACATATACAGCAGCTTATGTTGTTCCGAAAGGGAAAGCTCGAAAACCTCCGAATTCCTTTCGGCATCCCGTCGGACCGTATGAAATTTTCGGACGTCCGCACCTGATGCTTCCGCGGAGCGTCCCGACCCAGTGTCGTCGGATATTATATTATGCGACAGAGATTCTGTCGTTGCTGGGATGCTGCGATAAGTTGTGCTATTTGGGATAGCACGTCCGTCACCGAGGCCTGTGCAGAAGCGGTCTTACGATGCTTTGCCGCTGGAAGCTCCGTGTACTTTGACTCCCGCATACTTTCTTATGCGAACGTCCGGAGTTTGCAGGCCTCGTGTCCCTGGCTATCGGATGGCGTGACCTGGTCACCGAGGATTCTCTGATTGGCGAAGTTGACTGGATATCGGAGGTCACGAAGCCAAGGTGCGGTCGTGTGCGCTGCCATGAGAATGAGGAAGCCTTATTGACAGTCTCTCCGGACTGTCTATATAACGGAGCGTACCGAGCGGCGGATGTATGCTCCGAATGCGATACCTTTTGTACCACAACATCTGGGGCCAGATGTTGAAGTACGAGAGAGGGGCCTCTCTCGCTCGCAGCCCGGATGGGCCTGGACGAGCTATGAACCGGACTAAAAGGCTTCCTCCGTTCTCCCCTCTAATCCGCCGTCACTGGGTGTGCACATGGATGTATATAGTGCTCGCATCACCCAAAACTCCTTTCTAGACCGCAACGGACGAACCCGGCTGCCGAACCATTCGATGAATGGACGCTACACCGGGCGAGCTAGCGGACGTCAAAGGCCGTCGAACCTACTAGGGTCCTCTTAGGCAATTGACGTATTACCTGAGCACTTTTCCGCTAGCTCTACATTAATTGTGACGACGGAGGCACACTTTTTGGAAGACATCACGGATACATCACCCTGATCATGATCGTCTGAAATAGAGAATGATAAAGTAGAGTGACCCTGCGAGGAAAGGACCGGAATGGCCAATTCCCCACTAACATTCCGTGACACACGCTTCCCATGTTGTCATCGTAATCAACACATACAGAACAGGAGTTAGTGCGAGTACACTGACTACATTATACAATGATTATGAAAGTCAGAGGAAGATTTCCTCTTATTACAATTGAACAATATCCTTTCAATGTGAAAAGAAAACAAAGTCCTAGTACTCGCACCAACCCCTGACAATCAAAATACATAATAACAAGATCCATTAACATAGAAAAAATAATTGAATCAAAAACTTTTGAAAAAATATTTTTTCAGAACAGCCGAAGTTTCTGAAAAGTAATGTTGAGCCCCAATGGATCCCAAGTCTAAGTGTGGACAAAAATTCTAAAAATATTTTAAACAATTTATGCAACACTTACGAACAATAATAATGTGTCTAGTTATGATTAAATTAACATCAATATATTATTTTCAAGAAATCCCCCCTCACACAGAGGGCTGTTGGAAATGTAAACAATAAGTGTAAAAACACTAGATCAAGACTCCAGGCACCCTGGCCCGAAATCAGTTACCAATAATACACTATCTGATGCAAAACAGAGACTTCCAGGGAAGAAACTGCAGAACATCAGATGGTAGATGCAGAACACTACGCCTAACCACCCATAGGTGAAGACGTAAACATGGGGAAAAGAACAGAATACATTCTGTTATCCAGCTAAAACTCCCAAGAAATTTTAGTAATAATATTACAGAAAATATGCCCAAAGCATGGGAGAATAGCAAGAGGGGACTTAAAGGAAAGGGAGAGAGGAAAACACTGAATAAGCAGTGTAATCTTGATAACAAGAATGACCACAACAGGCAGTTGCCTCGAAAATAGGTAACTTAACATAATTTCATTAAAAAATTTTAAGTTACAGCCCTGATTATTTTCTGTCACTCATTTTTCCTCTGCTCCTTCTATATCCTCCTTAGAATCACCATTTCACTAATATTTATGTGTCTGGCATCATTTAAACTGAGATTTACAAGCAAAAAGTCAGATGTTAACTGATGAAGGGCCAAACTAAGAATGATTAATGGCGCCAATTTCGGGACGTCCTTGACACTGCGCATGCACAGTAGAGGTGAAGTATGGAGGGCCATTCAGGACATGTTTTCTTTGGTTTTAGATGCAAATTTTGGGGATTGGGGGGCAAAATTTGTGTTTGGCCCTATATTTTAAGAGTTAGCACCAGCTATGTCTGGGTCATTGGTACAGTATAAAAATATGAAAATACCACAATAGACATGCAGTTTGAATTGTAGGCTCACCTATTCCCTATGAATTAGAATATAACACTCTGTAGACAATAAATGGAGAAGAAAATTTTTACAAGACCAAAAAAAGTATAATATATCATGCTGAGATTTGAATGGGTATTCATCAACAGCCTAGAGGTCAACACAGATTCAAGATTATGTTGCTCCCCCCCCCCCTCCCCCAATCAACAGACAAGAACTGACTCTCTCTCGGTGGGGGGCAGGGGGGGGGGTGGAATACTGGAATCACCTCATCTGTCCGTCCATCTATCCATCTGTCCATTTATGGACCATGGGAACCTGTGCACCTGCGATACAGTTTCAATCAGAGTTTTCTTTCCAGAGTTATTCCCCTTTTCTTCTTAGAGTGCCTGAATTTTGTCCGGAGATTTTCTCAGATGTTTATGGGTTGATTCCTTTGAAACTTAGTAAGGATGTTCACTACCATGGCAACCTGCGACTATAGTTTTCATTGGACTTTTCTTGTCAGAGTTATGTCCCTTTCCATATTAAAATGCCTGCTTGCCAAGAATCTTGTCCAAAATTTTTCTCAGGTGATTTTGGGTCGATTTCGTTGAAACTTTGTACGGTTGTACACTACCATGGGAACATGAGCACCTGTGATTGTTGTTTCAATCAGAATTTTCTTGCCAGAGTTATTTCGCTTTTCTTCTTAGAATGCCTGAATTTTGTCCAGAGATTTTCTCAGATGTTTATGGGCCAATTCCTTTGAAACTTGGTATGGATGTTCACTACCATGGGAACCTGTGCAACTGCGATTATAGTTTTGATCGGACTTTTCTTGCCAGAGTTATGTCCCTTTTCTTGTTAGAATGCCTGTGAATTTTGTCCGGAGATTTTCTCAAATGTTTATATGTTTACTTCTTTGAAACTTTGTTTAGATATTCACTACCATGGGAACCTGTTTTTGCTTATTTTAGGTGTGAACCTGACATAACTAAAGGCAGAAAAAAGTATCCAAACATTCTGCGATAATGTGCGAGTGTGAAAAGGTTAAAAATATCCTTGGCGAAGTGGCCAAAAAATCTTCTGTGAAATGTAAAAAATCCCCGGGGTCATTGTTTTCGCAAATTTACAGCTTCTCAAATTCTATTATTTTTTAAAGATAAGTCCAGGCCTCGTAACCATTTCTTAGAGAGTGAGCCATAAGACACCTCTTCAGACATTCTCGCCTGGTGGAAATCTGTTGAGATAAACTGAAATGCCATATTCGATATATCCAATGAGTGAGTGTGTGTGTGTGTTCGTGTGTGTGTTGAAATGAAAAAGATTGTGTAATGTTTCGACTTGAGAATATTTCTCAGTTACCCGTGCGATTGTCGCATCCCCTATTCAGTATGTGCTGCAGAAATTTTCATGTATGAAATCTAAAAATTTGAGTCTTCGCCAGATGCGATTGACGCATCCCCTATTCAGTATGTGCTGCAGAAATTTTCATTCATGTATGAAATCTGAAAATTTTAGCCTTCGCCAAAGTCGCGACACAGTCAATTGTTGGCATTCGGCTCACCATACTGATTTTCAAGCGTTTTTATCGATGCATTTTTATACACCTGTTTTGAAAAAACGGAAGTATTATGTTATGGCGTTGTCTGTCCGTCCATCCATCTATCCGTTTGTCCATCTGTCCATCCCTAAACAATTTTTGTGTCGCCTACTCCTCCAAAAGTTTACATGCTACATTGTTCAAACTTTGCACACATGGTGATCACCAATTGCCATTGAGCATGTGACAAGGGCAGATAATTCCATTTTGTATTCCCAGATCTATGCCCCTTTTAGTACTTAAAACATTACAGTATTGAGTCTCCTTCTCCTTCAACATTTTTATGCTATATTGTTCAAACTTTGCACACCTGTTGATCACCATGTGCCATTGTGCATGTGACAAGAGCAGATAACTCTGTTTTGTATTTCCAGAGTTATGCCCCCTTTTAATACTTGAAGCATTACACTATTGTGTCGCCTACTCCTTCAACATTTTACATGCTACATTGTTCAAACTTTGCACACATGTTGATCACCAGTTGCCGTTGTGCATGTGACAAGAGCAGGTAACTCCATTTTGTATTTCCAGAGTTATGTCCCTTTCAGTACTTAAAACATTACAGTATTGTGTCACCTTCTCCTTCAACATTTTACATGCTATATTGTTCAAACTTTGCACACATGTTGACCACCAATTGCCATTGTGCATGTGACAAAAGCATGTAACTCTGTTTTGTATTTCCAGAGTTATGCCACCTTTTAGTACTTAAAACATTACAGTATTGTGTCGCCTACCCCTTCAACATTTTACATGCTATATTGTTCAAACTTTGCACACATGGTGATCACCACAGGCATATGTTGCCCCGCAAGGTAGTGCTCTTGTTATTTATTGTCATCGATTGGATTGTGATTCAGTCACAATCAGAGTGATATGCAGTGACCACTTTTGTGATCAGTGTATTGTAGGATTTCTGGTTTGCAGCAAAACCAGAACCGAACTGGAAAACAGCCCAAAACGCCCAGCTCAAAAGATTGGTAATAGTAATAATTTATTGATGTCATGTGCAAATGGGACCCCCAACATAATTCTCTTAAGAATTTGTTGTTTTGTTTAGTAAAGAAAGGTAAGAAATTTCCCTTTTGGATCTGCATACGATATCCAAATTTATTATTTTACACATCATTTTTTCAAATTTTAAAACAAAAAATCTACAAAACGATATCATTGGACCCTGAGGATGCCATTGCATTGAAACAGGTCTCATCAGGAAAACTGGAATGTTTCAATCTTCAAAAAAAAAACACAAAAAAAACCCAACTAAATTGTTAACTGCTTCAACACTGTGCTCCTGTATGGTATTGTCCTCAAAATATAATTATATAATTTACTGTAAAATTTCTGAATCATTTTTATGTGTACCCATACCATGTATGGTACACATAATGCCGGCATCTGAGGTGGTCCTCCATCGTTCGTCCATCCTTTGTCTGTCTGTCTGTCCGTCTGTCTGTCTGTCCGGCATCCGTATCCATTTCTTTGGCATTCGATAACTTGAAAACTATTGCTTAGATTGTCATGATACTTTATATTTGTGTTCAGGTTACTAATGCACCGAGCTGTATAGTTTTTGGTGTACATTTGATTATTCAATACTGAGATATTAACCCTTTACCCATCCAATTAAGCATTATTTCAATCCATTTCTTTGGCATGCGATAACTAAAAAAATATCAATCCTATTGTCATGTTACTTGATAGATATGTTCAGGTAACTGATGTGCCGAGCTGCATAGATTTTGATGTAAATCTGATGATTCGATCCTGAGATACTAACCCTTTATCCATCAAATTAAGCATTACTCCAATCCATTTCTTTGGTATGCTGTAACCTAAAAAATATTGATTAGGTTGCCTTGTTACTTCGTATGTGTGGTCAGGTTTCCGATGTGCCGAGCTGTATAGATTTTGGTGTAAATCTGGTAGTTTGATCCTGAAATTTTAACCCTTTATCCATCAAATTGTGCATTTTTTCAATCTATTTCTTTGATTTTAGTAATTGTTAATTAAAAAAAATGTCTTTTTGGTTATAATATTTTCATAAATACTTTCAGATAACAAAGAGGGTGTGCTGACAAAATGCCCTCACATGGATTTTACCTGTCAACAAAATTGGTCGTGAGATAATAACAGCATTCTACTAGTTGCGCATATGGGTACACATCTGATGATTCAATCGGCCTATTTTTGTATTCTAGGGATTCTTTTGGGTGTCTACAGGGGCCAAATATGGGACCTTTTACCAATGGCATTTGGACATGATTTTTCCCAAATGTCAGTCCTTCATTTACCATTCTCAGTCTCCACATGAACAAACAAAAATTTAATGCAGAATTGGTGTACTGAACTGGGTTGTCATAAGGTCTCAGAAAACCATCAGTTTTCTGAGTCATTGTGATTACCCAGTTCAGGACACGAATTGTGCATTAAACTTGAATTGCTAACCTAACAAAGGTTAGAAAGTGTCTGAATTCAAAGGCAAATTGCAAGTTCTTTGAAATATAAGAACAGTCTAACAGAGACTGGGGTTAGTATGATTCTGCACAACGCTTTGTTATAAAACATACTGTATATATGGAGTTGCTTACAGTATGTGGAGAGTGTATTATCACTAAATCACCCATAGAGTGGAGATTCCACCCAAGCAATAATTGCAAATTTGTTGTAATGCATAACAAGCACAAGCAAAGTTCCAGCCAATGGACCTCCGGGTTATACCCGGAGTTCCATTGGCTGAAACAGTGCTTGTGTTTTTTGTCCATATATGTGGAATTTGAAAGTTATACTTTGGGTGATAACTCCACTCCACATGTGATTTGGTCACAATCCACTCTCCACATACTGTAGGTATCGGTCTCAATGTTCTATGTTCTATTCGAATGTAAAATTTCTTGTCTTTGCGTGTATCTTCCCCATCAAAACAGATTCCCAATCGGGAGCCCCCATGATGCAAATTTTCCAAATGCCGTGGGCCTCAAACCCTTTCCAAAAGAGGGCAGAAGAATCTCTGTAGTCATATGAATGTTCAATAACACTTTAATCCCACAGCCCTAAAGGGCTGTAGAATTAATTTATTGCTCAATCTACTTGCACTGATTTGTTGTATATTGTGTCATGGAATGCAACTAGTTTCTTCACACAAAAATGCATGATTAATAGGTTGAAATGGTTTAACCCTGGTGCTATCTTCCGTGTCACTTCATTAGCTGCAAATGGAAGAGTCCATATTTCTTATATGGAGGTAGACCAATTAATATTTTCATTGTGCAGCCTTGGGGCTGCACATTGAAAATATTGATTGGTTTTCTACATACATTCATTTAGCAGCCATCCTATTTTATGAAATTATGATGTACATGTATGCTTCTGGCACAGAAAAATGGCCTCTCAGGTTCAAAGGGTTAATATTGTCTATTGTGCACAAACAATTTTATATCTGCAAATACTTTCTTATAACTATCGTTATATTTGTAATAATTTTGTTGAGAAAATTTGGGAATATGTATGGATTTATTTATAGACAGTGTAAATTTCGTGTCAAATGTTTGTTAAAAGCATACTTTCACTTGTTTGTGCAGGTTTAGATTCAGTATGGCTGTCATGATAATTCAAAATTACAATACAGTAAAACCTGTCTTGAGAGACCACTGTCTTGAGAGACCACCTGTCTTGAGAGACCACATCTACCAGGCGCCGATTGGTTTTACTCTATAATGGACCTGCTATGGGAGACCACCTGTCTTGAGAGACCACCTGTCTTGAGAGACCACTGTGACCTGGTGCCAACTTGTATTTTTATGCCATAATGGACCTGTCTTGAGAGACCGCCCCCTTGAAGACTGAAATCATGACAAAAACTTTTTACCTGTTCTGGAATTGGAAAATCCATTGTGGTTTTACTAACATAATTAAAAGTATTAAAAGCTCTTAATTGGGTTTCAATTGCTAACTCATTAAAGATTGAGATGTTTTTATAAGACCCCTGTGAAAAGATTAGGATTATTGCTGAATAAACAATTTCATACATGCCTGAAATGTGACAGATAGGAATAAAAATAAATTTGTGTTGAAAATCTTTTTGTAACAAATTGAAATGGACTGTTATAAAAATTATAAAAATAAATTAGTGTTGAAAATCTTCAGTGAAGATTTTCAACACTAATTTATTTTTATAATTTTTATAACAGTCCATTTCAATTTGTTACAAAAACTTCATAAAAAAGAACAACTACAAAGTAATTAGAAAAATCCATTCTTCTCCATTTCTGAATTTGTAGTTGGTTATTCACTGACTTGAGAAAACCTGAAACCTGTTATGAGAGACCACCTGTCTTGAGAGACCACTTTTGTGTGGCCCAAAGGGCGGTCTCTCAAGACAGGTTCTACTGTATTGAAACAATGAATTCTTTTTAATTTATAAATTTACCCCAGTTTACAAAACAAGAATGGAAGCAATCAAATGATGTTGGACAGAGATCATTAAGCTCCACAGGACACACCAGTATATTCCATGCTACGCCAGCCAAGCTCTTAGAGCTCAATCTCCACATGCGAACAAAGTGTATCCAACCAAATACTATATTTTTTAGTATCTTATAAACAAGTGTACAGTTAAAACTAGAAGTCCTGTCATGAAATGCGCACAAATAGCACGTTGATATGCACATTAATGTATGCGTTATGACCCAAGTAAAGCTATTAAATTCTGTACATATGGCCTGTGTACAAGCAATGTTTCAGCCAATGGACCTCCGGGTAACCCAGAGGTCCATTGGCAGAAACATTGCTTGTGTTTGCTATGAGTAACCAGGAGAACCTGCCATGCTGTGGATGCCATTTGATATGGCAATTGTGCGCAATTCTAACGCTCAATTAAGCCTAGAAAAGTACACTATTTGTGACAGGACTTCTAGTTTTAACTGTATAATTTTACCAACTGTTACCAGTTGAAGGCACTAAGCCCTTACACAAAAAATGTTTGAACTAAAGAGCACATAACATTTCCTCTCTACCTTGGGAAACCAATGGTCACTTCAATCACTTAAGTATACCATATAATCAAAGCAGCCTCCCTTCTATGTAAGCTGCACATATAAACGATACATTCTCACAAATATAGAAACTGAATATCCATGCCGTGAACCTAAAATAAACATTTATTTAATGCTCAGGCATCAATTCACGCTGAAAAATTAGGTCATATTCCCCTGTCGGTCGGCAAAACGAAATATCAAAATGATATTTAGAAATTCATATTTCATCGTAGGTTCGGATGACGAATCACATGTACTTTAAACGAGTCAGCACATCAGTAATGAATTCCAGAGTCCCAAATACAAACGAATTCGAATAATTGATAGTGACAGTGACTAAATCAATTCATTAAATCAGCGGTTTCAAAGTTTGACTTTCTCATTCACCTTCCAGCGAAAAGCCGAAATCACTTTCAAATTTCTTCAGTTCAACTTCACACGTCTTCAGTGCATTGAGTTCAAAAAAAATAAAATGACGTGTCTTGTTATTGAAAATAAGAAAGTGGTGTTTTTTGTTATTGTTCTATTTCTTCGAAACACATTGCGATTATTTCAATTCGCCAGCCTTGGTAAATCGTAAAGTTAGGGGAGAAATAAGACGGGACTACTTTTTGTGCGGATATTCACACATTCCAATGGTTGGAGTTTGGTTGTTGTAATTTTTGTATGGACGCCGGTTTGGCACATAAATTTTGCGCCTTAATGGCAAATAAAGGCCACAAATTGGAGAGTTTGTAGTCGTAGAGCATTAAATAAAAAGAAAATTCACGAAAATTTGATGAATACCGAAAATATCTCGTTCGCGGCTACAAGAAATATGAGGATCTTCACTCGCGACTGCGTCGCTCGTGAAGATCCTCATATTTCTTTGTAGCCACTCACGAGATATTTTTGGTATTCATCAAATTTTCGTGAATATCCTCTATTTACCTCCATCATGTTGCTATTAACTATCACTCAAAGTGGTTTGGACACAACAAGCAAAGTATATCTGCTTCGCATACGTCTCGAATGACCTTACATACACTACCTGTTCTAGAGTACACCGTCATCCCAACGGTGAACTATGCTAACTTTATAGCATAGCAAACGTACACGCTTCAAGTTTTGTACACTGGGGTGAATGCATGAATAATAAAAAGTTCTATTGTATGTGTTATTTGATAAAATCAATGGATCAGAACCTGGTTATACTAGCAGCGAAAGCCGGACATATACAGAAGGACTCCAAGCCAAAACACCATCGACGATACCTGTCACTGTGTAAATCAATTTAGACATATACCTGACAAGTATTCACTCTCTACACATGGATACATCAAACCTAGCGGCACACCAGCACCTACACTAGAGGTTGGTCGGTGGTGAATTTTCAAGTCGGTGTTGGTGTTTTTTAAGAAGTAAAACTGCGGTTGCGGTGCTGTTATCGGTGGTGGAACAGGTCAAGTTTGATCGTCGAATTTAGGTTGATTTTGCAAACTTGCTTACCCAGTGCAGTGTCTGATCAATGTCGAAACATCATCAATCCTTGGCAAAGATAAATTAATGGAACTCAAAAGAATGTTTGGCTTATTGATGTATACTGTAAAGTTCAAATTATGCACAAATTTGTAGAGTTCAGGTTGGGTTTTAACTCTTTCCGTTCAGAGAAAATGCAGACTTTCCATTGAGTGTCTTTCCGCTTTGGGAAAGTGGAAGATGTTCAAAAACACTGGCAAATTTAATATTATTGAAAGTGAATTTGGAAAGTGTCAGTTGGAAAAAGTATTTTGCTGTGACCGGAATGAATTTCCTTAACAATTTGGGGTTTTTCTCCTGGGTAAATATATTTTTAAATTTAGACTGAAAATATCCACAATGCATTGTCCTATTAAATATATGGGGTGGGAGAAGGCACAACAATTCCCAAAGATTAGTGTCATTTCATACACACTACACGAGTGTTTCGTACTATTACTGTTTCATATACAAAAGAAGTGGTTCGTAAACATATTAAAGGACATTTCGTACGCAGGCATATTTTATAGGATTTTAAAGTATTTTTTAGATGAAATAATAGACTACTTACTTTTGTAAGGTATTATAAACCAATATAAAAAAATCCACATTTGAAATATCACGGAACAGAATTTAATACATCCAACACCACCACAATATGTCATACATTTGAAAATATTGTTAGGAAATAAAATGAACTCAGACTGTAAAAACAACATTCTTTGGTGAAAAATCAAAACATTATGATGTGAGCTCATTGATGATTAATCAGCTTTGATCAGTTCTTATGATATGTAATCACAATGTTCATTGTTATTACACTGGAGTCATAATTAGCACATGGACACATATTGAAATGATTAATTTTCAGTACATGTACAACACTTTTTATTACTACAATGTTAAATACCCAGTACATCATCATGTAGGGGCCCCCCACCCCTTTCCCCTAGTTTAAGTAAGACAACTTACTGAGACATCATGTAAGGATTACATATGCTATTTTTACTTGCGGGTTATCTTTATACTTGGTTCGAGACAATCATAACCCCGTGTACGAAACAGCGTAACTTGTGTACGAAACATCCTAAACAGTTTGTGTACAAAACATCCTAAACTGCCATGTACGAAACACCCATGTACGAAACGTCCATCTCCCGTTCTCAATAATGTTTCGCGGACGTTTCAGCCTCTCTTTAAACCCAAACATCTCAGAGTCAAAAATCTGGTAAAATTGTTTTCATGGAGTTACTGGAAACAATGACAAACAGTAACCCACAGACTTTTAGCTTGTTCCACCATTGTTAAATATCAAAACTATAAAAATGCCGAATGGAGAACGGATTTTAACTGCCACTGAAAATGTTGGTGTTTTAAAATTAATGCGATGCATTTTTTTGGAGGTGGTCCAAAACCGAAACCGCACCAAAAATACCGACACCGACCCAGCACTAACCTACACTCCAAACTGAGAACAGGCCCAAAGGCAACTTATTACAAGAGTTTGAGTTATACATGTGTCATCTTAACAATTAGTAATGTCCAAACATTTTTTAATCAGTTAGCAATAAGCTGCATGATCCTAATATAACAACTCTTAGAGACCAGGCTGCTGTAATAGCTGAACAAACACAGATCCAGTCAATACGTTTTAACAGACATGGTAACAACAAAACCTTGGTTATGCAATACTTATCATCTTTGGATATTATCACTGTAGACCTGCAATTAGACTTTTCATTGACTGACTGCTTCTCATACAGTACTCTACCATTAGCATAAGTATTCCTAACAGACCTAACTCTATCCACCTTGTCCCCCTTCCTTGAGAAAAGCATGTATGCCCCAATGCTTCATATTTACGTATAAGGCAGAAAGTAGCTATTTTATGTATACGATCACTAGGAGTAGGTATAATGTTAAAAATACATAAATAAGGTGTATTCCAATCATACACCACAGGCTGGTCCAATACAACATATATAATTACCAGTGATTTACACCTCCAAAGACAAATGTCACCAAACTTGTCATTAGGTTTGGTTTCTTCACCAGGATCGGGGCCTACCGGTCATGATTCTGAGGTTTTGGGCTCCCCAGAACTGGAGTGGTTTTGAAAGTGTGACACTTGACTGTGCATACATTTGAGGGGATTTAAGTTATCAGCCCGGATGGCTTTAGGGTATTATGTGGGCTTGTATGTATTACCATACCTCCACCATGTGGGTTTCATAGGAGGATTAATATTTGACAGCGTACCGAACACCCAGTGTCCCACGGCCACACACACAGGACTCCTCAGCGACCCTGTGCCCTTCAATACAATGATACTAATGGTACTATGTATCATTCTGCATACTTAATGTATAACTTACGTGTATACTTATGCCCCAACACTACAAACAGTATTCATATTAACTTACAAATCTGATGTAAAGCAGCATCAAACGTACCACAACAAAGGCATTTATGGTCAGAATCATATATCAATTAACAATAAACTGGATTATCCCACAATAACAATTCTTAAGATTGGGTTGAAATCACGAAACAAACACAGCCTACGCCAATACAATCTCAACAAGCTAATAATGAAACGTAAGTTTGCAATACTCATCGTCTTCCACCAATATTCATGTAAACTACAGTTGAAGACAATAGGCCTTCTATTATTAGACTGTTTCTCAAACTCCATCAATAGCATAAGGATTTCTAACAAAGCTTTCTTTATCCACCCTGTGCCTCATCCTTGAGTACCGTATTTACTCTATGTATTGGGACACTCTATGATTTGGGACACACATTTTTTCCAGAAAACTATATTTTTTTTATGCTCCAAAGTTTGGGACATTCAGGAGATTTGTTTCCAGTTGACCCTTCGCTAGTAGCAGATGACACTCATAAAAAAAAATTCTTGAGTAACTAAAAATTTTCATTTTTTGCTTCCAAAACATAGCTTATGATCCCTCATTGGAACGTGCGCAATGTGCGTGTTCCAATGAGGGATCATAAGCTATGTTTTGGAAGCAAAAAATGAAAATATAAAAGAAATTGGACAGCGATTTTCGTATATAGTGATGGAAAACGAATCACACACAACTTTATTCAGCATCAAATTAAGACCAGGCTGTGTTCTTTCCCCATTTTCTAAGAATTGGGACACCTATGAAAATAATTATACCCCCGCTTCGAAGAAGTGGGGGCTATATAGGAATCGCCCTGTACGTCCGTACGTCCGTCCGTACGTCCGTCCGTACGTCTTTCCGGACATGAAATTCTTGTGTGCGCAACTCCTCCTACATTTATCAATCAATTTGGACAAAACTTTTCAGACATCATCACTACTAAGTGAACATGCGCATATTCCAAGATTTTTGATCTGCGACAATTTTAACCAGGTCTTCTCCCTTTGACTTAGATTTATTGTGTCTTTCCATCCGAACAAATTCTTGTGTGCGCAACTCCTCCTACATTAATGAACCGATTTTGATAAAACCTTTCAAACATCATCTCTACTAAGTGAATATGTGCATATTCCAAACTTTTTAATCTGCGACAATTTTAACCAGGTTATCTCTCTTGAACTTTGATTTAATATGGGTTTCTACATGAAATTCTTGTGTGCGCAACTCCTCCTACATTTATCAATCAATTTGGACAAAACTTTTCAGACATCATCACTACAAAGTGAACATGCGCATATTCCAAGATTTTTGATCTGCGACAATTTTAACCAGGTTATCTCCCTTTGACTTAGATTTATTATGTCTTTCCGTTCGAACAAATTCTTGTGTGCGCAACTCCTCCTACATTAATGAACCGATTTTGATGAAACCTTTCAAACATCATCTCTACTAAGTGAACATGTGCATATTCCAAACTTTTTGATCTGCGACAATTTTAACTAGGTTATCTCTCTTGAACTTTGATTTAATAAGGGTTTCTGCATGAAATTCTTGTGTGCGCAACTCCTCCTACATTTATCAATCAATTTGGACGAAAGTTTACAGACATTATCACTACTAAGTGATCATACGCTTATTCCCAAATTTTTGATCTGCGACAATTTTAACCAGGTTATCTCTCTTTAACTTGGATTTATTATGGGTTTTCAAATGGGATTCTTGTGTGTGCAACTCCTCCTACATTAATGAACCGATTTTGAATACATGTTGCACATTGTAAATGTGTTTTTCCAAATGTAAACCATATATGTGTGGGCTCTTTAAGTATTCAGTGCTGTTCTGTGGAAGGCCACATGCAAATACAAATTTCAACAACAAAAAATGATCTTTATGTATACATTTCCTTATGGCCTTTGCCTACATGATCAGAAGTGCATTCCTCTAAAAACCCAAAGCGGGGGTATTAATCACCTTCAGTGATAGTTCTAGTTATTTTTAGCTGTCCCAATACATAGAGTAAATACGGTATAACATATACACCTCAACGCTACATATCCACAAATTAAGCAAGAGTTGGCTATTTCGTATGTACCATCACTAGGATTAGGAATAGGCATAATATAAAGAGACATAAACAATGTGTCTCTCAACCATACACCACAAGCTTGCCCAACTCAACATACACACTTACTTGTTCTTCACACCTTCAAAGACGAATGCCACTGTGCCTTCCGCTAGGGGTGATTTGTTAACCAGGGCTTACCCCTATCAGTTATGATTCTAAGAATTCGGGCTCCCCTTCTGTATAGCGGAGTGGTTTTAAAAGTGCGACGCTTGACTGTGTATACATTTGAGTGGCTCCCATAGTTATCAACCCGAATGGCTTTAGGGCATTATATCGACAAGCAGGTATTACCATACCACCAACATATAGGTTCTATTGAAAGACTGATAAATGACAGCATACCAGACATAGTGTCCCCACACGGAAAACTCCTCAGAGAGCCTGTACCCTTCAATATAATGATACAAATAGTACTATGTATAATTCTGCACATTTAAAGCATAACTTATGCCCAAACAGACCCTTACACTCTTGTGTGTGAACAAGGGGCACCAATAGAGTAAGTCATAACCAAGCTACAAATTAGCTGCCCTTTAGCATGCTATAATGCTAAACCTATCCAACTTACGACTCATTCTTAAGAATAACATGCACTCCTCAACACTACATACCTACAGATAAAGCAGAGAATTTCTCCTTTTGTACATACCATTACTACAAACAGGCATAATATGAGGAGACATATGCATTCATACACCACAAACTGGCCCAATTCAACACACACAAAGTTAATGGCAATTTACACCTTCAAATACTAATGCCATCAAGCTTTCCACTAATCTTGGTTTCTTAGCCTTGCTGGCCCCCATCAATCATGGTATTTTCTTTGTTTTACTGCAGAGAGATTCACCCCTCAGTGACAATTACAGGTCCATGTTCACCCATTTGCCAAGTTTTGTGACAATCCTGCCATCCACGTGAGAAAGAGGTGGAATAAACATCAGCTTCAGGTGTTTTTTTTATAAACAGGCACCATCTTGGATTTGGCAGCCATTATGGATTTGGAAAAATTACCACCCTATTTTTTTCTCTACCTTTAGAATACATATATACAGAATCAAGTGACAGTTTACTTTTAACAAACATTTTACACGAATGTTCTTGTAATGACATAACACTCAACAGTGAGACTCGATATATTTGTTTTGAATAAGCAGTAGAGTTGCGAAATCTTATTAGCTTGTGGTATGTGGGTGGTTGGGGAGAGTTAATCATGTGAGGTAGATTATAATCTGCCTGATCTTTTATTTACCTTTTTTTGCAGATAAATCTCTTGAAACACCAGCAACCCATTCATCTTCTGGATCATTAGGTGAAACCTGGTGATCCATGTGCTGATAGTTTTCTATTCTTATGCTTTCTCTGAAAAAATATCCCTGTGTGAACGTTGGGAGATGAAGCAGTGCTTGTTTACTTTGGTAAACAAGCTCTGTTTTATTGATAAAATAGGACCCGATAACCAGTGCCTGGAGCAGAAGTCCTCTAAAATGGGAAACATTGGTATGAACGATTGGCTGTACTTGACTTTTTATCCATGTTGCGAACACACAATTACCCATTGTGTAGAACTATGTGACCTTAACCCTTTGAACACTGGTGGTATCTTCCATGCTAGTTAAATAGCAGAAATTGGAAGAGTCCATATCCATTATTAAGGGGTAGAGCAATTAATATTTTCAACACGCAGCCTGAAGGCTGCACGTTCAAAATATTAATAGTTCTACCACACATGCTCACTTAGTAGCCATCCAACTTAATGAAATTATGACGTATCTTGTTGCTGGACCGGAAAAGCGGTCTCTCGTGTTGAAAGAGTTAAACATAGTAAATAAATATATATAAATTAGAGATGGGCGGCATTGGAATTCTGAGTTCAGTATCAATTTTGGTAATTTTAAGGGGGTATACCTCTTCAGTATTTAACTTGACTGAGGTTATTTACTGATAGTTCCAAAGAGGAATTCACATTGGAAAAAACAGAATAAGTTGTTGTAGTATCATTCTTGCACAACTCTATGAATGACACTGTCAATGAGCTCAACAGTGGCATTCTTTTATGACCACAAATCATATCTACAGTAATTTTGTGACTTGTTCAAAGCACACCTTAATGTTTAAAGACCTATTCCAAGCTTTTGTGATCTCAGAGCATGTGACCTGACCATGCCAACTACAGTACTTGGAAAGTGGATTGTTTCTTAATCACTCGTGAGGTGGTGTCTCCACTCAGAAAAAAATTCCTTGTCTGGCAAAAAACATTAGAATGACAAGCAAAGTTTTGGCCAAGGAACCTCCGGGTCAAACCTGATGGTCCCCTGTCTAAAACTGTGCTTGTCCTTTTCATGCATTACAATATGAACCGACTGATATTGCCTGGGTGAAAATGTCACTCCATGAGTGTTTTAGTGGTTATTCACTCTCCATGTACTGTATAGGAAGTCCAGCTGACAATAGACAAAATACCTGGGCAGTGATTTCTAGATTAACAGGCATCCAAGACTTGACTAGAATTCACGGCCAAGCAGTTGGACTTGTACATTTATGGTTGTTGTCTAGTAGGAATTCATGACAGTTGCCTAGACCATTGAGGGTTAACAAAACTTCTTTCATGAAAATGAACCTCCACAGGAGACTTATACAGTTAAAACTAGAAGTCCTGTCATGAAATGCACACAAATAGCACGTCGATCTGCGCGTTAATCTATGCTTTATGACCATAGTAAGGCTATCAAATTCTGTACATATGGCCTGTGCACAAGCAATGTTTCAGCCAATGGTAACCCGGAGGTCCATTGGCTGAAACATTGCCTGTGTTTGCTATGAGTAATCAGGAGAATCTGCCGTGCTTTGGATGCTATTCAATATGGCAATTGCGCGCAATTCCTACGCGCAGTTAAGCCTAGATAAGCGCACAATTTGTGACCGGACTTCTAGTTTTAACTGTAAATGTTGAATGTAGGAAAATTTGGATAGTATCGGCATTCAATGATTCGGTTTTTCGGTATCCCCATGATATCGGTATTGATTTGGTTTTTTGGTATATTACCCATCTCTAATAAGTGTGTCATGATCTGATAGCCAAAGAGATTGCTTTTGTAGTCACAGTACAGTCTCAGCATGTGTTTGAATCACTGATGTGCCATTTGCAATATAATCCACATCCTTGATTGATTCTGCATCACTCAGGAATTTCAGTGAAGTGCAGTTTGTAGAATTACCGTAAGTAATGTAACCTTCTGTAATGAATTGTTTCATTTTTAGCTTATTTTGACAAAGTCACAAAGGCTCTTGCCATCACGTGTGTGGAAGTCTGTGAGTCTTGTTAGTCTGTGAGTCTGTTCACATTTTCTTTAGCACAGGCTACACCCTGTAGTTCTTGTCCAATCATTACAAAATTTTATTTCGAGGTCATGTCTAGATGAGAATGTCCCCCTTTTGGTCGCATTCGGTCATCCATGACAGCTACGCGAGCCTGAAACCTTAAAACCTTTAGCAGAGTCTACAGGTCGTATTTATTAAGGGATTTCATTGTAACTTGGTAGGATGACTGTATAATGTCTAGATGAGAATCTCCCCTTTTGGTCGGGATCGATCAACAGTGACTGCTACACGGCCCAAAACGCCAAAACATTTAGCACAATCTATAGGTCGTATTGATGAAGGGATTTCATTGTAACTTGGTAAGATGACTCAGTATAAAGTCTAGATGAGAACATCCTCTTTTGGTTGGGTTCAGTCAATAGTGATGGCCAGAGGGGCACTTTACCTACTCCATAGATTCCATTAGCAGTCTACAGCTTGCATTTATGAAGGGATTTCACTCTAAATTTTTAGGATGACTCGGTATAATGTCTAGATGAGAATGTCCTATTTTGGTCGTGATCGGTCAACCGTGACGGATGCAAAGGCACGTGACCTAGATTTGTTTAGCACAGTCTGCAGTTCATATTTGTGAAGCAATTTCATTGTAACTTGGAAGAATAACTTGGTATGATGTCTAGATGAGCCTGTCCTATTTTGGTCATGAACGGTCAGCCAATACCGCCACCTGGTTACGTGACAGAGATTCCTTTAGCACTGTCTCCAGGTTTTTATGAAGGGATTTCATTGTAACTTGGTAGGATAACTTAGTATGATATCCAGATGAGACCCCTATTTTGGTCATGATTGGTCAACCGTGACTGCTGGACCATCACATAACCAAGATTCCATTGGCAAAGGCTACAAGTTATATTTATGAAGGGATTTCATTGCATCTTGTTAGGATGGCTCGTTTTGGAATCATTTTACTGTAACTTGGTAACTTTGGCTAGCAGACATTAACAATAAGGGCTACATTAACCCAGCCAGGCCTCAGTTCTTAAGTACAGTCCACACCTCAAATTATTCTTACTGAAAACATAGCATGTAGGGAACAGAAATTAATATATTCTCAATTATCACAATTCTTTTCTTATTTCATAATCCTTTCAAAAACATTGAACATCATCCTTTTCATCAAACACAACACACAGTCAAGTTAAGCTACAGTATCATTGACACTTTCATTATATAGGGCCCCACAAAGTAGATCTGTTTCTCAGGCTATTTTTGTAAAATTCCAAGTGGGCGGGCGTTTTTAGCTCACCAAAGGGAGCTCAACTTATCACTTGCCGTCCGTCGTCGTCAGTCGTCGTGAACATTTTTCAAATGACTTCTCCTCTGAAACCACTGATCCGATTTTAAAAAGATTTTATTAAAAAATCTTCTTCTCCAGAACCAGTGGGCAGAATCTTTTGATACTTGGTATGCAGCATCTTGGTATGGGTCTGATTCAAGTTTGTTCAAATTGGGTCCCTCAACTAATATTGGGGCTCACTATGGGGGCGTGAATTTTTACTTGGTGTAATTTAAGAAAAATTCTTTAAAATCTTCTTCTCCAGAACCAGTGGGCAGAATCTTTTGATATTTGGTATGCAGCATCTTGGTATGGGTCTGATTCAAGTTTGTTCAAATCGAGTCCCTTGATAAATTTTGGGGCTCACTATGGGGACTTGAATTTTAAGAAAAAAAATTTTAAAATCTTTTTCTCCAGAACCAATGGGCAGGATCTTTTGATATTTGGTATACAGCATCTTGGTATGGGTCTGATTCAAGTTTGTTCAAATTGAGTCCCTCGATCAATATTGGGGCTCACTAAAGAGGTGTGAATTTTTACTTGGTGCAATTTAAGAAAATTTCTTCAAAAATCTTCTTTTCTGGAACCGATGGGCAGAATCTTTTGATATTTGGTATACAGCATCTTGGTCTGGGTCTGATTCAAGTTTATTCAAATTGAATCCCCCTTCAATATTGGGGATCACTATGGGGGTGTGAATTTTTACTTAGTGCAATTTAAGAAAAAAATCTTTAACAATCTTCTTCACCAGAACCAGTGGGCAGAATCTTTAGATATTTGGTATGCAGCATCTTGGTATGGGTTGGATTCACATTTGTTCAAATTGAGTCTTTTTTTTCTTTTCAGTATTGGGGCTCACTATGGGGGGGCGTGAATTTTTACTTAGTACAGTTCAAGAAAAATTCTTTAAAAATCTTCTCCAGAACCAGTGGGCAGAATCTTTTGATATTTGGTATGCAGGATGCTAGTATGGGTCTGATTCAAGTTTGTTTAAATTGAGTACCCCCCCCCCCCCCCCCCCCACCACCCCTATCAATATTTGGGCTCAATATGGGGGCATGAATTTTTATTTTGTGCAATTCAAGTCTAATTCTTTAAAAAATTTTCTTCTCCAGAACCAGCATGCAGAGTCTTTTGATATTTGGTATAGGGCATTCTAGTATGGGCTTGATTCAAGTTTGTACAAATTGAGTCCCTTTGTTCATATTAAGGCTCATTATGGGAATTTGAATTTCAACTTGGTGCAATTTACAATTTTTCAAACGACTTCTCCTCTGAAACCACTGGTCCGATTTTCACAAAACTTCATGTGGATGTTCATTACTATATGGCAATTCATGTTTGTTCAAATGAAATGGCCACGTCCCTTGGGGGCTCTGTATGGGGCATAACTCTGATAGCACCGTATGAATTATAGAAAAATTATTAAAAATTCTTCTTCTCCAGAACCAGAGGGCAGAATCTTTTGATACTTGGTATGCAGCATCTTGTTTCATAAAATTTGCCTTTCATGACTTCATTCCTTTGTAGTGTTGATGAATCACCAAGGGCTCAGCTTCAGGATCAAGGTCACAGACTTGTTCATTGTTTGTTTGTCCATTCGAATGTCTCGTTCATAAAAATTTATTCAATGGACCAAACTTGTTCATACTTCATACAATGATTGCGTTTGAATCAAGGGTGTGTCATAACCTTGATCCAGGGTCATACATGTAGCCTCAAGGTCACAAACCATTGGTGTGTTTGTTCATCCATTCCAACTTTGTCATGTCCATTAAAACGTATGCAAAGAACTGATGGGCTCATATTTGGGGAGCATCCACCAGCTCTGCTGTTATTTTCTTGCACCAGTCTATTTGTGTTTTTGTTACAAAATAATTTTTCAAAATAAGAGCAAATTTTGCTGTAGTTTTCAATATGTCTGTTAAACAAAAAAAATATAGAAAATCACTATTGCGTTCAACCCATAGCACAACAGTGAAAAACAAGGTAACCCTTTACTGGGGTTCAAACGGCTGGCCCATTTTCACAACCGACTAACCGAGAGCTATAACCCGATAATACCCAGTTATCCATGCCATTATTTCCTCAAAAATGGGACCAAAACTATAGGAACCGGAAAACAGTATGTGCCGAAACTATTCCGCAGTGTGTATACAAACGAACGTTGTCAAGTACTTGACAAAGTTTGCTTGTATACATATTACAGAATAGTTTCAGCAATTACTCAGTACTTACAGAAATTGCCGATCATTAACAAAGTCTTGAATGCCAAAGTCGATCATTTCCCAATACATACAACATGGCTTTGAGGTGTAATCTACCCAAAGGAGAAGCGGTAGATCTACTATGTTTTAACTGTGGAATTACGATCACTATCAATATTTCAGACAACCAATTGACGGCTTTTCAAATCGGTTAGGTTTCAAACCAGTGATCTGGTTAACCACTTCAGTACTACTCTTTACCTAATATTCGCAAAAATCACCATAATTTTCATTTTTTATCTCAAAAACATAGATTGTGGCGCCCTTTGTTGGAACAAACTCGTTGAGCTCATTCCAGTGCGGTGGCATAAGCTATGTTTTTGACGTAAAAAATGAAAAAAAATTACTTATTTAAGAATTTTATTTTCAAATGTTGTCTGCTTGTTGTCTTAGGTAAAGGGTAAATGGGGTCGTGCTATTGTTTTTCAATAATCTTAAAATATATAGAAACGTAACATTGACTTCATACCATAGTGAGATGCTGTGGTTTGAACTCAATAATTCTTTCAGTATTTTTTAAATTTTTTGTATTTGTAAAACAAGTCATTTGGTTTGAAGGAGTAGAATTTTAAACTGACAAATCCAGCAGGGCAAGTACATTTTGAAGAAAAAAAATACCAGCCCTGGTCAAAATATCATGAATTGGTTGATATCAAGTGGAAAATATTGAGATTGGTTAGAAACATTTACATGTTATTATCTACAGACAATTTTGGAAATAAGGATATTTCAATTTTGTATTTTTTGTCATTCTGTAGAACTTGCATTCTATTGAAATGTAAGTTTTGTGTCTGATCTAGGATTCCTCAAAACCTACATGTAACATTTTTTGTAAATAATTTTATTTCTCATCTTTTGAAACTGGATTTGTCGAACAGGCAGAGCCAACAGTTGAAACTAGAAGTCCTGTCACAGTTAATGCAGAAACAGTTCAAAAAATGCTTGTTAGTTATAGTGCTGAAATAGTTAGCCAGATAACCGGTTTGCAACCGGAAATTGGCATAACTGGTTGGAAAAGCTGTCAACCAGATAACCGCTATACCTATACAGTTAAAACTAGAAGTCCTGTCACGAACTCCGCGCTTATCTAGGCTTAATTGCGCGTAGGAATTGTGCGCAATTGCCATATGGAATGACATCCAAATCACGGCAGGTTCTCCTGGTTACTCATAGCAAACACAAGCAATGTTTCTGCCAATAGACCTCCGGGTAACCCGGAGATCCATTGGCTGAAACATTGCTTGTGTACAGGCCAAATGTACAGAATTTGATAGCCTTACTGTGGTCATACCGCGTAGATTAACGCGCAAATCGACGCGCTATTTGTGCGCATTTCATGACAGGACTTCTAGTTTTAACTGTAGTTTATGGGATACCATTGGGAAAATAAATTGTATTGTGCCATCGGACGTTAGAATTCTTTCGCCAGCGCAAACAATGCAAAAGCTACCAGACATTTGTCAGTTTACAATGATGTGTACTTGATGACTATTGATGCTTGAAAGGCTGATTGCTGCAGCTCAACTGTAGACAGGCAAAAATACATTGCCATTTGCTGATCTGACTTAAAAAAATCCTGAGATCTTTCATGTTTTTTGAAATGAACGCCTGAAAAAGATCAAAAGAATCTTTCGCTTTATTTGAAAGTCTCAAGACATCATCCTCTGTCCGCTGGTCGCATTTTAAGTTTTTTTACTGCAGTTATCAGTAGTGAGGTCAATCTGAGTAGTAGGTACATCCAAGTTCGAATTCCAACATCATAGTTTCAAAATTATAATTTATTATTTTTGGAGAAAAGAAAGTCGGACGTTTGGGGACAGTTCACCCTAATTGACGATACAGTGAGCAAACAGAAGTATGCAGAGTGTAAGCTCTGAAAAATAAAGTTTGTGTACTCGGAATCAACATCGAACATGAAGCAACACATCCAGAAAACACATGCTTTGGAGCCCCGCAAACCCAACAGTGGGTCCTCTTACTCTGCTGCTTCGACAAGCGGTGGTTCTCAGATCAGTTCTACCAGCTCTCGGAAGATTCAATCAACTTTGAACTTTACAAAACTTGAAGCGATGTAAAAAGCTAAATGGAATGAAATAACTAGGGCATTTGTGGAATGGTGTATAACTGATATAAGACCCTTGAGTATTGTGAATGGAGAGGGTTTTTGCAAAGTTGCTAATCTGTTGAACCCAAGCTATGATGCCCCCTGCCATACAACAGTGCGGAAATATCTGAAGTTATTTTACGAAGGAGCTAAAGCTAGTGTCATTGAGGAATTACATAACCCCCCCCCCCCCCTACTGTCGCAATCACCACTGATTGCTGGACTAGTTGTGCGACAGAGAGTTATGTAACTGTAACAATCCATTACCTTGATTCCAAATGGAACATTCAGAACCACATATTGTGTACGAGGGAGCTCAGTGATCGTCATACTGCAGCAAACTTGGCAGAAGAAATTCGACAAATACTGAAAGAGTTTCATATTCCTGATGATAAAATATCCGCAATTACCACATAATGGTTCAAATATAGTGGCATGTGTTCTTGAACTTGAATTTACACACATTCACTGCTTTGGACACACCCTGCAACTGAGCGTAAATGCTGGCTTAGGCATCAGCACAATACCCCCGTGCAATTGGCGGTGCTAGGCGTCTTGTTACACATTTCAAGAAGTCAAATGTTGCCACGGCAGAACTCAAAACTTGTCAGAAACAGATGAAAATACGAGAGAAAAATTTGATGCAAGACGTATCAACACGTTGGAATTCAATGTATGCAATGTTTGAGAGGCTCTTAGAATATCGGCTGCCAGCACTTGCAGTGATTCTGGACCCTGAAATGACCCGACCATCGAATGGACGTGCTTTAGAACTCAGTGACGACATTTGGTGTACTATCGAAGTTATTACACCAGTATTGAAGCCACTTCAAATGGCCACAATTGTGCAGAAAGGAGCTCAGACTTCAAGAAAAAAACATTTAAGCAGATTTGAAAAAAGTGCTGTGCCTTAGACAACTTGTCTGAAGAGCCAATTATCATTGCCGCTGCATTAGACCCATGGTATAAGAACCTACTGTTTCTCAAGGATGATAAACGGAAAACTGGTTTTGATGGAATAGTTTCCCTGTTGAGCAAACAACAATCCAGTGAACCGAGCCAATCTAAAAACAAAACCGCCACATCGAGCGCAATGTGCGACCTTGATACTGGAATAACATTCACAGCACGTACAGCCTCTAGTCAGTCCACTGAGTCCATTGGAAACGATAGTAATCCAGTAGGCCAGCCTGCCTATGAAGGTCCCAGGGAAACTGCAAGTTCAACATTGACAATGATCATTCGTGAGTTCTTATCAAAGGTAAAGCGATCTAAACTTGAACGGTCAAACATGGCAATGAAATCTCTGTTAGGAGAATATTATGATGAAGGCCGAGCAGGTGTAGTCAGGAATCAGAGATTGATGTTTGCGATGAGTTAAAGGCATTTATGGAAACCAAAACTTGGCCAAACATCTCACCAAACAATTGGTGGCGCATGAATTCTGACAGTTTCCCCCAGGTTCCAGCTCTATTCCGTAGATATTTAGGAATACCAGGGACATCTGTTCCATCTGTGCATGTGTTTTCAGTAGCGGGCAACACTGTCACGAAGAAACGATGCAGCCTAGACCCTGACACAGTTGACGAGTTAATTTTCATTCGCGAATATCTTCGCAAAAAGTTGCCATTACCAGTTGATATTGAAGAATCAGAGCCCAAACTTGACAACAAAGCTTCAAACATTGTAACTGTTGAGACAGTGCAGGGTGATCAGGCAAATAGTGATGTAACTGCTGCCAGTGAGTCAGTTCTAAGCTTACTGATGATGCCCATCGGCCCCGGTGCAGACTAAGTTCGTCTTCATTATCAAAATTGGTCAAATACATGTATTTGTATTTTATACTTTTTAGTCAACTTTGGAGTTTGGACCCTGTACTGCCTACTAATACAATGCTAATCATAGTACCAGTGGTGGTGCCACAGGAGGATCAGCCGGGGCTACAGCCCCCTCATCAGCAAGGCCTAACCTCTGTAAAACACCTATGTACTGCCCACCCCACATTCCCCCAACCCAGGCTAAAGCCCTGCGACTGAGAAGGGGCAGTATATAACTATCATACAGAGGCTAGGCCTTGCTAACGAATGGGCTGTAGCCCCTGCTGACCCTTCCCTGGCACCGCCCATGCCTACTACTATGGTAGTACAGTGGAACCCTGTTGATGAAATGGCCATTTTGCCAATGAAACATTATTCAATTAACAGGGATTGTTTCAGTTTCCTGTATTCTGGAGATAAACTTAGCATTTATTCTATTATATCTTGTTTGACAGAGCTCATGGAGCTCTGTCAAACAAGATATAATAGATTAAATGCCTGTATTGGATGTATTGAGGCCAAATAGGTCTATAAACAAAGGAAAACTGGGGAGAGTCAAGGTAATTTCTTGATAGGCTACAAGATTTTTAGCTCAACTTTGACGAAGTCAAATTTGAGCTATTGTCATGGCCCGTCGTCCGTCGTCCATCTGTCTGTCTGTCCGTACGTCAACAATTGGCTATGGCTCAGGCTAGAGGTCGTATTTATGAACCGATCTTTACGAAACTTCTTGTGTACCTTTGTTATGACCCTGGGACGGGAACGAGTGTTTTTAGGTGTGGTCCGAAATTCAAGATGGCTGCCAGTGGCCATTTTGTACCGATGATGCAAAAATCAGTTTTTTGTACAGAACTTCTGTATGAAAGTTCTGATTTGAATAAAGTTTTGTATAAATGTTTAGTACCATGGGATACATCACATATAATACGGGTTTTTTTCTCGTGCGTAAATTATGCAAATTAGACTGACATTGATTTATTTAGTGTTACTTTCAAAGCTGTAAGTGCCAAGCTGCTATGGCTCGGGCTAGAGGCCGTATTTATGAACCGATCTTTACGAAACTTCTTGGGTACCTTTGTTATGACCGTGGGACGAGAACGAGTGTTTTTGGGTGCGGTCCGAAATTCAAGATGGCTGCCAGCCGCCATTTTGTACCGACGATGCAGAAATCTGTTTTTTGTACAAAACTTCCATATGAAAGCTCTGATTTGAATAATTTTTTGTATGAATGTTTAGTACCATGGGATACATCACATATAATACAGGTTTTTTTCTCGTACGTAAATTGTGCAAATTAGACTAATTTTGATGTTTTTTGGGGTTACTTTCAGCACTGTAAGTGCAAATGCCAATACGGCTCGGGCTAGAGGCCGTATTTATGAACCGATCTTTACGAAACTTCTTGGGTACCTTTGGTATCACCGTGGGACGAGAACGAGTGTTTTGGGGTCCGGTCCGAAATTCAAGATGGCCGATGGCAGCCATTTTGTACAAAATTAGGTGCAATCAGATTTTTGCACAGAACTTCCATATGAAAGCCCTGATTTGAATAATTTTTTTGTGTGAATGTTTAGTACCATGGGATGCATCACATATAATACGGGTTTTTTTCTCGTGCAGAAATTATGCAAATTAGATGAACTTTGATTTTTTCAGTGCGACTTACACACAGTAAGTACACATGTCAATACGGCTCAGACTAGAGTCTGTATTTATGAACTGATCTTCACGAAATGTCTTGGGTACCTTTGTTATCACCTTGGGACGAGAACGAGTGTTTCTGGGTGCGGTCTAAAATTCAAGATGGCTGCCAGTGGCCATTTTGTACCGAAATTAGGTCTAATCATTTTTTTGTACACATCTTCTATACAGCTCAGACTAGAGGCCATATTTATGAACCAATCTTTACGAAACTTCTTGGGTACCTTTGTTATCACCGTGGGATGAGAGCGAGTGTTTTTGGGTGTGGTCCGAAATTCAAGATGGCCACCAGCAGCCATTTTGTACCAAAATTAGTGCAATCAGTCTTTTGTATATAACTTCTGTATGAAAGTTCTGATTTGAATAAATTTTTGTATGAATGTTTAGTAACATGGAATACATCACATATTGTAAGGGTTTTTTTTTCGTGCGGAAATTATGCAAATTAGATGAACTTTGATTTATTCACTGCTACTTACACAATGTAAGCACACATGTCAATACGGCTCAGGGTAGAGGCTGTATTTATGAACCGATCTTCACAAAACTTCTTGGGGACCTTTGTTATCTCCTTGGGATGAGAATGAGTGTTTCTGGGTACGGTCCAAAATTCAAGATGGCTGCCAGTGGCCATTTTGTACCGAAATTAGGTCCAATCAGTTTTTTGTCACAAGTTCTATACAGCTCGTATTTATGAACTGATCTTCACAAAACTTCTTGAGTACTTTTGTTTTTACCTTGGGACAGGAACGAGTGTGTTTTGGGGTGCCTTTGTTATCACTGTGCTATGAGAACAAATATTTTGGGGTTCAGTCAGACCCACTCTGGGACTCAAAGATTTTTTCTAGTTCAGCATCTGACTGTCACCCACCTTTACAATACTTTACCTATACATTTGTTACAGGCAACGGTCAGTATTTATGTACAGACCGTTACAATACTTTATATGTACCTTTGTTATCAGGTCATTACCTAGATGTTTGTCATTGCTGTGTCACATACTATACATGTACATGTCTTTGTCTTGACAAGTTGAGCTACAGTGTCATTGACACTTTCATTTATTCATTTAACAGGAGTTGACTCAAAAATCTATATTCAATTGACAGGTCAAATTTGTACTGGAGGTATGGTAAATGGTTTTGTGTTGGGAAATTATATTCAATTAACAGGGATATTCAGTTAAGAGATATCCAATTAAGTGGGCTCCACTGTATAGTGTGACATCAGTGTCATTAGTGCATTGCTGTTGAACTGTGTTTGAATCAAAAAAAAAATTATCAAGGCTATCACTATTCAAGAGTTGTCATGATTCATGAGTCACATGCTTGCTTTATTTGAATATTTGTTGAAATTAAATTCAGAAAAAACACATTGAATGTTATGGTAAACTGGGCATTTTGTATAAACCTGAGTAATGGTCGAGTAACTTCAGTTTCCATTGATGCCTCTTCTCTTCTCCACAAAGTACAGGGTGTCTGTTTAAATGAAATGTCCTTCAACTTTGCATCCTTCCTTGGAAAGTTCTTGAATTTGTTTTTATTTGTGAAGAATACTTGCTCCCCAGGATCACCCCCCCTCCCCCCATGCTGTGAAAAGTACTTGATCCCGCCCCCCCCCCCCCCCCCATTCCATTGTCCCCTGAGTGCAACAAGCCACCATCTGCAATGATTTTTTTTAAAGCATTGCAGATGGTGCTTTACTGCACTCCGGGACAATATACATTGTATATCTAGCAAGTTTGGTTCATGGTATCGTAAGCTCATATTGAACCTTATAATAGTCCTTGAAAATTGTAATCTGAATCCTTGAAAGGTGCTTAAATAGTGCTTGAAAAAAAAAAATGATTACACCAGGAATTACTAATGCTCAAACGATTGTTAACAACACAAGATATCCATGACAATGACACCTCCCTAATCGTAACATGTGTTTTAGTTGGCTGGGCAAAGCAGGGCGACCACAGTTACGATGTATTATGTCAGACAATTGCAGCCATATAAATTGTTAACGTTCATTTGCACATCGGCAATTTCTGTAATTCTGTTGGCACTCGATAGTGTTCGTTAAACTTTGTTTACGTTATGCGGAAATCAGGTAGGTGGCTGTGTTTTGAACTGTTACCTCACCATTCCTTACCGATTTTGTGTCGAAGACAATGCAACAATATCAGCGGTTGAAATTAACGGGTATCTGGTTGAAATCTGGTTATGCCCAATGGTTAGCCGGTTACAAAAATGAGCCAACCGTTTCAGCACTAGTTAGTTAATGCACTCATCACTACAGACAAATGAAGTAGTCTGAAATACACAAGAACGTTTGTGCTTTGCCGTGCAAAATATAATGCGCTACAGTAAAACCTGTCTTGAGAGACCACCTGTCTTGAGAGACCACATCTGCCTGGCACCGATTGGTTTTACACTATAATGGACCTGCTATGGGAGACCACCTGTCTTGAGAGACCACTGTGACCTGGTATCAACTTGTATTTTTATGCCATAATTGACCTGTCTTGAGAGACCGCCCCTTTGAAGACTGAAACCATGACAAAAACTTCTTACCTTTTCTGGAATTGGAAAATCCATTGTGTTATACTAACACAATTAAAAGTATTAAAACCTCTTAATTGGGTTTCAATTGCTAACTCATTAAAGATTGAGATGTTTTTATAAGACCCCTGTGAAAAGATTAGGATTATTGCTGAATAAACAATTTCATACATACCTGAAATGTGACAGATAGGAATAAAAATAAATTTGTGTTGAAAATCTTTTTGTAACAAATCGAAATGGACTGTTATAAAAATTATAAAAATAAATTAGTGTTGAAAATCTTCATTGAAGATTTTCAACACTAATTTATTTTTATAATTTTTATAACAGTCCATTTCAATTTGTTACAAAAACTTCATAAAAAAGAACAACAACAAAGTAATTACAAAAATCTATTCTTCTCCATTTCTGAATTTTGTGGGTGGTTGATTATTCACTGACTTGAGAAAACCTGAAACCTGTTATGAGAGACCACCTGTCTTGAGAGACCACTTTTGTGTGGCCCAAAGGGCGGTCTCTCAAGACAGGTTCTACTGTATTAGAGAGTCAGGTAAAATCACAAACTGAACCGATCACACAGAAAGAAAATATTGAGACTACAGTATGTGGAGAGTGGATTATTACTAAATCGTTGTGGGATAGATTTTTCTCTCAGTATTTATTTACAATTTTTGAGGACAAAACACAAGAAGCACTTGCAAACTTCCATCACATGGACCTCAGGGTTGAACCTGGTGGTCCATGTGATGAAAGTTTGTATGTGTTTCTTGTGCTGTTATGAACAATTATAAATACTTTTTGAGTGGCGAATACTTGTTTACTGCGGTGAACAACGAATACTTGTTTACTGCGGTAAACAAGCTCTTTTTCACTGGTAAAATAGGACCCAGTCACTAATGCTTGAGGTGCAAGTGGGAGCGTGGTGCTTCTATGCTAGAGGTCCCGAGTTCGATCCCCATCCAGGATAACCCGCGGTGTGTCCTTAGGCAAGGCACTATCCCGGTTGCCTACATGGGAGCACAATGATGCTGTGTACTAAGGCGTACTGCACGTCGATGGTGCACATGTCTTCAACTGCTGTAACCCTGCTTGAGCGGAGCTTGAACAGAGTTAGAATGTTGTGGAGCTGACAGTTGCTCGTCGATGCTCGGTGGTTCTCTCCAGGTACTCCGGGTTCCTCCACCCATAAAACTATCACGATTAGCCATTGTGCATAAGTATGTGACCTTAAACACCAATAAATAAATATGGGGTGCGTGTCCTCTAAAATAGGCAACATGGGGTATAAACGATTGACTGACCTTGACTTTATCTCCATGTTTTGGTCATGATTAGCCATTGTGCAAAAATATGTGACCTTAAACACCAATAAATAAATAAATAAATATGAGTGGCGAATATATGGCGCTCCGACTAAGTAGTAATGCACTCTTTTCATTCTGAATATTCAGTCAAATTTTAATATGTATTTATGTCATTACATATACATGTATTCCAGTAGAGATTAGGAATGATGTTAATCCTTTCAGACTAAGTTACGCTGAAGTTCAAACGTCACCGGGAATTCAACGTTTTTCAAAATGCGATGTCAAACATATCAGTAAAGTACCAATAACGAGATATTTTTCATATTAGCGATTATCTGATTGAGGGTTAGATTATTTTTGGTGGTCTGAATTTGTTATTCAAAACTTGTTTTATTACAAATTATTGGAGAGTGCCTACAGGCACTCTCCAATAATTTGTAATAAAACAGATTTATATGAACAAAATAGTACTTATGTTTGACTGAATAGGAAATATAAGCAAGGCGAGTGTTGGCTTTTGCTCTGGTATCCTCAATTCTTGAAAGCCCATATAGAAGCTTCTAGCACTCAACCAGTTAAGAAGTCTTGACAGCAGGATTATAATAGTATTTTAAGCTGCGATAACATTTGGTTCAACAGTTGTCACTGAGCACTATTCGGGAGAAAATAGGAATTTGAGATTAGAACTTTAAAAAATCGAAAAATAATAACAAAACAAATGACCACGAAGTTTCAACATGCTGTTTGATTTTGTACGTAATAACATGTACAAAAGTATCAAAGGGTTAATGAGCTCTATTTGCTCGTATAGAATTGTTGGGCACACTGTTCTTCTATAGGAATTGAATTACGCTAATGGATAAGTTTGTGTTTGATAGGGACAAAAAGTGCACTTGCTCAGTGCACTATTACTTCAAAATAGTGTAGAATACAGTGATAGGAGTTCTAATTTCAACTGTATATAATTGCTTACCCATACAGTTTGATGAAAGTCAGTCAGGTGCAAGAGCATTGTGCATGTAACAGAGAAAGTACACATTTGGCAATATGAATATTCTCAACAAAAAAAAATCAATTTCATTTAAATAGTTATGTACAAAGCCCCAGTGAGTCCCCAAGTTATGATTTGAATTGAATCAAATCTGTTTGCCAGTTCAAATTCAAAATGAAAACTCATCAAGACCAGGGGCATCACTAACGGGATACCCCCATCATTTTTCCAGTCTGAACATTTCATCTGGATTGAAATCTCAGATGTACTCTTGCTATTAATCACATGCTTTCTTACAAGACTAAATTTGATACTTGGACCATTGTCACAAACACAGTCTGTTAAACAAATGGAGGTGTGTAGTAGTACTTGATTTGGGCTGTTAGGCACCCGGCATGACCTATTTGTTGTTTGTTATCGCTTGCCAAATCAAAGTTTGGGGGGGGGGGATAGAGGAGGGAGGGGAGGGGATCTCAGTCAGTGGATGTTCGATTTAAATGATATTTGGTATGCTGATAGACCACCATAAGGAAAGGATATTCACAAGTAACAGGTTTTGTCCATTTTTAGCTCAACTTTGGCAAAGCCAAATTTGAGCTTATGCCATGGCCCGTCGTCCGTCCGTCAACAATTGGATACGGCTTGGGCTAGAGGCCTTATTTATGAACCGATCTTTACGAAACTTCTTGGGTACCTTTGTTATGACCGTGGGACGAGATCGAGTGTTTTTGGGTGCGGTCCGAAATTTAAGAAGGCTGCCAGCAGCCATTTTGTACCGACGATGCAGAAATCTGTTTTTTGTACAGAACTTCCATATGAAAGCTCTGATTTGAATAATTTTTTGTATGAATGTTTACTACCATGGGATACATCACATATAATACAGGTTTTTTTCTCGTGTGTAAATTATGCAAATTAGACTAACTTTGATGTTTTTTGGTGTTACTTTCAGCACTGGAAGTGCAAATGCCAATACGGCTCGGGCTAGAGGCCGTATTTATGAACCGATCTTTACGAAACTCCTTGAGTACCTTTGTTATCACCGTGGGACGAGAACGAGTGTTTTTGGGTCCGGTCCGAAATTCAAGATGGCCGCTGGCAGCCATTTTGTACAAAATTTGGTGCAATCAGATTTTTGCACAGAACTTCCATATGAAAGCGCTGATTTGAATAATTTTTTGTGTGAATGTTTAGTACCATGGGATACATCACATAATACGGGTTTTTTTCACGTGCAGAAATTATGCAAATTAGATGAACTTTGATTTTTTCAGTGCTACTTACACACAGTAAGTACACATGTCAATACGGCTCGGGCTAGAGTCTGTATTTATGAACCGATCTTCTCGAAGCATCTTGGGTACCTTTGTTATCACCTTGGGCCGAGAACGAGTGTTTCTGGGTGCGGTTCAAAATTCAAGATGGCTGCCAGTGGCCATTTTGTACCGAAATTAGGTCTAATCAGTTTTTTGTACACAACTTCTATACGGCTCAGGCTAGAGGCCGTATTCATGAACCGATCTTTACGAAACTTCTTGGGTACCTTTGTTATCACCTTAGGATGAGAACGAGTGTTTTGGGGTGTGGTCCGAAATTCAAGATGGCCACCAGCAGCCATTTTGTACCAAAATTAGTGCAATCAGTCTTTTGTAGAGAACTTCTGTATGAAAGTTCTGATTTGAATAAATTTTTGTATGAATGTTTAGTAACATGGAATACATCACATATAGTACGGGTTTTTTTCTAGTGCAGAAATTATGCAAATTAGACTAACTTTGATGTTTTTGGTGTTACTTTCAGCACTGTAAGTGCAAATGCCAATATGGCTCGGGCTAGAGGCCGTATTTATGAACCGATCTTTCTGAAACTCCTTGGGTACCTTTGTTATCACCGTGGGACGAGAACGAGTGTTTTGGGGTCTGGTCCGAAATTCAAGATGGCCGATGGCAGCCATTTTGTACAAAATTTGGTGCGATCAGATTTTTGCACAGAACTTCCATATGAAAGCGCTGATTTGAATAATTTTTTGTGTGAATGTTTAGTATCATGGGATACATCACATATAATACGGGTTTTTTTCACATGCAGAAATTATGCAAATTAGATGAACTTTGATTTTTTCAGTGCTACTTACACACAGTAAGTACACATGTCAATACGGCTCGGCTAGAGTCTGTATTTATGAACCGATCTTCACGAAACGTCTTGGGTACCTTTGTTATCACCTTGGGACGAGAACGAGTGTTTCTAGGTGCAGTCCAAAATTCAAGATGGCTGCCAGTGGCCATTTTGTACCAAAATTAGGTCTAATCAGTTTTTTGTACACAACTTCTATATGGCTCAGGCTAGAGGCCGTATTTATGAACCGATCTTTATGAAACTTCTTGGGTACCTTTGTTATCACTGTGGGATGAGAACGAGTGTTTTTGGGTGTGGTCCGCAATTCAAGATGGCCACCAGCAGCCATTTTGTACCAAAATTAATGCAATCAGTCTTTTGTACAGAACTTCTGTACGAAAGTTCTGATTTGAATAAATTTTTGTATGAATGTTTAGTAACATGGATTACATCACACATAGTACGGGTTTTTTTCTCATGCAGAAATTATGCAAATTAGATGAACTTTGGTTTATTCAGTGCTACTTATACACTGTAAGTGCACATGTCAATACGGCTTGGGCTAGAGGCTGTATTTATGAACCAATCTTCACAAAACTTCTTGGGTTACCTTTGTTATCACCTTGGGACGAGAACAAGTTTTTCTAGGTGCGGTCCAAAATTCAAGATGGCTGCCAGTGGCCATTTTGTACCGAAATTAGGTCCAATCAGTTTTTTGTCACAACTTCTACACAGCTCATATTTGTGAACAGATCTTCACAAAACTTCTTGGGTACCTTTGTTTTCAGCTGGGGACAGGAATGAGTGTGTTTTGGGGTGCCTTTGTTATCACTGTGCTATGAGAACAAATATTTTGGGGTTCAGTCAGACCCACTCTGGGACTCTAAGATTTTTTTCTAGTTTAGCATCTGACTGTCACCCACCTTTACAATACTTTACCTATACATTTGTTACAGGCAATGGTCAGTATTTATGTACAGACCGTTACAATACTTTATATGTACCTTTGTTATCAGGTCATTACCTAGATGTTTGTCATATGCTGTGTCACATACTATACATGTACATGTCTTTGTCTTCACAAGTTGAGCTACAGTGTCATTGACACTTTCATTTTTTATTCTAGAGTTATGGGCCTTTTTCTGCTTTTTTTGACTTAGAAAGCCTTGGCTGGGATAGCGGTGGGGTTGCGCCTTGTTACTTGTCAATTAAAAATGGAATTATGTTACAACCAGGGACAGGAATTTTTTGAGGACACCTGTTTTTGTCCCCTCCAAATTTTTTTGGGGGTGACTATTAAAATAGCCTGTGTCCGTCCATGCATGTGCATCAGTGCATGTGTGTGTCCCACATTGGTTTCCCGATTATAACTTTAGTTATAGTACGCCAGATCAGATAAAATTTGGTATGTAAATTACAGGTCAAGGTTGAGTCGGGGTGTGGTCTGATAATTTTTGCTTGAGTTATGCCCTTTTTTCGACTTTAAAAATTCATTTTTCTGGGTTTCCCAATGATAACTTTAGTTATAGTTGGCAAAATCAAATGAAATTTGCTATGTTGGTATATCAGCATAAAAGACGAGACAAGTTCGAATCAGGGTGCGGTCTGACAAGTTTTGCCAGAGTTATGCCCTTTTTTCAACTTAGAAAAATTCTCTTTTTTTTTGGTTTCCCTGTGATAACTTTAGGAATAGCCAAATCAAATGACATTTGGTATTAAAGTGAAGCAACATAAAATACTGGACAAGATCGAATCGGGATGCAGTCTGACAATTTTTGCCGGAGTGATGCCCTTTTTTTGACTTCAGAAAATTCTTTTTTGGGGGGTTTCCCAATGATAACTTTAGTTATAGTTGGCTAAATCAAATTAAATTTGGTACGTAGGTGTATCAACATAAAATACAGGTCCAGTTCGAATCTGGGTGCGGTCCGACAATTTTTTGCCAGAGTTATGCCCCTTTTTCAACTTCGAAAATTCTTTTTTTGGGGGGGTTTCCCGATAATAACTTTAGTTGTTGTTGACCAAATCAAATAAAATTTGGTATGTAGATGTCTAAACATAAAATGCAGGTCAAGTTCTAATCAGGGTTTGGTCCAACATTTTTTGCCAGTGTTATGTCCCTTTTTCAACTGAAAAATTCAATTTTTTTCAAATACCTCGAATTGCACACTTTTCTTCAGGGGACATGTGGTGGGTGGCCTTTTATTCAGTTAAGAAATTGAGACATCTTAATGCAGATGAATAGACTACTGTATGTGTCTTGAAGTGCTTTTTATCAACTGCATGTGTATAGATTTCTACTAAATATTGTAAAAATTGCTTCAGACTAGTAGATTTCGAAGTGGAATGATATTTTACTGCTGGAATTTGGGGACATTTGGGCTCCAGAGTTTGGGTGCCCATACCTGTATCAGGTATAAATCAGCTCTGGATCCATCCCTGGTCACAACTACGATACCTGCATTTTATTTATCCACAAGTGAAATTCCAAGAAGTCTTGAGCTTTTTAACAATAGTACTGACTGACTAATATTTTAACAGCATTATCAAGCTCATTGAGCTCTGTCAAACAAAATATAATTCGTTATATCTATTTAAAGTTAAACAAGAGAAAAACAGTGATCAAATTTACCCCCCTCCCACCAATCAGTCATAGGGTTGCATGGTATTTCAATATACCAAATATCGTTGGTATTGAAAACCATACCTTACCGTTATCGTGAGTAAATAAAATATTTGCCGTTATCAATACAAGAGAGATAATCCAATTAACCAAAAAGAATTCCATCATCGTTAAATGCACTCCTTGTAAACATGTGTGTAAACATTTGAAGTGAAATAAATCAAAATGGCTGAACACAATGAAATAGGTAAGTTACAACATTAGCAGTCTGCTGATCTCTCAATCTTTTTCTGTTCATTCACCTTCCCTTCCACCCATGCTGATAAGGATCATGTCTTTCCTACTGTAACCTTTCTTTTTGACCTGAAAAAAGTATATTTTCTTGAGGCCTATCGATTTTATTGAGTATTGAGTGATAAAACCCATTACACACAAGATTAAAAACAAGATTGAGAAATTGAATCAAATTATTCAATAGTTCAGTATACTACAGTATTTTTTTTTTTTATCTCAATACCGTGTAACTCTAATCAGTTATCTTTACGACATCCCACTATTGTCGCACTATTGTAGAATGTTAATAAGCTGGTGATGTACATGTACTGAAACAGTATTGGAAAGGGTAACAAATAACCAGATTTCATCACTGAATACAAACATACACAAAGGAGTTGTCTCCATTGTGAAATGGATCGTAGCACAAAAACAGTTCAGGAGGAATTAACAGTTCAAAATATTTGTTGCATTTTGCAGGAAGACAGATCGAAGACATCGGCCAAGGTAAAAAAGGATGGTAAAAGTATCTGCATGATAGTATAAGGGTTTCTCCTGCCTGCTTGATAGCACAATGGTATCTCCTGCTCATTTTAATACTTGTAGCACTTTTTGTCTTCCAACTTTTTAACCCTTTACCTAACATGAAAAGCAGACGACACTTGCAAAAAAAATTCTTGAATAACTAATTTTTTTCATTTTTTGTCTCAAAAACATAGGTTATGACCCCTCGTTGGAACGAGCTCGACGAGCTCGTTCCAACGAGGGGTCATAACCTATGTTTTTGAGACAAAAAATGAAAATATTTTGAAAATTAATTGGCGATTTTTGAGAATAGCGCTGGCCGGTTTTGGCCATTACGTTGGGTAAAGGGTTAAAGATAAATCAGATTCATAATTTTATGCTGAGAAGCTAATGTGAGCTGCTTTTTCTACTGTATGTCTGTAATTCGTATTCAGTTTCTTGAAAATTTATGATAATTGTCAAAGTCAGAATGTTTCATCCGACAAAAAGACGTCTACTCCGGGTTCGAAATAACTTCCCAAAATTGAATAGCAAAATGCTATGCAAGAGCAAAATTTGAATAGTATTTTTCTGAAAATGTGCTAGAAGTATAGCAATTGCATTACTGAAACAGTAATTTTGCATCCAAATAGTGATGCGAACCCAGTTATTTCGAACCCTGATGTAGATACAGTATAGTCTTCTTGAACAGGCCACAATCCACACTTGGACAGTGATGTCCACACTTGTGTTTACCAGGTAATAAAAATCATCATCAGCAAAATTTTAATTAATGAAGCACCGGGTTAATTGAAGTTTTGATGATTATTCCTATAGTTAATGTTTGGAATCTAATATTATTTATTTCGCCTGTGGAAATATTGTCCACCCGTGGAAAGTGACTAGTACACGGCGAGTGTACTGAAAGAAGACTAAGAGTGAACATGGTGGTTCATTGGTGAGAGCATTGAACTTGGATTGAAATGATGTAGGTTCAATATTGAACTGTATCATTTTTTTTTTTAGCTCACCTGAGCGAAGCTCAAGGGGAGCTTTACTAATCACTTTCCGTCCATCATCCATCCGGCGTTAACTTTACATTATCAACTTCTTCTCACAAACTACTCATACAAATTGAACCAAATCTGGTGTGCATGTTCCCTGTCACATATCAATTCAAATTTGTTCAAATCAAGTTGACCCACGCCTTGGTAGGGCCACGCCCAAAAAATGAGCCTAAATCTTAAAAAAATCTTTTCATGAACCAGCAGTAGCAGAAACTTGATATAAGGTGTGCAGCTTCCTTTTGAGGTATAGACTCAGATTTGTTCAAGAGAAGTTCTAGGGTTTATATCTGCCATCGTTATGGGAGGGGCAAGAATTTTTGCCCTGCCCAAAATTCCTATTTTCCAAACCGAGAGGATGATTTGAACCAAATTTGATATGAGGCTTTATTGGGACATAAGTAGTTAATTTATGCCCCAAAAAATTTTCCTGTCACCCCCATGGGAACTGCAGAAGCCAAAAATAGAAAAAAATTTAAAACGCTGATATCTCCAAAACTGCACAGCACTGGGAATTTTTATTTGGTGTGAAGCTTCCTTAGGACCAACAGAATGGAATGGTAAAAAAAAAATTGCTATCGGTTTTATCATGGGGTACTTTTTGGGGACTTTGAAAAAGTGCTGAGTCAGCATTTTTTAATACTGTGGGTAATGGGAAAAAGATTTAAGACTACTTTTCTCCCAAACCACTGCTTCAAAAGCTTTCAAATTTCACATATAACATCTTTGGAAGATTGTTTCACAGGTTTATTGAAATAAAATCCCTCGGTCCATATTTGGGCTCTCTATGGGAGCCCTAATGTTTAAATTAGTGCAGTATGGGGAATATTCTTTAAAAATCTTCTTCTTCAGATCCAGCAGTCAGAATGTTTTGATATTTGGTGTGCAGCATCCTTAGGGGGTGAGATACAAGTTTGTCAAAGCCAAGTCCCTGGATTCATATTTGGGCTCACTGTGGGAGCCCGAATGATAACTTAGTTCAAAATGAGGAATTTTCTTTTAAAATCTTCTTTTTCAGATCCAGCAGATGAATACTTTTGATATTTGGTATGCAGCATCCTTAGGGGGGTAATATTTAAGTTTGTTCAAGCCATGTCCCTAGATCCATATCTGGGTTCAGTGTGGGAGCTCGAATTGTAACTTAGTTCAAAAAGAGGAATTTTCTTAAAATATCTTCTTCTTCAGATCCCGCAATCGGAATGTTTTGATATTTGGTGTGCAGCATCCTTAGGGTGGTGAGATTCAAGTTCGTTAAAGCCAAGTCCCTGGGTTGATATTTGGGCTCCCTATGGGAGCCCGAATTATAACTTAGTTCAATATGAGGAATATTCTTTAAAAATCTTTTTTTTTTGGATCCACTGGTCAGAATGTTTGGATATTTGGTATAAGCTTTTCTTAGGAGGGGCAGATGCAACTTGTTGAAATCAATTCCCTGGGTTGATATTAATCTACCGTGTCAGGTGAGCACCCTCAGGCCCCCTGGGGCCTCTTGTTTTTATTGGTGCTTAAGGTCACTTTTCAGCATCTTGGATGATCTCATGACTGCAACATAGAGATGAAGTCAAGTATAGCCAATTGTTTATACCTACACTGCCTACTTCAGAAGTCTTCCACCCCAGGCATTGGTTCCGGGTCACATTTTACCAGTAAAACAGAACTTATTTACCACCGTAAACAAGCACTGCTCCTCTTCCTGAGGTTCCATGGGGTACCTGTGTCGTCTTCCTTGCGTCCTTGGGCAAGGCACTCAATCCCAACTGCCCATGTAGGAGCATAGTGGCTCATTGTGCTGAGGCATACTGCATGTCAATAGTACACTTGCCTTCAGCCAATGATAACCCTGGTTATGCATGGTCAGTCATTTAAAGAATTTGACAAGTATGGTCCCCTTCTATGGGGAGTTCTCTCATGGTACTCCGGTTTTCTCTTCCGGTAAAACTGTACGACACATTATGACTGGCTGTTGGATAAACTTTTCACTATGTTGGATCAAGTGAAACGGGATGTCCCTCTCAAAATGTTGCTTTCATCATGTTACCAGAATGTTGAACAGTACTCAAGTTTCAAGAGCAAGAAACATTTTGGAAGCAACAGCCTATGATCAATGAGGCAGTTTGGCAGGTGACAAACTTGCTTCTGCGTGGGTTTTTTTTTTTTTTTGTGTTTCAATGAATTTTTTATATCCTAAGTGTTGATGGATTTTTTTTTTATTAGCTCACCTGAGCAAAGCTCAAGGGGAGCTTTACTGATCACTTTTCACCCATCGTCTGGGGTCCGCCGTCTGTCTTTAACTTTACATTATCGACTTCTTCTCACGAACTGCTGGACCAAATTCAACAAAATTTGCTGTGCATATTCCGAATCATATGTCAATTCAAGTTTGTTCAAATCAAGTTGACCCACCACTTGGTAGGGCCACGCCCAAAAAGTGAGCTTAAATCTTAAAAATTCTTCTCATGAACCAGCAGTAGCAGAGACTTGATATTAGGTGTGCAGCTCCATTTTGAGGTGTAGACTCAAATTTGTTCAAGAGAAGTTCTAGGGGCTATATTTGCCATCGTTATGGGAGGGGCAAGAATTTTTGCCCTGCCCAAAATTCCTATTTTTCAAACCGAGAGGCTGATTTGAACCAAATTTGATATGAGGTTTTATTGGGACATAAGTAGTTGATTTATGCAGAAAAAAAATGTTCAGATTGCCCCTTGGGAACTGCAGGAGCTAAAAATAGAAAAAATTTAAAACTCCCATATCTCCAAAACTGCACGGCACTGAGAATTTTTATTTGGTTTGAAGCTTTCTTAGGACCAACAGAATGGAATGGTAAAAATAAAATGCTATCGGTTTTATCATAGAGTACTTTTTGGGGATTTTGAAAAAGTTCTAAGTCAGCATTTTTTAACACTGTGGGTAATGGGAAAAACATTTAAGACTACTTTTCTCCCAAATCACTGCTCCAAAACCTTTCAAATTTCACACATAACATCTTTGGAAGATTGTTTCACATGTTTATTGAAATCAAATCTTTGGGTCCATATTGGAGCTCTCTATGGGAGCCCAAATGTTTAAATTAGTGTAGTAGGAGGAATATTCTTTTAAAATCTTTTTCTTCAGATCTACCAATCAGAATCTTTTGATATTTGGCATGCAGAATCCTTGGGGGGGGGGGGGGGGGGGGGGGGAGGGGGAGATTCACGTTTGTTCAAGCCACGTCCTTGGATTCATATTTGGGCTCACTGTGGGAGCTCTAATTCTAACTTAGTTCAAAATGAGGAATTTTCTTAAAAAATCTTCTTCTTCAGTTCCTACAGTCGGAATGTTTTGATATTTGGTATGCAGCATCCTTAGGGGGTGAGATTCATGTTTGTGAAAGCCAAGTTCCTGGGTTCATATTTGGGCTCCCTGTGGGAACTTTGTTCAAGCCATGTCCCCTAGGTCAATATTTGGGCTCACTGTGGGAGCTTGAATTGTAACTTTGTTCAAAATGAGGAATTTTCTTAAAAACTCTTCTTCTTCAGATCCAGTAGTCGGAATGTTTTGATATTTGGTGTGCAGCATCCTTAGGGGGGTGAGATTCAGGTTTGTTAAAGCCAAGTCCCTGGGTTCATATATTAATTTAGTTCAATATGAGAAATATTCTTTAAAAATCTTTTTTTTTGAGATCCTCTGGTCAGAATCTTTGGATATTTGGTATAAGCTTTTCTTAGGAGGGGCAGATGCAACTTGTTGAAATCAATTCCCTGGGTTGATATTTAGTCTACCTTGTCAGATGAGCGCCCTCAAGCCCCCTGGGGTCTCTTGTTTAATTTATATCTTTTAATTGAATAACCTTGTTAATTGAATATACCTTCCAAACACCAAACTATTTATCATACCTCCAGTACAAATTTGACCTGTTAATTGATTGTAGGTTATAGAGCAAACTCCTGTCAATTGAATGAAATCTTGTAATCTGTCAACGAATTACTCTGGACAATTGGCAAATTCTCCTTGTTCATAGACCTATCTGGCCTCGGTATGTCTAATACAGGCATTTAACCCTTTACCCAACGAATCGGCCATATCCGTCCGTGTAATATGTAAATTCAGTAGTTGAAAAAATATTATTTTTCAAAAAATTTCAACAAAACCATATTGTGTGACCCCTCGCTGGTTTTGTTGAAATTTTTTGAAAAAATGATATTTAAAATAATAAATTTTGATATCGTCTGCGTTGGGTAAAGGTTAATGTCTTATATCATATTCGACAGAGTTCCATAACTCTGCCAGAAAAGAAAAAATAGAATAAATGCTCAGTTTATTTCTAGAATACATGAAAGTGACGTAAGGCCTAAAAAAGTTAAAAATTCCTTTCTCAGTCCTTCCCACATGGTCCTTTTGGCTGTCATATGATCTCTCTTTATGACCAATGCAAACTTAAAAGAATAGAAATTTAATGGTTCATGTTTGATATTTTACCCAAGTTTATAAAATTAATAAAAATGTCCCTTGAGTGCAAAAATTCTTAGCAGTGCTTTCGCATTGCAAAGCCTTCTTCCACTCAAGGGACGAAATACACCACCACCCATGTTATTCTGTACATTTTGAGGCCTAAAACATACAACAAACCAAGAACATGAACTTTTGATGCGAAGAAATAATTATAAAAATAAAGTAGAAGGGTGTCATTTGTGTGCAAAGCACACTAAGGTGTATCCCCTTCATTTTCAGTACACCATCACGATGGTCACAAATTAATTAATTCACATTCTATAATGACAAACATGGTACTACGGGTGCCACATGGAGCCAAATTAAAAATCTTAAACCTTTATCAGGAGACCCTACTTGAAAATATAAATGGATTTTCAACACTTCGAATAAAATTGCCTTTGTGCTTTTTGCCGGAAACTGAGTCTCTAACGACAAAAGTGGCACTATGGGTGCCACATGGGGCCGAATCAAAAACTGAAACCTTTTTGCAGATCAGGAAACCTTACTTGAATATATGAACACACTTTCAACTTTTCGAATTAAAACCCATAGGAGCCTTTGACTGGAAACTGATTCTCTGATGACAAAAGTGGAGCTACTTGTGCCACATGGGGCCAAATCAAAACTCCAGAACCTTTATGCACATCTGGAGACCCTACCAGAACAGATGAACACAATTTCAACGCTTTGAATTAAAACCCCTAGCAGCCTTTCACTGTAAACAGTTTCTCTAATGAAAAAAGTGGAGCTACGGGGGGCACTGGGGCCGAATCAAAAATCTGAAACCTTTATGTACATCGAGAGAGCCTACCGCAACATATGAACATGCTTTCAACATTTCAAATTAGAACAGGTTGGAAACCGATTCTCTAATGGCAAAAGTGGCTCTACGGGCACCACGTTGGGCCGAATTACAAATCCGAAACTTTTATACACATCTAGAGACCCTACCGGAAAATATGAACACACTGTCAACATTTTGAATTAAAACCCCTTGGAGTGTTTTGCAAGAAACTGATTCTCTAACACAAAAGTGGCACCCATGGGCCAAATCAAAATTATAAAACCTTTATGCACATCTAGAGACCCTACCTAAACATATGATCACACTTACAAATTTAAAATTTAAACCCCTAGGAGTCTTTCACCCGAAACCGATTCTCTAACAACAAAAGTGGTGCTGCGGGTGCCACACGGGGTCAAAACAAAAATTCTGAAATCTTTATACACATCTAGAGACCCTATCGTAACATATGAACACACTTACAATGTTACGAATTAAATCCCTAGGAGCCTTTTGTCGGAAACCGATTCTCTAATTACAAAAGTGATGCTACGAGTGCCACGAGTGCCAAATTTCAACAAAACCATATCATGTGACCCCTCATTGGAACAAGCTCAATGAGCTCATTCCAATGAGGGGTCGCATGATATGGTTTTGTTGAAATATTTTGAAAAATTTTTTGAACTGCTCAATTTGCATATTATGCTGGTGGATGCGGGCGATTCGTTAGGTTAAAGGGTTAAAATGTTGAATTAAATTGAAGCTGATCAGGTCCTCTTTTTCCAGAACTCAAAAGTTTGTACATGTACATGCAGTACTGTGATCACAAAAGTGGACTGAGAATTTTGACCGGATCTTGACCCAGTCGTAATTTGGTCAAAATTGTATGTCTGTTTTCTAGAGATGGCCGGTATTAAAATTTTGAGTGTGGTATCAGTATTTTTAGGAGGTATACCTCAGTATCGGTTCAGAGATTTGCTCATAGTACCAAAAACGAATTCACAGCAGGAAAAACAGAATATGTTGTATCATTCTACCACAATGCTATAAATGACACTGCCAATGAGCTCAACAGTGGCATTCTTTTACGACCACAAATCATATCTACAGTAAATTTGTGATTGTTCTAAATGTTAATGTTTAAAGACCTATTTCAGACTTACGTGATCTCAGACCATACCATCTTTAGGAGGTCCTGCTGACAATAGACAAAACACCTGCTATTGGACATGTACAGGTTGTAGCCAAGTGAGAATTCAGGACACTTGCGCAGTCCATTGAAGGTTAACAAAACTGAAAAGAAAATCAGTCACTTCTTTAACTGGTAGAGTGCTAAATTATTTTTGGCCATCACAACTTCAACACTTGTCTTTGCTTGTTACAATCTATGGGAGAGTGCCTCTGGGCACTCTCCCATAAATTGTAACAAAGCAAACCCTCACAGACTAAATAATATCACTTCAAAGATAATACAAAGCATATACACTGAATGTGAGCCTTCAAGCTGTGATAACGGCACTTCAGAATAAAGCCCAAATATGGGCTTCCAGCACTCTACCAGTTAATGAAAATGAACCTTTCAACTGTTATCAAGCCTCAACAGGGACTTATAAATAGCGAATATAGAAAAATTTTAAAATTCTTACGGTTTTGGTATTCAACGATTGGTTCGGTTTGCTTTTTCGGTATTACCATGATACAGGTATCGGTTTGGTTTTTTGGTATATTGTCCATCTCTACTGCTTTCCTCCCCTGAATACTGTAAAATGTCATCTGTTGAAACTGAAAGCGAGCACTTGAATTTTAGTTGAAATTTTTGTTTTTAGCTGCGACGTGCAGCTCTATATGTGGCAATGTCAGTCTGTCTGTTGGTCGGTCTGCCACCAACAAGTTTAAGAAATACCATAACTCCTAAAATACTTGATGGAATGGCACCATACTTGGTATGCAAGTGTATCTTCATGATGGCTACACCCTCTCAATAGTGCATGTCATTCGGATTATTTCTGTCACATTTATGGACTTGTCACCAACAAGTTTTTTGGTCACCAACCAGCATCAAGTTTTTTTGTCACCAACAAGTTTTAAAACATCATTCGCATTGCACGAATCATTGCAGCTTCGGCACTGTGACAGTGTGCTCTAGTTCTTCATGCGGTCTTGATTTTGCAATATTTTTATTTTGAAATTCACTCACTGGTGTAAGCTTACCACTGTTGAATTGTGATCTGATTGGCAAAGATACCCTTTTTGTAACCACAGTACTATGCCCAGTTTTCGACTTCATAATACATCGGATTAAGTAGGAGTTCGTCTTTCCAGCAAAAATGAGTGTAGCAAACAGGTTTCACTGTTCTGCTTGCCATCAGAGAGTGCAGTGGTTTAATGGTTAGGACATTGGACTTCAAACTGAAAGGTCCATGGTTCAATCATGACCAGCAGCAACTGTATTATGTCCTTGGGCAAGAGGCCTAATCCTGTGGGGTACGGTGGCACTGTGTACTAAGGTGTACTGCATGTGAATGCTGAACTTGCTTTCAACCACTGCTAATTCTGCCTGTGTGAAATTAGTAAGTTGAAAAGTCAAACACATGTTGCCGCCGCTTACTGGTTCTTGCTGAGTACTCTGACTTTCTCTACCCATAAAACTGTCCAATATGAGTTGAACTTGGCTGTTAAAAGTGCCGCTAAATGAAACCCCAATAAATAAACAAACTGCTTGCTATCCATTATGTTTTGGGTTTTTTTTTTTTCAAAATTGAGAGGTTTTTAGAGGAGAATCATAATTGTATCATTTCTTCCCATTTTGTTGGGGTCGTCTCACTTACCCAGTTGCTATTGTTTCGGTAAAATGTGTGAAAATTAGGTAGATCAAAGGGAGGTGGATTATAGTCAATTTCTAGTAAGTTTGTTCGCTTAACTCAATTCGTGTTCATTACCAACAACCAACCGCAGTGCAGTGTATTAATTAAAAAATTACTTTATAAATACACTAAAATCCAGTACTCTGACCCCCCCCCCCCCCCCCCCCCAAAAAAAAAAAAAACAAAAAAAAAAACAACAAACAATAAAAAAAAACACACACACACATCCACTCACAGACACTCACCCAAAAGCCCTTAAAAGGGCTATTATATCTTTATTCAAATCTTTATTTATTTTAAAAAAAAGTTAAAACACACATGGACAATCATCAACACAGACAGACGTTTATGGAACAGACTATAGCGTGTTTACTAAGCATATTAGTTATTAATTACCTACGACCAACCGTTAGTGAGACTAACTCATTTTGTTCATTGTGCTATAAAATCAATCAATTGCACGGTTTATTTAAAGTTATGTGTTTACTTTCTTTAAGAGGTTGAGAGCTAAATTATTTTTCAAAGGTGATTTGAAATATAGATATTTTTTTCAAAGATACAATGCTACCTGCAGGAATAGCCTTAGTTTAGCAAGATTTTGTTCATACATAATAGTTTGGGGACAATTTATTGGAGAGTGCTAATAGGCACTCTCCAATAAATTGTAACCAAACAGTTTTACATGAAATGTTTTTCTTCTACTGCTAAGCAAATATCAAGCTAATGCAGTGTGTAAAGCCATTAAAGTTGCTGTCAGCACTTTTCACTAGAGCCATGGTAGTGGTTTCTAGCACTCAACCAGTTGAGTGTTTGAAGCCCACATTGTATGCTCCATTCTGAAGTGCAGGTACCACAATTAAAAGCTTCACATTCTGTGGGTGTGCCTAATTTTCTCGTAGAAAAAAAATCATCTAGGCTGTTTGGATATGACTTGTTACAATATTTGGTAGAGTGCCCATTGGCATTCTCCCATATATTATTACATGTACAATATTTGGTAGGGTGCCCATAGGCTCTCTTCCATATATTGGAACAAGTCAAAGACATTGAACAATTTTGATGACTAAGGAAAAATTAATACTCTACATGTTAAACAATATCATTGGGAGAGGAGTGATCATTTATTGATTTTGGAGAGGGGTGGTCTCTATAGCACTTGAACGCTGATCCCTTTTTGCCTCACAATTCAACTTGTCTTGGGCAATCTCTCGCTTGAACATCCACCTGCTTTGAACCACTGTTTTTCAATGTATTGATTCCTTCTATTCTGAAATGAAACTGCAGTGAGTGACCACCTATTAAATGCGACCAGCAACTGTGAATTTTTTACTAAAAAGTGTAGTATTCTATCTGCAATGAACAACCAGGAATGAGCAGAATTGACAAAATTACAACACTTCAGGGAAACACTATCAAGTAGGTGATTCCATCTCAACATAAACAAACCAATACAGTTGTATAATTATTACTGTAAACCATATTTTTAACTCTTGTCAAAAAGGCGGAAGGGGGATTTTGAAATGGTGTTCGTTCATCCATCACGAAAGTTTGGGAGTGCAGTGGCTCAGTTACAGAATCAGTCTTCAAAACAAAAGATCCACAGTTAACCCTTTACCTAACGTAACGGCCAAAACCGGCCAGCGCTATTCTCAAAAATTGCCAAAAAATTTTCATTATTTTTTTCATTTTTTGCCTCAAAAACATAGGTTATGACCCCTCGTTGGAACGAGCTCGTCGAGCTCGTTCCAACGAGGGGTCATAATCTATGTTTTTGAGACAAAAAATGAAAAAAATTAGTTATTCAAGAATTATTTTTGCAAGTGTCGTCTGCTTTTCATGTTTGGTAAAGTGCTAATGCATGCCAGGGGTAACTGTGTTGTGTCCTTGAGCAAGGCACTTAATCCTGATTGCCTATGTGGCGGCATGGTGGAACTGTGTACTAAGGCCTCACTGTACATCAGTGGTGCATTTGTCTTCAACCAGTGCCAACCCTGCCAATGTGGAGTTAGTACAAGTACATTGGAGAGTCTGACAATTGCTTGCTGCTGCTCAGTGGTTCTCTCTGGGTAGACCGGCTTCCTGCACCTGTAAAACTGTCCGACAGAAGGTAACTCTGGCTGTCAAAGGTGTCATTAAGCTCCAATAATAAAAAAAAAATCTCACAAAAGTTTGTCCTCAACTCTTCCAATATTTTTATTGGATTTTGACAAAGTTAGTGAAAGTGGAAGTATGAAATGAAGATGAGCATGTTGCAAGTCATTTTTAGCTGCGACTAGCAGCTCTATAAGTGGCAATGTCGGTCTGTCTGTCGGTCGGTCTGTCTGTGATCAACGAGTTTCAAAACTCAATAACTTTTGAAATACTTGATGGAATGACTTTATATTTGGCATGTAAGTGTATCTTATTGATGTCTAGCCACTGTTCAATGCATGTGTTGTTCCAAGTATTTTTCTTGGAGTTATGGTCCTTGATGAACTTAGAATTTTGTGAAATTGCACCACCCGTTGCAGCTACAGCGTCGATGTCGCGATTTTTAGTAAGGCGTATTTACCAGCAGCATGATTCTTTTTTATGGCTATATTTCTATCATAAAATTTTTTCCAATTACTTCCTTCATTTTAGAGGGTATTTTACAAAATTCCATTCAGGAATATATGTCATAATTTCTCCATGTAGGGTGACTGCTCAGTGAATGTGTGGGATAACCAGTTAATATTTTCAACGTGCAGCCTATTGAATGGTCTACTCCATGTGACGAATATGGGCTGTTCCAATTGCTGTCCTTTGAACTGACTTGGAAGACACCATCAGGCTTCAAAGGGTTAATTATGTATTTGCAGAGTAGATGCTTATGTGCAAGGCAATTGTAGATTTGGCAAATTTAGCCAGAGTTATGTCCCTGTCTAATGCAAGATTTCTATCATAAGCATTTGTCTGCTTAACCCTTTACCCAACGTAATGGCCAAAACCGGCCAGCGCTATTCTCAAAAATCGCCAATTAATTTTCATTATATTTTCATTTTTTGTCTCAAAAACATAGGTTATGACCCCTCATTGGAACGAGCTCGTCGAGCTCGTTCCAATGAGGGGTCATAACCTATGTTTTTGAGACAAAAAATGAAAAAAATTAGTTATTCAAGAATTTTTTTTTGCAAGTGTCGTCTGCTTTTCATGTTAGGTAAAGGGTTAACTCCTGCAGTTTAGCCATGGGAACACAATGAAGTGAAATAGTGCTTGTTTACTGCAGTGAACAAGCTCTGCTTTCTTAGTAAGGATCCAGAACCAGGCCTAGGGAGGAAGTGCTTTAAAATTGGCAGCACAGGTTAAACTTGACTTCATACCAATGTTGCCATCATGATGTGACCAAAGATGCTGAATCAACCGCGTTGTGTCCTTGGGCAAGACACTTCATCTCCATTGCCCGCATGGAGGCACGATGACGCCGTGTACTAAGGCGTACTGCACGTCGATGGTACGCATGTCTTCAACCAATCTAACCCTGCCTGTGCTGCAGTGTGGAGTTACGATGTTGGGGAGCTGGCAGCTGCTCGTCGTTGCTCGGTGGTTCTCTCCGGGTACTCCGGCTTCCTCCACTCGTAAAACTGTCATGGTCATGATTAGCCATTGTGCATAAATATGTGACCTTAAACACAATAAATAACTAAATAAATAAAAGATGCTGAAAATGACTTTAACACGAATAAATAAATAAATAACTCCCTACATTTTTTATGAGTTTTTTATGAAGCTTTTGTGTGAAGAATGGGTATGAAGTGAAAACATGCCTGTGAAAAGAACCTTTTTGGTGTATTTTTGAGGTGCATTTGCACATATTGAAAGGAGTGTTTAATCTGTCAATTTTTGCAAGAGTTACTGCCCTTTTTATTGCAAGATTTTTATCAAAAGTTGGTCCACTCAACTCTTCTCATATTTTTCTTGGCTTTTTTATGAAACTTGGTGTGAAGTATGTATGTAAAGTGTAGATGCGCACATGCTAAGGCATTTTTGATTTGGCAGTATTTTCCTTTGTTGTGGCCAGTACGTCAATAATTGCAAGTAACCCATTTTAACTCCTTTCCTGCTGCTAGCAGATTTTCCTGCTCAGATCAAAAATACTCTGCTTCCAAGTAAAGTTAATCAAGTGCCTCTTGTTGATAAAGATTTTTTTTTTTAAAATACTGCAATAAGTTGGAGAAAGTGTCTTAAAAACAATTTCTTTATGCCAGACTCTATTAAATCTTTCATCAAAAATCAAGTCATGGTTGCTGTAAATACTCAGCAGGCTAAAAGTTAATCATTTCATTCCAAAATATTGAAAATAGGCTTCCATTTTTGTTCACGCACAACAAAATTATGCTTGCAAAGCACTATCGTGGCAAGTGGAAAATGATGCTATCAAAGTATCACAGTTACAAGTAATAAAAAAGCTAGAAATGCATCATAGTGAGGCAGAACATGGCCCCATTTCTAAATGTAACTTTTGGAGGTGAAATAACAAGAATTAAGCAGTTCCCTGACACTGAGGTGGTCTGACACATTTTTGGAAAGATTATGGGGAATCGTGAAAGGCTTTGAAATTTTGTTTGTCTCTTGTAATGAGCTGGTGTGGGAAAATAGAGCTTTCTTTAACACAAGGTTTCTGTGAGGCCTTGGATTCAAGGAATGGTGTTGAATTTGACCAAGGGTTACTCAAGGTCTTGAAATCCTGGAAATATTCACAAAATAAAAACACCACGTTGCACCTAATGCTAATTACAGTGGAGTCCACTTCATTGGATATCTCTTAACCACATCCAATATAGGCATTTAATCTATTATATCTTGTTTGACAGAGCTCATGGAGTGCTGCAAAACAAGATATGATAGAGTAAATGCTAAGTTTATCTCTAGAATACAGGAAAGTGACACAATCCCTGTTGATTGAATACTTCTGTTAAGTGAATAATTTTCATTTGTAAAGTGGCTATTCAATTAACAAAGTTCCACTGTATATAGTTCTTATCCCATAGTTTGTGAAGGCATACTCCTAATCAGGGCCTTCTGGTCATTACCCCTTCTCCCACTTCCCTTCGAGGGAAGTAGGAGAAGCGGATAATGATTGAAGGGTCCTAGTTGGGTGGGGCCTTGAATATCCTTGAATTTGGCTATTAACAGTACAGTCACTGTGGAATGGTAAAAATCCATGTGCAGGCCTCGATTTGTTTCCCGAAAATTGATTAGCAACTTTTTTGTAGCCCAGGTTGAGGGTCTATGAACCCTCTAGGTTAAATATGGTTCTATCTGGAGTGAGAAAATGTAAAAAACTTGAACTGAAAGACATAATTTCCTGGTATCTGGGATTGTAGTCCAAACTTGGTTTTGAAGATTATAATTTATCTCTTTACGTTGGTATGTCCTTCAAGGACGTACCAATGTAAAAAATTAAATTACAGCCTTCAAGTCCAAGTTTGGACTACTGGGATTGTAACTTAGTCTTACTTTGAAACTCAATTTTCCAAGTGAATGAAGAGAAATATTTTATTCTGTTACTCGTATTCAAATGCTGGAGGAGACCAGGTAAAAATCTGTTGCATGATGTAGGTTGATCCCATCTTTAATATATCTACAAATTCATCTAATTATATTGTAAATTATCACAGTTCTAGAACACATGAAAAGTGACATATTGTACTTTAACCCTTTACCTAACGTAACGGCCAAAACCGGCCAGTGCTATTCTCAAAAATCGCCAATTAATTTTCATCATTTTTTCATTTTTTGTCTCAAAAACATAGGTTATGACCCTCGTTGGAACGAGCTCGACGAGCCCGTTCCAACGAGGGGTCATAACCTATGTTTTTGAGACAAAAAATGAAAAAAATTAGTTACTCGAGAATTATTTTTGCAAGTGTCGTCTGCTTTTCAGGTTAGGTAAAGGGTTAAGTTTCACAAGACACATGTTTATACGTTCCAGAAATATGTAAATGTGTGTGCAAAACATACCGGTACAACATAGTTGGGATTTCCCCAGCCACCAATCAGAAGCTATATGCGCTCTAAAAGCTACATGTTGTACGTATGGCAGTTTATAAAAAAAAATCAAATTTTGCACCCATATACATCACACTATCAAATTTAGTGATTGTGAGAGTACTTTGTGTTATAACATTTTATCCTGAAGTAAAAAGAAAAACTGCTACAGTAAAACCTGTCTTGAGAGACCACTGTCTTGAGAGACCACCTGTCTTGAGAGACCACATCTACCAGGCACCGATTGGTTTTACTCTATAATGGACCTGCTATGGGAGACCACCTGTCTTGAGAGACCACTGTGACGTGGTACCAACTTGTATTTTAATGCCATAATGGATCTGTCTTGAGAGACCGCCCCTTTGAAGACTGAAACCATGACAAAAACTTTTTACCTGTTCTGGAATTGGAAAATCCATTGTGGTTATACTAACATAATTAAAAGTATTAAAACCTCTTAATTGGGTTTCAATTGCTAACTCATTTAAGACTGAGATGTTTTTATAAGACCCCTGTGAAAAGATGAGGATTATTGCTGAATAAACAATTTCATACATACCTGAAATGTGACAGATAGGAATAAAAATAAATTTGTGTTGAAAATCTTTTTGTAACAAATTGAAATGAACTGTTATAAAAATTATAAAAATAAATTAGAGTTGAAAATCTTCTAAGGAAGAGTTTCAACACTAATTTATTTTTATAATTTTTATAACAGTCCATTTCAATTTGTTACAAAAACTTCATAAAAAAGAACAACTACGAAGTAATTACAAAAATCCATTCTTCTCCATTTCTGAATTTTGTGATTGGTTATTCACTGACTTGAGAAAACCTGAAACCTGTTATGAGAGACCACCTGTCTTGAGAGAACACTTTTGTGTGGCCCAAAGGGCGGTCTCTCAAGACAGGTTTTACTGTATTGCATCACAACTCACAATTTTTGCGAAACCGAATAAATCGAGGCCTGACGTGTGGGCAGTTTCGTCCACTGGCACTTGTGTCAATCAATAGTCAGTAGTTTTTCAGAAAATATTCATTGTAAGAAGCACTGAGGCATACCTGGTGCTTCCTTTATTGAAAATATGAGGGTGATTCCTTTGTTTTCTGTCAGAGATTCACTGTTGACACATGAGTGGAAATATTTCTCATGTGCGATTTTGACCTTTCCACAACGACTGTGCTGTCAGGTCTTGAAATGTGCTGAAAAATGTCAAGAAACAGCCTTGAATATCCTCAGTACTCACCAGCAGGAACCCTCAAATAATTCTGGCTTGAATCTTCATCAATTCTATGTGGTAACCCTGTTGTCCAGTCTCAACTAAACTAACCTGCATGATAACCCAGAATTTTTTTTCATTCAATAGTCTCCTCTTCTAACCACATCACATTTTGAAAAAAAAGTATGAATCAGAAAGTTTTCAATGTTTCACCTGCTACTTCTCAATGGAGTTGTGGCACTGCATGTGCTTGTGGTGTTGGGACATGAAATGCCTTTTCAAACAAAATAACTGCACATACCTGATTGTGAGTTACTTAATTTCTGTTTCAGCTGTAAGAGAAAGATTATTGAATGCATATGTGTGTGAAAGTAAAAACTAAATGAATAAACAATGAACTATGTGTACAAAATTAAATTGGTCTTTAACTGACCATTTTGTCATGTCTTGACATCCAGAAATGAAGCCTGTCATGAGAGATCACCTGTCTTGAGAGACCACTTTTGTTTGACAGTAAGGGTGTTAAGACAGGTTCCACTCTTTTATATACCCTTGCAAAAAAAATATATTTAATGTGAGCAATGTCATTGTCAGTTCACTGGGTATGTATGTTTGCCGGATTTGTGGCTTTTTATTAGCTCACCTGACTGAAAGTCAGGGTGAGCTATTGCCATCAATTGGTGTTCATCATATATTAAGTTTCGAATTCCTATCTTCTTTTGCAGAACAACGGAATCAAACCCATCCAGATTCTGCAGAACTTATCTTTGTGGGGAGGGTGAATACCTTTTCAAATTTGTTTTGATAAAAGTTGCTAAGCCTGATGGGTTGGGGCAGTGTCCCAAAATTCTTCAAATAAACCACCAGTCACGTTGCTTTGAAATCTAGTGTGCAACTTCCTTATATGCTCCAAATTCCAAGCTTGTTTGAAAAAAGTTTCTTGGGGCAATGCTTGGGCTTGTGCTGGGAGGGGCAAAATTTTTGGATTTGCCAAAGTTTATGTTTTTCAAACAAGTTTGACAGTTTAATAATTTAAGCCAAACACAGTATTGTTTAAATTATTAAAGTGGCCAACCCTTCCCCCATCTCCCCCTTTGGGAACCATAGGAGCTAAAAATAGAAGAAGAAAATTAAAATTCCCATATTTCCAAAACGGCACAATAAGGCCACACAAAGTAGATCTTCTGTTTTTCAGCCCATTATTTGTGGAATTGCATGTGGGCGAGTGGTTTTTTATTTTATTTTTTATTTCAGTAATTACTTCTTAACCATCAAAAGTTCATGTTCTTGGTTCAAGGTTTAGGCCTCATAATCTACAGAATAGCATGGGTGGTGGTGTATTTCATCCCTTGAGTGCAAGAAGGCTTTGCAATGCTAAAGCATTGCAAAGCCTTCTTGAACTCAATGGACAAATTCATCAATTTTTTTAACTTGGGTAAAATATCAGACATAAATCATTTAATTTTAATTTTTTTTAAGTTTAAATTGGTTATAAAAAGAGAGCATGCGGCAGCCAAAAGGACCATGTGGGAGGGCCTGAGAAACAGATTTTTTATTTTTTTAGGCCTAACATAGAATTGTTATTTGATGTGAAGCATCCTTAGGACCATGTAAAATCAAATTGTCCCAAAAACTGCAATCGATTGTGTTAAGGGGTTCAATATGGGGAAATGGAAAAATGCTTGAGGCAGCACTTTTCAACAATAAAAAAAATTTGTGAACTACAATTCAGAATCTTTTGATATTTCATATACGACATCCTTAGAGGGGTCAGATTCAAGTTTGTTCAAATAAAGTCCCTACATTATTATTTAAGCTCCTAATGTTGGCCCAAATTTCACCCTGCAATATAACAAAAAGCCTTCCTGTGGGAGCCATGGTAAGTGAGGCCGTGCTTGTTAACTGTGGGGAACAAGCTCTGTTTCACTGGTAAAATAGGACCCATTAACCAATGTCTGGGGTGGAAGTCCTTAAAAATGGACAATATGAGTATAAAAGATTGGATAGACTTGACTTTATATCCATGTTGCGGTCATGATTAGCCATTGTGCAAAAAATATGTGACCTCAGACACCAATAAATAAATGACAAAAATTCTTCAAAAATCTTCTTCAGATCCATCAGTGAGAATCTTTTGATATTCTGTGTACAGTATTCTTAGGGGAATCATTTAAGTTTATTCAAATCAAGTCTCTGGATTTATATTTGAGCTATGGGAGCCCAAATTTTAACTTATTGCAGTGTGAGAAATATTCTTTAAAATTCTTTTGAAAATCCACTGGTCAGAATTTTTTGATATTGGGTATTCAGCAGGTTGGTCAGATTCAAGTTTGTTCAAATTAAATTAACCGCCATTAATCTCTGTTCTTGTAATTTTAAGATTGATAGGAAATGTTGTTGATGAGTTATTGCCCTATTTTACTTTAATTTATCATTCATGGATACAACCTTGTCCAAGCTTCAGAGATTAACTAGCAGTACAGCCTATGCACCTGCAATTTTGGAATCACTCATTCTCATTTTGGCAGCGGTATTGTTCTTTTTTGTCTCAAGTCTTTTTGCAACCTACTTTGTTGGGGCAAGCAGAAGGTATTCGTACTCCCAATGGGCCAGACACGCCAAGTTTTCTCTACAAGGACTGTTTTTACAATGGTAATGTGTACTTGTATTTCTACTGTTATAAATCCTATATTTGTCACTAGAATACAAATGTGCAGTGGTGTAGTCACAGGGGGTGGGGGATTCCCCCACCCACCCACCCCGTCTCCCAACCCCCCCCCCCCCCAGACCCAATGCAACTTTCACATAACATATAGAGCCCTAAAATTATCGCCAATATAGGACTACATACTCTATAAATGCCCCAGATTTGCTCTTAACCCTTTACCTAGCGTGAAAAGCAGACGGCACTTGCAAAAAAAATTCTTGAATAACTAATATTTTTCATTTTTTGTCTCAAAAACATAGGTTATGACTCCTCGTTGGAACGAGCTCGACGAGCTCGTTCCAACGAGGGGTCATAACCTATGTTTTTGAGACAAAAAATGAAAAAAATAGTGAAAATTAATTGGCGATTTTTGAGAATAGCGCTGGCCGGTTTTGGCCGTTACGTTGGGTAAAGGGTTAACTGGTTGAGCTCTGAATTCTTTTTCAAAGGTAATTTGAAACATAGGTAATTTTTTTTCAAGAATACCTTGCTACCAATATGAGTAGCCTTATTTTAGCAAGATTTTGTTCAGAAGGAATTGTTTTATTACAATTTTTTTTGAAAGTAACAATAGGCCCTCTCCAATAAATTACAGCCTAACAATTTTATATAAAAAAAATTTCTTCTGCTGATCAAATATCAAGCTAATGCATACAATATAAACCCACTACAGTGGTTTTAGGCACTTCTCAGTAGAGCCACTCAAATAGTTAAATCACTGAATTCTCTAAAAAAATTTCTTGAGGGTGGGAGGCCTAGTCCTAACTAGGACACTGGCTGTTACCCCCTCCTCCACTTCCCTTTAAGGGAAGTGTGGAGGGGGGGGGGGGGGGGGGGGGTAACAACCAGAAGGTCTGAGTTTAAATTGGGGGAGGCCTCCACCCCCCCCCCCCCCCCCCCACCCCCCCCCCCCTCACAACAGCCTTTCAAACATCATGTTCCCCCCTCCCCAAAACTGACTGGGGCATTCCTTATTATAGAATCCTGGTTATGTGCCTGCAAATGTGTACTATTATTGTTTACACAGTTACAAAATCACTTACGCATTTGTAACCAGAATGAACTTACTGTATCCTCATTGATCAATAGATACAAAACATAGGTCAGCTGCGGCATTTACCTTGCTTCACTTCAATAGGAAATTATTGGTAATCAGGCCTGGCATTCTGAAAAATGCAGGAGGGCAAAAAATCGCTCTCCTCAATCAGCTTAGGAGAGCAATTAGCTTTACACAGCATTTTAAGTATCCAGTTGAACGAACTCATTGAAACTGAAACCAACAGACTACATCAGTGATTTTATTAACTTTACTAAGGTAAAGCAAAATCTCTTAGACATCTAGATGTCTCACTCAACAACCAAACACACGCTTGACAAGACCTGTGTGTGTACCCAGACCTGTTGTCCAAGAAAGTCATACGCCTACCACTACCACCTTCAACCCCCCAAGGGGGTTGAAGGTGGTGGTGGTAGGCGTATGACTTTCTTGGACAACAGGTCTGCTTGAATCTACAGTCACATCCTGGTGCAAGTGCTTCAAGTGACAGGATAGTAGTAATGGTAGTATATTATAGTGTCAATATTCCTTGAATAATTACCCCCTCAAACTGTGATGTCAGTTGTTGAACTTGAAACTGACAGAAAAAAAAATATTGCTGTGACCCATTTTGCTTCAAATGATTGCAACTGTGTTTGGGTATGGTTGCAGCCATTACCTTTTACCACTAAACCACTTTCAAAATGAAATTACGTGATGTTATGTGACTTCGAAGTTAAATTACATTTTTGCTTTACAACAAAAATTTAATGTGAGCATAATACATGTAATCTCAATCATCCCAGACCCAAATATTTAGGAGGGCAATTTTTCGCTCTCCTTAATTCTTTCAGGAGGGCAGTAAGGAGAGCTAAAAAATCGCTCTCCTGAAATTGCCAAGCCTGGGTAATTTCAGGTACATGGAGGAGATACATGTGGCTTTATGTTTACTTAATTATTGAAACGAGATGTTCAAAATTTTTCAATTGGGAAACTTAAATCTAGATTAACCCTCTGCTCACCAATGTCAAAATTTAATAATTTACCTAACAAATCATCCCCATATGATATACAGTATGTGGAGAGTGGATTGTAACAAAATCACCTGCAGAGTGGAGTTATCACCCAAAGTATCACTTCCAAATTCTGTACATATGGACAAAAAACACAAGCAATGTTTCAGCCAATGGACTTCTGGTTTTAACCCGGCGGTCCATTGGTTAACCCTTTACCTAACATGAAAAGCAGACAACACTTGCAAAAAAAATTCTTGAATAACTATTTTTTTTCATTTTTTGTCTCCAAAACATAGGTTATGACCCCTCGTTGGAACGAGCTCGACGAGCTCGTTCCAACGAGGGGTCATAACCTATGTTTTTGAGACAAAAAATGAAAATATTTTGAAAATTAATTGGCGATTTTTGAGAATAGCGCTGGCCGGTTTTGGCCGTTACGTTGGGTAAAGGGTTAACCCTCTGCTCACCAATGGCAAAATTTAATAATTTACCTAACAAATCATCCCCATATGATATACAGTATGTGGAGAGTGGATTGTAACAAAATCACCTGCAGAGTGGAGTTATCACCCAAAGTATCACTTTCAAATTCTGTACATATGGACAAAAAACACAAGCAATGTTTCAGCCAATGGACTTCTGGTTTTAACCCGGCGGTCCATTGGTTAACCCTTTACCTAACATGAAAAGCAGACGACACTTGCAAAAAAAATTCTTGAATAACTATTTTTTTTCATTTTTTGTCTCCAAAACATAGGTTATGACCCCTCGTTGGAACGAGCTCGACGAGCTCGTTCCAACGAGGGGTCATAACCTATGTTTTTGAGACAAAAAATGAAAATATTTTGAAAATTAATTGGCGATTTTTGAGAATAGCGCTGGCCGGTTTTGGCCGTTACGTTGGGTAAAGGGTTAACCCTCTGCTCACCAATGTCAAAATTTAATAATTTACCTAACAAATCATCCCCATATGATATACAGTATGTGGAGAGTGGATTGTAACAAAATCACCTGCAGAGTGGAGTTATCACCCAAAGTATCACTTTCAAATTCTGTACATATGGACAAAAAACACAAGCAATGTTTCAGCCAATGGACTTCTGGTTTTAACCCGGCGGTCCATTGGTTAAAACTTTGTGCTTGTTATGCATTTGCAACAAATTTGCAAATATTGCTTGGTGGAATCTCCACTCTGCAGGTGATTTAGTGAAAATACACTCTACATTTACTGTACGTTATACAAATTGAGTAGTTGAAAAGATATTTTTCAAAACATTTCAAAACCATATTATGTGACCCCCTCAGCTTCTCAAGTGTGTTCCTATGAGAGGTCAAATGATATGGTTTTGTTGAGATTTTTTGAACAGTTTGATAAAATAATATTTACAATTATAAATTTTGGTATCATCTGCTTTCGGGAAAGGATGAAGCTTCAATTTTTTTTTTGCAAAATTCAACTGAGCATTTAACCCACAAGTCCCCATACAGACACTTAACTGCCTCTTTTATAATGATTTTAAAAAAAGTGGCTCCTTGTGTATTCTTTCCTGAGAACCCTATTCATAGTCTACATTTATCTTGGCAAGTTTTTAAGGTAGCCAACAGTGACATAGAAACACTATTAATCGTCTGCAGCTGTGTACATGAATATACAGAATTAATTATCCTAAAATTAATTTGTGTTTTTAAGGGTTAACCTCCTCTTGGAAAACCCTGGAAGTGAATCCAGTCTATCGATTTTGTAAAATTCAGGTGCGCCAAGTGTGGCATGGGCCATTTCTAATTCGCAAGCGCCATTTTCCCGACTTACGAAACGCTCAGCTATTGTGAAAAGTTACGGAAACAGCAATATTTTAATAGGACACAGCGTGTGTATGATAATGACACCCCGTCTATTGTACACACACTGTATTCTATTAAAAAACATCCTCGTTTTCATAGTGACATTAAGTCACAGTTTTTGGGTCATAACAATAAAATAAAGAAGATCACATACATGTACTCACAATACATGTTCATAATTTCGAACATTCTTTTTCAAACAATAAATCTGTAAACTAAATTGAAATGCACACACAGAATCGAAAGTTGAATACACAGTTTGAATAAGGAAAAAACGGATCCGGGAACAGTAATTAGAAAAATATGGAACTGTGTCGGGTACATCTACAGTTTTTCTGATGAATGAATTTCATCATGTTTAAATTGGGACGCACTGTGGCATCAACTGTTGATGTGTCAGCTTGTTTGAAGTTGCGACATAGTTTCCAGACTTCTTTTGAAAGTGAAACCCACTCCGTGACTGTACCATGTAGTTGTATATTACTACATAAGGCCATGTGCACATGCTATCAATGCTTGATGAGCATTAACCCCACTTTTGTTAAGATAATTCGAACATTCAAATAGGCGATCATATAGCGCGCTGCTTTTTGCCAAGGTGCGGCCTTAGTGGTGCGGAGCTTTTCAAAACTGCGTGTGCAATGGCGCAAGCGCAATGGCGCGTCTCAAAATCGAAAGACTGGTGAAGCACAGCTGGTTTACTGTGATACATAGGCTCTTTTTTCTGGTAAGATAGAATCTGTCAACCATTTCCTGGTGTGGGCAATATGGGTATAAATCACTGGCTGGACTTCACTTTATATGTATGTTGCGGTCACGATTAGCCGTTGTGCAGAAATATGTGAGCTTACAAACACCACAAAATAAATAAGTTTAAAGTAAATAAATAAGGTTTAACCAATTCAGTCTTGTTTGACAGAACGTCAAGAGTTTTGTCAGATTGGACCTAATTGCAGTTATGGGTTTATTTAGTAAAGAGATATCCAATTAACCCTTTACCCAACGCAGATGATTTCGAATTTATTATTTTAAATATAATTTTTTTAAAATTTTGCAAAAGATTTCAACAAAACCATATCATGTGACCCCTCATTGGAACGAGCTCAATGAGCTCGTTCCAATGAGGGATCACATGATATGGTTTTGTTGAAATATTTTGAAAAAATAAATTTTTTCAACTGCTCAGTTTGCATATTACGCAGGCAGATGTGGGCGATGCGTTCGGTAAAGGTTAAGTGGGCTCCACTGTAGTTAGTATTGACATCAGTGATACAGGGTATGGTGAACAAGTAGGTATTTTCTTAATGTTAATCCAACAGTTTACTTAAAGTAACAGCCGGAACCAGCGAGAGATATTCATAAAAATCATCATTCAAACTTGATTTTTTAAAAATTTTGTCTAAAAATACAGCTTATGATCCCCTGATTGGAGCAACCTTGTGAGGGGTCATAAGCGAGGTTTTTAAGGTGAAATTTTGTTAGTTATTCAAGATGTTGTTTTTCTGTTTTTCATGTTAGGTAATGGTTAATTATTGTTCTTGTTGGCAAGAAGGGTTTAAACCTCAAGAATACATGTACTCTGGTTAATACACAGATACACCACTACAAGAAGTGTACCATTGGTTGTGGTTGCAGATCTCACTCAGTCCATCTGCCCCTAATAAATAGTTGTGGGAGTGCTGTTGCTCAGTGGTTACTTCAAACTGAACGGTCTGCAGTTCAGTACCCACCAGGGGTAACTGCATTGTGTCGTCGGGCAAGGCATTTCATCTCAATTGCCCACATGAGGCATGGTATCATTGTGTACTAAGGTGTATTGCACATCGATGGTGCACTTGTCTTTAACCAATGCTAACCCTGCTTGCTTGTATGGAATTAGTACATTGGGGAGTCTCGCAGTTACTCATCGTTGCTCTCTGGTTCATTCTTGATACACCGGCTTACAGCACCTGTAAAAACTGTTTGGCACGAGATGACCTTGGCTGTTGAAAGTGTCATTAAACCCCAATAAATAAATAAGTAGTTGTGGTGGTCGTGCATGACATTTTTGAGGTGATATTTGAGCCATTTTCATTCTGAATGCATTGCTTCATTGAATCCTGAAATGGCATGATGGATATTTTTGAGACAACCTATTGCCCAAATCATCATCTGGACATTAATGTCAGGTCAGGCATGATGGGAGTTCACGGATGGGAGTTCACTATATCGCAACAGCTTGGGAACATGTTTAAATGTTAACCCTTTACCTAACGTGAAAAGCAGACGACACTTGCAAAAAAAAAATCTTGAACAACTAATTTTTTTCATTTTTTGTCTCAAAAACATAGGTTATGACCCATCATTGGAAGGAGCTCGACGAGCTCATTCCAATGAGGGGTCATAACCTATGTTTTTGAGACAAAAAATGAAAAAATAAGGAAAATTCACTGACGATTTTTGAGAATAGCGCTGGCCGGTTTTGGCCGTTATGTTAGGTAAAGGGTTAATTGGTTAACTGGTTGAGTGCTAGAAGCTACAATCAGTGCTTTTAAAAAAATGAGGGTATCAGAGTAAAAGCGAACATTTTCATATGTACGGTCAAACGCAATTGATATTTTGTTTATATAATTTGTTTTTTTACAAATTATTGGACAATGTCTGTTGGCACTCCAATAATTTGTAATAAACAAATTTTGAAAAACAAATTCAGATCACCAAAAATAATCTTGTCCTGAACCAGTTAATATAGTTAACTATTGGGTGTGATACAGATAGCTATTGCAGTTGTCTTCTGTGTTTTGAATCAGTGCCATGTGTTTCGTAAAAAAGTAGTTTCAGAATAAATTGTAATAAGTTTGGTCCAAACCAATGTCTCTTGTGTCTGTGAAAATCAAGAACATTCACAATTCTACCAGCAAGTGACATTGGCAACCCAATGGGAAGTGGAGCCATGCTTGGTTACTTGTGTTTACAAGTTCCATTTCCCTGGTAAAAATCATGCTCAGTCTGATTAGCTTGACTTGACTTCGTACTTGTGTTGTGGTCATGGTATAGCCATAGATGTAAAAAATGATCTTACCCCACTGCACTTCCCGTGGGAATCCCGGTAAGTGAATCTATGGGTGTTTTCTGTGGTAAACAAGCTCTCTATCACTGGTAAAATAGGGCCCAGTGACCAATGCTTGGTGTGAAAGTTCTCTAAAATGGGTAGCATGGGTATAAACGATTGGCTGGACTCGACTTTATCTTCATGTTGCTGTCACGATTACCGATTGTGCAGAAATATGGGACCTTAAACACCAATAAATATAAATAAATGAATATAATTCCCTTATGTTCAGTGTGTCAACTGTGGGTATTGCATATGGTATGAATCGTTCAAAATGCTCATGGAAATGTAAAGCATTGCGGAAATTTTTGTAATAGTTTTCATGGTATGGCTATGGGTGCCATAAAACAATGAAGAAAATTTTTGAAATTTTAATGGTGATTTTTGTGAATAATACTGGCTGGATATGGCTGGTAGTTTATATTAACCTGCTTCACATTGATGTTAAAATACTCAAATTTCAATGAGGAAATATTCCCCATAATGCAGAAATGAATTTAACAAATTTCATCTTGTTTGAGCTCTGTCAAACAAGAACGAATGGGTTAAATTCCCAATTGCATTACAGGTAAAAGTTTCATCTTGAAATTTTGATATTTGACTTCAGTTGACACAGGGTCATGGGTTTATCATTATCCAGTTTAAAAGCTCCAGATAAAATCTTTGTTTAACCCTTTACCTAACGTAACGGCCAAAACCGGCCAGCGCTATTCTCAAAAATGGCCTATTAATTTTCATTATTTTTTTCATTTTTTGTCTCAAAAACATAGGTTATGACCCCTCGTTGGAACGAGCTCGTCGAGCTCGTTCCAATGAGGGGTCATAACCTATGTTTTTGAGACAAAAAATGAAAAAAATAGTTATTCAAGAATTATTTTTGCAAGTGTCGTCTGCTTTTCATGTTAGGTAAAGGGTTAAAAGGTAATTTACCCCTCAAATCTATTTTTAAAGCATATTTTGATTTCTAAATGACAGGGATGAGAATTTCCAGCATTTTACCTGTTTCAAGCTTTTTTCATAGTATTATGGGGAGCGTGGTTGCTCAGTGGTTAAAGCATTGAACTCCAAACTAAAAGGTCAATGGTTTGATCCTGACCAGTGGTAACTGTATTGTGTCCTTGGGTAATATACTTTTTTCTAATTGCCCATGTGAGGGTACAGTGGTGCTGTGTTCTTTGGCATACCACATGTCAATGGGTCACTTGCCACCAACCACTGCTAACTCTGCTTTTGCGGAATTAGTAAGCTGGAGAGTCTGACAGTTGTTGCTGCTGCTCATGAGTTCCCTCTGGGTACTCTGGATTCCTCCACTTGAAAAACTGTTGGACATGATGAGACCCTTGCTCTTGAAAACGTTGCCACATCCCAAATAACAATAAATAAATAGAGGAATATTTTTTTTTTAACCCTTTACCTGACATAGCAGTCTAAAATGGCCAAAGAATTGACCAAAATAAGTCTACCACAGCCTAAAATATCTTACAAATGTCTCGACAAAACCATACAAATATGGATCATTGTCAAGTTAGTTCTAATGGTATCCATACTTGTATGGTTTTATATGAATAATGTGAAATTTAATTTATTTTTTAAAAAAGCTGAGTTAGGTGAAGGGTTAAAAACTTGCTTGAATTTGACTGTTGCATGTGAAATGAACATACGTTGATGAGGAGAGTCAAATTTCCCATCGTTTTTCATCATTATGAATTCTCATCCTTGAATGCTAATTTACAAGTTTCCTTACAGTAATATGATGTCAGATCAGCCATTTTGAGTAATATAATTAAATATTGAAAGGAGTGTGATCATTTAGTCGGTAAGTAGAGAGTCATTTCGAACTGACACAATTTCCACTTCATTCTTAACCAGCAATAAAAATAATACACTGAAGACACATAGATGCACTTAACCCGTAAGTCTGCAAATTAATTTTACGTTAACTATTGTATGTATGTTTACATAGCTGCCATTGATATAACAATGTTTCTACATCATTGTTGGCTGCCTGTACAGGCAGCCAACAATTATGTAAAAACACTGTTAAAATAAATGCATCCTACCAGTAAAGTTCTCAAGAAAGAATACACTTGGAATACCCCCGCGGGAATCCTGGGAAGTGAAGCAGTGCTTGTTTACTGTGGTAAACAAGCTCTGTTTCACTGGTAAAATAGGACCCAGTCACTGATGCTTGGGATGCCAGTCCTCTAAAATAGGCAACATGGGGTATAAAAGATTGACTGACCTTGACTTTATCTCCATGTTGTGGTCATGATTAGCCATTGTGCAGAAGTATGTGACCTTAAACAACAATAACAATAAATAAATACACTTGGAATAACTTTTTCAAAACCATATTGAAGGGGCAGTTTGTTGCTGTATGGTGACTTAAGGGTTAATATATGCATGAACACTCAAAAATTATTTTTAATTCATTTTGTTAAACATTATACAGTAGAACCCTGTTAATTGAATAACTGCTTTTCCAGTAAGAAAATATTTGTTTCACCGGAATATTCAATTAAACACAATTTTGTAAATTTGCTTTGCTTGTGATGAATTGAGTATCATGTTGTGTACACTGCCTATTCTAATTCGTCTGATTATACTCCAGTCATAAAACATGATTATATAATCATTATGCACCAACTCATGACAGCTTTACAGATTAACCGGTTCACTACACAAAATAATCTAGGCCTACAAACAACATTTTTTTCTAAGAAGGCTCTTTGGTATGCACTGCTGTTGTGTAACTCACTACTGGAAACGGCCCAGCGAGCACTGCTCTTCTGCTCTTTCCACTAGTGTATGGCGAGACAAGGGCAAAGCTATGCCAGCTTCTCAGTACCATCACTTTTGAAACAATTATGATTAAAAGGGTAACGCAGTCAGGTTGTTGAGTACTTTTTCGTACAGCACAATTCACTAAGTTGCGGATGAGTGTCTTGAGAAATGCTTTGTAATTTACTGTGCCTCATATGGACTGATTTAGAAATATGTTTTGGTACCTGATATTTGGTCACTTTTGTACAGCTGCACAAGCACTATACAATGTAATTTTACCATGTAAGGACACGACGTTAAGATAGGCTCAGCCTGTTCACCTTACCTGGTTTCAAATGAATGAAATAAAAATATTGTTAGGCCACACAAAGTAGATCTTCTGTTTCTCAGGCCATTATTTGTGAAATTGCATGTGGGCGAGCGTTTTTTTATTTTATTTTTTATTTCAGTAATTTCTTCTTTGCCATCAAAAGTTCATGTTCTTGGTTCAAGTTTTAGGCCTCATAATCTACAGAATAGCATGGGTGGTGGTGTATTTCATCCCTTGAGTGCAAAAAGGCTTTGCAATGCTAAAGCATTGCAAAGCCTTCTTGCACTCAAGGGACAAATTCATCAATTTTTTTTAACTTAGGTAAAATATCAGACATAAACTATTTAGTTTTTATTTTTTTTAAGTTTAAATTGGTTATAAAAAGAGAGTATGCGGCAGCCAAAAGGACCATGCGGGAGGGCCTGAGAAACAAATTTTTTATTTTTTTAGGCCTTAAAAAAAATGTTGAATAACCGCTTTTCCAGTAAGAAAATATTCAGTTAACAGGAATATTCATTTAAACAGAATTTGGTAATTATGCTTCGCTTATGATGAATTGAGTATTTTTTCTCTTTTTATCTTGTTTAGCAGAGTTCAGTGGGCTCTGCCAAAAATAAGATATAGCAGAATAAATGCCTCAATAGGAAGTACTGGGCACAAATAGGTCTGTAGTGCTCAGTAATTTATGAGTTGAAAGGCTATAAAAAAATTGTTTTGATTCTCTGGCAATCCCTCACTAAAATGGTACCCCATCATTGGACATTTTTATTGCCTTGCAGCAACATCAAGCCCGGTTAGTCCTTGGATGGGTGACCGTCTGGTCGATTCAGACTCCTGCATTGTGTCCTTGGGCAAGGCACTTCTCCCCGTTTGTCCACATGGGGGCACGATGGCACTGTGTACTAAGGCGTACTGCACGTCAAAGGTGTGCATGTCTTCAACTAATCTAACCCTGCCTGTGCTGCAGTGCAGATTTATGATGTTGGGGAGCTGGCAGCTGCTCGTCGTTGCTTGGTGGTTCTCTCCGGGTGCTCCGTCTTCCTCCACCCGTAAAACTGTCACAGTCATGATTAGCCATGTGCATAAGTATATGACCTTAAACACCAATAAATAAATATATGGCCTTGCAGTGTTTTCCAACTGTATTACTACAGAATTGGGAGACTCAAAACTTTTTGGCGTTTTTTATTGATGTATATAACTGAAATCCAAAGAGCATAACTAAAGGTGCAAACCAGTTTTTAGCTCACCGAAGGGAGCTAAACTTATCACTTGCCGTCCGGCGTCGTGAATATTTTTCAAACGACTTCTCCTCTGAAACCGCTAGGTCGATTTGCTCGAAACTTTGTATGGATGTTCATTACCAGATGTCAATTCAAGTTTGTTCAAATGAAATGGACATGCCCACTTGGGGCTCCATAGGGGGCATAACTCCGATAGCACCCTATGTATATTAGAGAAATTACTAAAAAATCTTCTCCCGCACAAGTGGGCAGAATCATTTGATATTTGGTATACAGCATTATGGGGTGGATCTGATTCAAGTTTGTTCAAATCGACCCCCTGGATTCATATTTGGGCTCACTATAGAAGCCCAAATTCGAACTTAGTGCATTTCAGGCAAATTTCTTAAAAAATTATCTTCTCCAGATCCAGCAGGCAGAATCTTTTCATATTTGGTATGCAACATTGTGGGTTGGATCTGATTCAAGTTTGTCCAAATCGGCCCCCTGGATTCACATTTGGGCTCAGTATAGAAGCCCGAATTCAAAGTTAGTGCATTTCAGGCAAATTTCTTAAAAAATCTTCTCCAGATCCAGCAGGCAGAATCTTTTGATATTTGGTATGCATCATTGTGGGGTGGATCTGATTCAAGTTTGTTCAAATCGGTCCCCTGGGTTTATATTTGGGCTCAGTAGAGGAGCCCAAATTTGAACTTAGTGCATTTCAGGCAAATTTCTTAAAAAATCTTCTTCTCCAGATCCAGCAGGCAGAATCGTTTCATATTTGGTATGCAACATTGTGGGGTGGATCTGATTCAAGTTTGTTCAAATCGGCCCCCTGGATTCACATTTGGGCTCAGTGTAGAAGCCCGAATTCGAAGTTAGTGCATTTCATGCAAATTTCTTTAAAAATCTTCTTCTCCAGATCCAGCAGGCAGAATCTTTTGATAATTGGTATGCAACATTGTGGGGTGGATCTGATTCAAGTTTGTTCAAATCGTCCCCCTGGATTCACATTTGGGCTCAGTGTAGAAGCCCGAATTCGAACTTAGTGCATTTCAGGCAAATTTCTTAAAAAATCTTCTTCTCAAAATCCAGCAGGCAGAATCTTTTGATATTGGGTATGCACCATGCTTACAGGGGTGAGATTCAAGTTTGTTCAAGCCAAGTCCCTGGGTTCATATATTTGGGCTCACTGTGGTAACCCGAATTATAACTTAGTTCAAAATGAGGAATTTTCTTTAAAAATCTTCTTCTTCAGATCCAGCAGTCGGAATGTTTTGATATTTGGTATGCAGCATCCTTGAGGAGGGGGGGGGGATTCAAATTTGTTAAAGCCAAGTCCCTGGGTCCATATTTGGGCTCCCTATGGGAGCCCAAATTATAAGGCAATATGAGGAATTTTTCTTCAAAAATCTTCTTCAGATTCAGAAGTCAGAATGTTCTGATATTTGGCATGCAGCATCCTTAGGAGGTGAGATTCAAGTTTGTTAAAGCCAAGTCCCTGGGTTCATATTTGGGCTCACTGTGGGATCCCAAATGGTAACTTAGATCAAAATGAGGAATTTTCTTTAAAAATCTTCTTCTTCAGATCCAGCAGATGAATGCTTTTGATATTTGGTATGCAGCATCCTTAGGGGGGTAAGATTCAAGTTTGTTCAAGCCATGTCCCTAGTTCCATAAAATTTGTCTCTCATGACTTCTTTCCTTTGTATTGTTGATGATCCATGTCTAACTGAATGTGACCCCAAATACTTCTTTGAACCACTTTGGCCGGTGAGCGATTAAGGCTCCTTGGGGCCTCTTGTATTTTTAAAATGAGGTGAATTTAATCGTATAATTATTCACTTTCTTGTATATTTTGTGTGTGGAAAATGAGCAGAAATTCTCTGAATCCATGCTTACTGTATGCACGAAAAAGATAAAATTTAAACCCTCCCTCACTGATTTGAAAAAAAAATTGCCTGAGCATCAATTTATTTTGTGTGGACTTACAGTACAGCTGCCATAGAATGGTCAAGGACTTTCAGAACAGCTGCCGTGGAATGGTCAAAATCCAAGCGTGGGCAGTGTTGTCCACTGGCACTTTTCTCAATCAGTAATCAGTAGTTTTCAGAAAATATTCAATGAAAGAAGCTCTGGTTCATACCCGGTGCTTCATTCATTGAAAATTTGAGAGTGATTCAATTTTTTCATGTTGGTCATTCACTGTTAATTATAATGGATGCATGGAAATATTGCACATGTGTGGATTTTGAACTTTCCATGACGACTGTACTGTACGGCAGAATTCTTTTAAAAATCACAATTTTTTATTCAGTTACAAGGATTAACCCTTTACCCAACGCAGACGATATCAAAATTTATTATTTTAAATAGCATTTTTTTTAAATTTTTCAAAAATTTCAACAAAACCATATCATGTGATCCCTCATTGGAATGAGCTCAATGAGCTCGTTCCAATGAAGGGTCACATGATATGGTTTTGTTGAAATATTTTGAAAAATTTAATTTTTTCAACTGCTCAATTTGACTATTACGCAAGCGGATGCGTGCGATTCATTAGGTAAAGGGTTAATCCAATTACCAGGAAAGATTAGTGGTGAGCGTTTGAAAATTATTTGTAATTAAAAGGGTTATTTCATTTGGCAATATTCAGTTAAGTGAGACCCAATGTCACCTCCTCTTGACATCTTAACTCCAGCTGTGGACGGAGTAAACTTTTTTTAACCCTTTACCCAACATATTTGTTATCAAAATTTGTTATCTTTGGCCTAAAAAGTCAAAAATATGTTTCTCAGGCCCTCCTACCTAGTCCTTTTGGCTGCTGCATGCTCTCTTTTTATAATTACTTTAACTTAAAAAACTAAAAATTAAATGGTTTATGTCTGATATTTAACCTAAGTTAATAAAATTGATAAATTTATCCCATGAGTGTAAGAAGGCTTTGCAATGCTTTTAATATACATGGATTCTCACTGGTTTTGTTGCGCGAGTCTTTGCAAGAATCAGTTTATCTCTGGAATACATAGTGGCCACAGGACTCGAATTTTATCCTTCTGCGATGGCACAAGTGCCATAACGATTAACCCGTTCACACGCATGTGTCATTCTGTGTTTGTTACATGCCTTCATGTCTATGAAAACAATTTTTAGAAGGACACTCAGCAATTCATTTTGCAACTCGTCCCCTGAGTCATAATGTGTTCTCTGTGCCAGTAGACACATAGAACCTCAGGAACGAACTGTCAACAAAAAGAACACATTTTATCATCAACCAAATTTGTGAGGGGAACCCGTGTTACTATGTTTAGCTATCGCTAGGGATTCAAATTGTAATTGCGGTGCACGATTTGTAGATAATTCCAGTGAAATTTTGCTTCTATTTAAAAATAGTCATTCAACGATTTCCGTTCTGCACATATGTGCAAAACAGATTTTTATTTTCCGCATGGTTTAGTGTTGCTATAGATGGGAATTTCATAGAACAGGCGTGTAATAAAGGAAAATGACCATATTCATGTTAACCCTTTACCTAACATGAAAAGCAGACGACACTTGCACAAAAAATTCTTGAACAACTATTTTTTTTCATTTTTTGTCTCAAAAATATAGGTCATGACCCCTCATTGGAACGAGCTCGAAGAGCTCGTTCCAATGAGGGGTCATAACCTATGTTTTGGGGACAAAAAAAATGGAAAAATAATGAAAATCAACTGGCGATTTTTGAGAATAGCGCTGGCCGGTTTGGGCCGTTACGTTAGGTAAAGGGTTAATTGAACCTCCTGTTTATTAAATAATTTAGGGGGCGCGGTGGCTCAGTTGGTAGAGGTGCAGGCTGCAAGCCAAGAGGTCCTCGGTTCGAATCCCACCTGCGGCAACTGCGTTGTGTCCTTGGGCAAGACACTTCACCCCGATTGCCTACGTGGGAGCACGATGACGCTGTGTACTGAGGCGTACTGCACGTCGATGGTGCGCATGTCTTCAACCACTCTAACCCTGCCTGTGCTGCGGTGCAGAGTTCAAAGTTACGATGTTGGAGAGCTGACAGCTGCTCATCATTGCTCGGTGGTTCTCTCCGGGTACTCCGGCTTCCTCCACGCGTAAAACTGTCACGGTCACGATTAGCCATTGTGCATAAGTATGTGACCTTAAACACCAATAAATGAATATTAAATAATTTTCATTGGCAAAGTGACTGTTTGATTAACAGGGTTCTGTTGTAACACACACTGTTTGATATGTTTCTGCTTTTAATAAATATTAACCTTTTTATATGATTTTCAATTACAGAAAAATTTGTATCCTACTGCACCTGAATCGGACTCTGGGAGGTTAGTATACTATTGTAATACTTTTGTCGACACTCTTTTTGACATGGGAACTCTGGATAATCAAGTAGAGATGTGATGAAATGGTTTGTTGTTTGGTGGGTTATGGTGGGGGTGTAGTGGCTCAGTAGGTAGAGGTGCAAGCTGCAAGACGAGAAGTCCTTGGTTCGAATCCCACCTGCAGCAACCACGTTGTGTCCTTGGGAAAGACACTTCACCCCCATTGCCCACGTGGGGGCACAGTGGCATTGTGTGCTAAGGTGTAGAGTTAGTATTTTGGGGAGCTGACAGTTGCTTGGTGGTTCTCTCTGGGTACTCTGGCTTCCTCCACCTGTAAAACTGTCGTGGTAATGATTAGCCATTGTGCAGAAATATGTGACTTTAAACACCAATAAATAAATAACTAAATAAATGTGGTGGTGGTGGTGGTGGTTGGAAGGGGGATCACAATGCTCTGTTAATTGAATAACAACTGTGCCAATTGAAATTATTCAGTTAACAGGAGTAATCAATTTTCAGGGATTTGGTCACTTTATTCTAGAGATAAATTAAATAACTGTATTAGATGTACGGAGGCCAAATAGGTTATATAAGTCCCCACAAAGTAGATCTGTTTCTCAGACCATTTTTTGTAAAATTGTATGTGGGTGGTCGTTTTTTTATTTTATTTTTTTACTTTTGTAATTCTTTCTTTCCCATCAAAAGTTTAGTGATGGGCCGATCATCGGGAAATATAATCGGAAGCCGCCGATTACGGGCCATCGGAAAATAATCAGTAGTCATCAGTAAACATCGGCACACCCGATTATAGTATGGAACTTTCACACGTTGCACCACCGGACACCTACTTTCAAATCGCGTAGTGTGAAAAACACGCACCTGGCCTCTATACAATCACGCAGCTAGATAGTCTCCCTGCATGTGCATTACGTGTACACTCCATATAAAACCGCACTTCGCGTACCCCACTTTTTGTGTGGAAAAGTGGGGTACCCAAGTGCGGTTAGGAGAGAAGCATTACATAATCAATTAGTGCTGGACGAGAAATTTCTTCCAGAGTCTGAACCTGATTAGCAATATTGGTCTTCAGTCAGTGAATTTCTAAAACCTGCATTTCATAAAATAATGACATAAAAATGTTATATCTGTCTTTTCCAGATCATTGTACCCCGGAATAATGTCCGCATTTAAACAATTCGCCCAATATTTTTCGAGATATTTAACTTGTTTCCGTATTAGAATAAAATGTTTTGCCGATATGTCATTTGGATTCCCCCCTGTATAATTAAAGGTAAGTTTATCGCCATCGAATATGATCTTGTCCACCTTCATTCTCGAAACATTTCATCGAGACATTTTTAAATAAAATTACCAAATAGAGGAAGTATTTTAAAATAAAACAAATTCTGTGCATTGCTATGTTTTTTTGAACAATAATGTGACAGTCTCGGCGATACATCCTGTCTTTATGAAGTGCGGCCCCTATTTTTCAGACTCGGGATCATTACTAACTCGGCATATGATTTAATATCATTGCAGATAAGCTGCTTCACGTTTACCTCAGTAATTATTTTTGACGAACTAAATTGAGAATGAAACAGAATTAATAAATAAATCCATCTACTCCTTCCGGTCATTTTCGTAACAACTCGGGTGGATTTTTCAAATTAAGTTCAGTCTTCGGAATCATGAAATTTCAGAAGCAAGAGACAAACGAATCATGGCCTACGGTAAACAAATTTATAGTGCAGTTTAGGAAGTGGGAGGCACCCACAATGGGATTTTCTTGTCAACTTCCAATATCTGAAAAAGGCATGAAAAATTGGTGGCGTCACTGGGGGCCGGGGGAGGGGTAGGTATTTGCCCCTTAAACGTAGATTTTGCCCACATTTGCTTCCCACGTCCATAACACACACACACACAAACTCTCTCTCTCTCTCTGTCTCTGCCCCCCCCCCCCCCCCCCCCCCCCCCTCCCGTAACCATGGCGTATTCATGCCTTCCGTGAGTCAACGATCGACATTATAATCTCTCCACTTTTAAATCTGATCCGCCGCGCCTGGAAAAATTCTCCCTTAAAATTTTTATATATTTTCCTTTTTTTACAGCTTGTGGTCCTCATTAACGGGGGAGGGGAGCATTCCAATGAGGGACCATAAACTATGTGACTGAAACAAAATATGGAAATTCACTAAATTCACAACGCCAATGGCCGAATTTGGCCAGCACTCAGTCTATACAAAAATCTGCATTCAAATTTTATTATGTTTAAGTTTTTGTTTCAAAAACATAGCTTATGACCCTTCATTGGAACGAGCTAGTGGATTTTGAGTCTTTCCATTGAGGGGTCCCAAGCTCTGTTTTGAGACAAAAAAATTCAAATTTTTAGTTGTTATTAAAGAATTTATCTTGCAAGTTCCACCTGGTCCTGTAGGCGGGTTGAGACTATTGGATCACCGGATTTATCTTCCTAGTATTTGGTATGTTTTTTCTTGAAAATAGTATGTTTAATTTCGTGGCTGGAAACTGGGTAGACTGATAACATTTTGGCCAGACGCTATTGTCTGTATGTTGGTGTTTTGGTAATAATAATTCTCCCCAGCTAGCATGGGTTTCTTTTCAATAGATGCTTCAAATGCTTCGGCCCTTTGACAGATTAATAAGTAAATTAGCCTTAGAAAAGGTGTTGAACATATGACATACCAGTATACAATTATGCTCAATTAGTTACTTCTGTTCAGTGGCGTGTTAAATTAAATCCTTTGTTTGTTGTTAATCCCCAAGAAAATGTTAAAAGAAACGAAACACTTGCTATGTTTCATCATATCACATCCCCCAAATATAAAAATATTCACAGGAAACATTTTTAAAATCTCCTGAAATTTAGTGCTTGTGCGGTCTCGAGTCCAATGATATTAGCTACAAATAAGAGACTTCATTAGTTGAAACTTTGGATATTTAGTGCTTAACACAATGTCTTGATCAAGTAGTCCAATAATATTAGCTATGAACACGCGTCTCATCAAGCTTTATTTATTTTTTATTATTTGTTGCTAATATTATTGGTGGACTGTTTCATTGTCCACATCATAGTATGATGCCGCAACACTACCACTGAGTTAGGGTGAGAACGGTTTGAGTTTCGCCGAATTGAATAGAGCATGCGTTTTGGCTCTAATCTTTTCAAAATCAGCCCCCCTCCCCCTCCAAAAAAAAGAAAAAAAAAGAATGGGAGCCAAAACTTGTTTTATCACCAATATCAGTCACTGCTGATATGACCGATTCCCCGGGTTGAATAAGATGTCACGACGTTGTTCTCATGACCATAAACTCAAGTAATGTATTCCTGGGTGGCGTCATTTCGTTCCCGTGGGGACACACTTCATCGATCGGAATGGTCCCGAGTTGAATTATGATACCGTGTTTTGAAGTAGCTCCAGGAAAAAGATGAGAGAAGCACGGATCGGGTTTACCCAAATTGGATCTGATCCGTGTTTTGAAGATAATCTCCCCGTGTCTGGGGTTCCATAGCGGCTGTCAGATAGAATAAAAAATGTGTTTTAATTTAACATTTGGGCGAATTATCATGTTATATCCCGGGCGAAAAGCAGATAAATTGCCAGTATGTTCAAAACGAAAAATGTGTAGTTATCTGTACCCGTCCATTTCGGTTGAGAATCAGAATGTTTTTTTCAACAACAATGACCTCGATTAAGCGAGTTCAGACTATTTTATATCATGTAAATCCAATAGATGGAAGAGCCACACTGCTTCACTGGATCGTCAAAATTCACATTTTTTTTAAAGATTTATTCGAACACAAAACGTGAATTATTGGACCGATTTTCACATTTAAAGGATTCTTTTGATCCAGAAAATTCTCTCGAAAAATATTTCAGGCACAGAAAAAGGATTTAGTGAAGAAAACTTATTATGTAAATTGCGAGGTGTTTTCTCAATCAACACTGATTAATGAGTAAATACCTGCTGTTATATAATCATACATAACACACTCAGTCGATATTGGAATAATTTTATTATATGGAGTGTACACGTAATGAATGAGCAATAAAACTGAAACAAAAAGTAGTAAATTACAGGTAATAACTGTTGCCTCTCCCCATACCTTAGTCTACTGTGACAACACAACAGACAATTTTCTCACTGAAAACGGAAACATTTCCAGTTTTAATTTCGGCTTATTTTTTTAATGCGCATGTTGTGTTATAGCAAATGAAACAAAGTTCAATGGTTAATTTATTGAATTTTATTCATAAAATAAAGTAAGGTGAATTGTGATTGGCTGGCAAGCAGTGAAATCGTCTGCTACAACCAACCGCATTGCTTGTACCAAATAATTTCACATGTCTATCTTTCTGTGGGCTTTGGACGTTTCGGCCTCAGGACATTTCCGGCGCACTAAATAATTCCACGTTGTTTATCTTTGCTTGAAATAGGGACATTTCTGCCTTGGGACGATTCGGCCCAGAGACGTTTCATAGTTTCAGCATGAGTCGTTTCAGTCTCTGTATACTGTTGTGTCGACATTGAAGTCCCTGAATAGCGAACTAAAGCTTTGCTGCTACAAAATAGAAGTGAAAGAAGGTAGAGTAAACCCCCCCCCCCCCACCCACACACCTTTAACCTTCGTCTGAATTGCATCATAGCCTGTAGTAGCTCTTTCCATGTGTATCTAATGCGCACTGGACTGCTGGACTCGACTCGTAACGCATGTTATTCAGCCCCAATCCCCATGATGGGGTGGGGATTGGGGCTGAATAAAACTCATAATTCGTATTTGACTTTCGCTAAGGAAAGACAAATACGAATTATGAGTTTTATTCAGCTCCAATATCCCCACCCCGCCGTGTGGAAACTAGTTGCTGTTCTTTAGAAGGACGAATACGAAAAACGGTATGCTTTGACAGTGTTTGGGTCCATGTGTTAATTTTTGTGAAACCCTGCAGCAGCACGTGTTGACCTCATTGTCGTTTGTTCTATTTTTAATATTAGAAAATTTTGTTGGTTATTCAGTGCACTGAATATGTTTATTCAAAATCAATAATTACACTGTTCTGTTGCTGGTGCATGGTTTATACTGCATTATATGGATTTGTTTATCGAACCCTTTCATTATTGTTGTCATTTAAGGTCAGTTCAACATAACATTTGTGGGTTTTTCTCTTTCCAAATCGCGAAGGAGTCTAATGAAAGCACCCTTTTTGAAAACAAAAATTTGATTGGTCAGTTCGTCAGACATGTCAGTTTGAGAGGGAAAACAATACTTACCTGTCAATAAATAAACAACAAGTTTGCAAATAATGTTGTTTCAATAATTCTATTTCCATTGTACAATATATTGTGCATACAATACATGTTTTTAACATAAAACAAAGAAAGAAAGATGAAATATTCAACTGAAAAGAAAATCATTGTCATTTTGGATTTATGTTTCACTGCGATTTTCCCACCACACCAGCCTGGGACGATCTTTTGAGTGGGTGTCCGAAAATTTTGAGGCTTAAAAAAAATTATTTTTTGATGAAAGACATGGTGTCCGAAAACAAAAAGTGTCCGAAAATTTTGATGAAATACGGTATGTATGTAAATGTCATTTTACATTTACTAACTTTAATTTTAACACTGCATTGAATGTGAGCATTATTTTTTATTCAGCTGTAATAATCGGTAATCGGATCGGAATCGGCCGATTATTTAGCCTCAATAATCGGTAATCGGCACACAGGTGAAAACCATGATCGGCCCATCACTACAAAAGTTCATGTTCTTGGTTTGTTTTATATTTTAGGCCCTATAATTTACAGAATAGCATGGATGGTGGTGTATTTTGTCTCTTGTGTGCAAAAAGCCTTTGCAATGCTAAAGCACTGCAAAGCCTTGTTGCACTCAAAGGACAAATTTATCAGTTTTATTAGTACTTGGTAAAATATCGGGCATAAACCATTTAATTTTTATTTTCAACTTAACTTGACAAAGTCAAGATAAGCTATTGCCATCATGCGTGCTGAAGTCTGTCATTCTGTTCACATTCTCTTTGGCACAGGCTGCACCCCATAGTTCTTGCCCGATTGTCACGAAATTCATATGCAGGTTCAAGGTCATGTCTAGATGAGAACGTCTCCTTTTGGTCATGATCCGTCAACCGTGATGGCTGCGAGAGCCCAAAACCCGAAAACTTTTAGTGAAGTCTACAGGTTGTATTTATAAAGGGATTTTATTGTAACTTGGTAGGATAACTCTGTATAATGTCTAGATGAGAACATCCCCTTATGGTTGTGATTGGTCAACCAAGATGGCAGCGAGAGCCCAAGACCTGAAAACCTTCAGCACAGTCTTCAGGTCGTATTTATGAAGGGATTTTATTGTAACTTGGTAGGATGACTCCATAAAATGTCTAGATGGGAAATGTCCCCTTTTGGTTGCTATCGGTCAACTGTGACGGTTACGTGGGCCTGAAGCCGAAAAATCTTTATCACAGTCTACAGGTCGTATTTATGAAGGGATTTTATTGTAACTTGATAGGATGACTCTGTATAATGTCTAGACGAGAACATTTTATTTTGGCTGTGATTGGTCAACCGTGACAGGCAAGTGACCTAGATTTGTTTAGCACAGTCTACAGTTTATGAAGCAATTTCATTGTAACTTGGAAGGATAACTTGGTATGATGTCTAGATGAGACTGTCATATTTTGATCGGTCAGCTGTTACCACTGCCTGGTCACTTGACCTAGATTCCTTTAGCACTGCTCATAGGTTGTATGATATCTAGATGAGACTCTCCTAGTTTGGTCATGATTGTTCAACCAACCAAAAGGACGAGGTGTAAGAGCCCGGGAAACAGATTTTAAACTTTTTTAAGCCTAAAACTTTTCATTCAAATAACAGTTTTCTCTATAACCAATAGCCAATGAACAGGTAAAATTTATACTGAAGGTATTGTAAATTGTTTTGTGTTTGCAAATTACAGTAGAATCCTCTTAATTGTATATCCATTTTGCCAGTGAAAATTATTCAATTAACAGGAGTATACAGTTAACAGGGATTTGGTCAGTTTCTTGTGTTCTGGAGGTAAACTGAGCATTTATTGTATTATATCTTGTTTGACAGAGCTCATAGAGCTCTGTCAAACAAGATATAATAGAATAAATGTCTGTATTGGATGTATGAGGCCAAAAAGGTTGATAAATAAGGGGAATTTGGTGCATGTCACAGCAATTTTTCCGACATATTACAAAAATTTATATACAATTAACAGGAGTTTACTCTACAACCTATATGCAATTAACAGATCAAATATGTACTGAAGGTATGGTAAATGATTTTGTGTTTGAAAATTATATTCAGTTAACAGGGATCTACAATTAAGAGATATCCAATTAAGTGGGCTCCACTGTATCTTCTTTTAATGGGTTGAAGAAGAGATATCAAAGTGTGCTCCACTCTAAATAAATAAATAGTTGACTATTGGAACATAAGTGTCTCTCTTCTCTTTTCAGTAACTGGACTGGCTGGCTTATTCCAATTGGTGTTGCATTGGCTGCTGCTCTTTTGTACAAATTTTTCATTGCTTCGTCACATAGTACATAATGATGTAAAGGATGTAGAATAGAATTACTTACAAGGGCACTTTGAATCATAAATCCATATTTTAATCCTGACTGACTTCAATTAAGCACTCAGAGCTGACAGACCAATAGAACAAAATAATTTTCTGTTGATTATTTTTATTTTCTCTTTGTCACTTTTATATTTCAAAACATATTTGTGTGCAAGCTATTGTTTTCTTTGTTTGTTTTTTTTAATTTTTCTAGAATACTTTGAAAAATCAGATGATATAAACAGTTAGCTAATGTTGAATTTGTATCCGTATTGTAGCAAAATGGCTTAAAACATTAACCCTTTACCCAACGTAACGGCCAAAACCGGCCAGCGCTATTCTCAAAAATCGCCTATTAATTTTAATTATTTTTTCATTTTTTGTCTCAAAAACATAGGTTATGACCCCTCATTGGAACGAGCTCATCGAGCTCGTTCCAATGAGGGGTCATAACCTATGTTTTTGAGACAAAAAATGAAAAAAAATAGTTATTCAAGAATTTTTTTTGCAAGTGTCGTCTGCTTTTTATGTTAGGTAAAGGGTTAACAGTTAAAGTTGCAGGATAACCACTTAAAATAAACTGGCATCTTACATTGATGCTAAGAAAGAGAGAGCTTTTAACCCTTTACCTAATGGCCAAAAGCGGCCAGTGCTATTCACAAAAATTACCATTCAATTTTCATTATTTTTTTCATTTTTTTTGCATAAAAAACAGCTTATTACGCTCATTGGAACCAGCTCGGTCCTTTGAGGGGTCATCAGCTACGTTTTTTGATGCAAAACAGGAAAATATTTTAGTTATTCAATAACTTTGTTCACAAGTGTTGTCTGCTTTTCATGTTAGGTAAAAGGTTAAGTGTAGGTGTATAAGGTTGGTATTAATGGAGAGGAAAACATTTGTTGTGGTTGCAACATTTTTCATCTTAGGTATAAATAGTGGAAAGTGCTTTGGACTTCAAACCAAAAGGTACACTGTTCGGCTCCCACTAGGGGTAAATGCATTGTGTCCTTGGACAAGGCACTTCATCCAGATTGCCAAAATGTGGGCACAGTGGCACTGTGTACTAAGGCATATTGCACGTCAATGGTGCACTTGTCAACCAATGCTGACCTTGCTTATGTGGAGTTAGTACATTGGGGTGTATGACAGTTGCTTGCTGTTGCTCAGTGGTTCTCTCCAGATACTCCAGCTTCCTCCCAGTAAAACTTTGACATGTGATACCCTGGCTGTCAAAAGTGCTGTTAACCCCTCCCCCTGCCCTCCCCCCCCCCCCCCAAAAAAAAAAAAGTCATTAATTAATTAAAATTAGGATCTTGTCTATATAGACATCAGCTCATCCCATGGACAAGTCACTATATTCCCGGAGACAGAGTCTGAGGTTGAGACTTTCAGTTCACCATCTCAGAACTGCCAGTATAGTAATCAACAAGTATCTCTCAATATTCCACACTTAAGAAGTGACTAATTTGTTATTTAAACAGGAACTATTTTATTGCTCACAAACCAAAATACACCATTGTTGTCAAGAATGATTTGACCATTCAAGGAAATATAGAGACAGGGATTGATGCCATTGTCAGTGGAGTCATCCATTTCAAAATTTAGGCAAGACAAAATGAAAACTAATGTGTGAAGGCTGCTTCATACAAGCACCTCCATTATGAAAATTTTGCAGGATAAATTGGAAAATGTTGAATAAAATAACATTTTTGGAGGTCACTTTCGCTAAATCTAATAAATAGATTTGGTCAGCTTTGATATACAGGTAAATGACACAAATGGCAGTGGTAACTAACTTAGTTCACTCTTTCAATTCAACTATACTTGATTAAAGAAGATTGCCTTGTCAATAGTTTTGTAACAATAAACAACTGTGTGGCACTCCAGGTGCAAGTATCATCCTCAGTCCTTGTTTTGAATCCCATCTGTGGCAACCGCATTGTGTCCTTGAGCACAGTGGCGTAGATAAGGGGAGGGAAGCAAATCTGTCCAACATGAGGTGACCCTGTTGAAAGTGTTGTTAAACCCCCAATAAATAAATAAGTATCGTCCAATTGATTCCGAGTCAAAACACTCCACATCAGACGACCAACATTCATTTATCCATCACCTGCTTGGAGTTGTTTTCAAAACATTTCAACATAATTAAGGGAATTCCCTTTGTTAGTGAGTGTTCTCATCACTTAATCATGTTTTCACTTGACTTGAGAAAAAGAAAACTACCTCTTTCCTTTTAACTGGTAGAGTGATGAATTCATTTTAGTTGTCAAAATTTGTTCACAAGTCTATAATTAAACTATTTTTTGGTTCATGCGTTTTCAGATAAAACGATTGGCTCACACGATTCTGTTTTTTCTTTTCATAACTCAATGAACCAAAAAAACACCCCCAGCCATGCCCCTAAAATACCAGTCTTCAGAGTTGCAACATGCTGTCAAATCAATAGAGGTTGGAACACTGGCACGTTCTAAATCTGAAAAAGAAAAATAAATTTATATTAGGCCACACAAAGTAGATCCTCTGTTTCTCAGGCCATTATTTGTGAAATTGCATGCGGGCGAGCGGTTTTTTATTTTATTTTTTATTTCAGTAATTTCTTCTTTACCATCAAAAGTTCATGTTCTTGGTTCAAGTTTAAGGCCTCATAATCTACAGAATAGCATGCGTGGTGGTGTATTTCATCCCTTGAGTGCAAGAAGGCTTTGCAATGCTAAAGCATTGCAAAGCCTTCTTGCACTTAAGGGACAAATTCATCAATTTTTTTAACTTGGGTAAAATATCAGACATAAACCATTTAATTTTTATTTTTTTTAAGTTTAAATTGGTTATAAAAAGAGAGCATGCGGCAGCCAAAAGGACCATGCGGGAGGGCCTGAGAAACAATTTTTTTATTTTTTCAGGCCTTACTAATTTATCACCATGAAATTATTTATAAAATATTTAAATGACCGTGGTGGGTCAATTTTTTTTTTTTTCACAACTGTATTTATTTGACATTTCAATTTTTACGCACACTGGGTGATCGTCTGCGTTCATCGTTTTACGCAAATCGATTGTAAACAATGGCTGGTCACGACGAATACGGCAATTTTGACATTGCTTATTTGAATGAAATTTTTGGAAATCAAAATGATTTTATATCTAACTCCACTTTTACAAACTGTGTTTTTCAGTTCTCGGGAAACGGTCAAAACCAAAATACAATGTAATACTGATGGCCTACTTCCACCTACCACGGAACATAACTTTTACGTGAAGTGAACAGTTGAATGAAATATCAGGGAGGCGTGGCTTATGACGTTTTCTTTGCATTACCAAATTTATTGGTCAATAAAAAATTTAATGACATAAGTGCATTTGACTTGGAAAGTGTGTCAATTGCTACCTGCATTTCAATAATATACGCCCTCTTTTATGCCAGAAAAATAATTTGTCTACCAGTTTTAGTTTTTAAGTCTTTGTTCGCTGAAGTAGAGGACGACTAACACTATTTATTTGGGTCGTGAACATTTAATTATAAGGAATGATTGTTTCTTTTTGTCTATTTCTTGAGTTATGAACCCCAAAAAACAAAGTCCAAACATCGCGTAAATTGGCTACGCCCATTTACACAGTTTGGACTTTGTTTTTTGGGGTTCATAACTCAAGAAATAGACAAAAAGAAACGATCATTCCTTAATTGCCTTGTTACCATTTATGGGAGAGTGCCAACAGGCACTCTCCCATAAATTGTAACCAGGCAAATACATACAGACTAAATAATTTTGCTTCATCAAAGATAATATGAAATACATCTGCAGCAAATGAAGCCATCAAGTTGTGGCACCTGAACACCAGAATAAAGCCCAAACATGGGCTTTCAGCACTCTACCAGTTAATGACAGAATTTGCCATAATACTTATGAGACCAAATAAAGCATTTTAATTTTCATAACATGATTTCATTGTACAATGTACAAAAAGTGGTTAATCTCTCACAGTCCTGCCTCTTTCCAAGACAGGTATAAGGTGATTTGTTTGAAATACTTTTCTGTTTGTCAGATTATCTATAGTATAGTAAATTGCAATTTTGGACTCAAATTAACATTAGGTCTTAACAGTCGTGAAAATTTCAACCCGATTGTGAGGTTGGGGATGGCATCAAAAAGTAGGAGTCATAATAACTGAGTATATAGCACACCAGATGCTTGATGAGCTTATTTAATAAAGAGGTCACATGATATGGTTTTGTTGAAATTTTATTTTTTTAATAATCATTTTGTAAATTATGTGGATAGATGTGACCGATTCATCAGGTAAAGGGTTAATTATGTTTAATTTTCAAACACCAAACCACCTCCCATACCTTTTGTATAATAACATTGAATGTTGATTTGCTCATTCCAATGAGGGATCAAAAGCTTTGTTTTTTGAGGCAAGAAATGAATATTTTTTAGTTATTCAAATTATTTTGGGATAAGTGTTGTCTTCTAGCCTTGTTAGGTAAAGGTGTTAATGAACCCCTACAGGACCCAGAGAAGAGATGCAGTGTTAGTTTACTGAAGTAATCAAGTTTTGTTTTACTGGTAAGCTAGGACCTGGTAACCAATGCCTGGGTGCAAATCCCCACAGTGGGAAGCATTGGGATAAGTGATTGGCTTAATTTGACATTGTATGTGTGTTGCAGTCATGATATATCTCTATATGCTGAAAGTGACCTCAAACACGTGTACATAATAATAGTACTGTCTGGAGAAAAACATAATAATAATTTAATAGTATTATAATGTTGTGGGAAGAAAAATGTGACTATTTCCTTGTGTGAACCTTCCAGAAGGTGGAGAAGTGTTTTGTTTACTGAGGTAGTTTTTAAAAATAGAATCTGGTAACCATCACCAGGGTTGGAAGTAATCAGCATAGGTAAAAATGATTGTTCAAATCCTTGCACGCCACTGTCAGATATTTCTTCCCAGGACATGAAATTTGTCATTGAAATAAGTTTTCAATAAGTATAAATTTTCCCATGTAAATTGTATCGACTTATTGACCAATGATTTCTTGCGGTAAATTTAGATGAATTTTTTTTATCAAATCTAATCATGGCTGCTTCACAGCAGCCATGACTAGATTTGCTGAAAAATGTTTTGAAATTATTCCGCAGTTTAAGAGTTAAATTTACTTTGTACTTGTGTTATGTTCATGATATAGACATATATGTGGAAGGAGACAAACAGTGATAAAAATTATAATGTATGGGGAGACTAATATAACAATGTAATGGTATAATGCTATGTGGAGAAAACTATGAATGCTTTTGGGAGCACAGTGGCTCAGTGGTTGGGGCATTGAACTTCAAACCAAAAGGTCCACAGTTCAGTCCCCACCAGGGGTAACTGCATTGTGTCCTTGGGCAAGGCACTTCATCCCGATTGCCCGCGTGGGGGCATGGTATACTAAGTCGATGGTGCTCTTGTCTTCAACCAGTGCTAATCCTGCTTGTGTGGAGTTAGTATGCTGGGGAGTCTGGCAGTTGCTTGCCATTGCTTGGTGGTTCTCTGGATACTCCGGCTTCCTCCACCCATAAAACTGTCTGACACGAGATGACCCTGGCTGTCGAAAGTGTCGTTAAATCTCAATAAATAAATATGACTGCTTTTTCCCATGGGGAACCATAGGAAGTTCAAGTGGTTTTAGTGATAAAATAATACTGCATTTACTCTATGTATTGGGACAGCTAAAAATAATTATTTTCACAGGTGTCCCAATTCTTAGAAAATGGGGAAAGAACACAGCCTGGTCTTGATTTGATGCTGAATAAAGTTGTGTGTGATTCGTTTTCCATCACTGTATACGAAAATCGCCGTCCAATTTTTTTTTATATTTTCATTTTTTGCTTCCAAAACATAGCTTATGATCCCTCAATGGAACGAGCGCATTGCGCTCGATCCAATGAGGGATCATAAGCTATGTTTTGGAAGCAAAAAATGAAAATTTTTAGTTACTCAAGAATTTTTTTTGTGAGTGTCGTCTGCTACTAGCGACGGGCCAACTGGAAATAAATCTCCTGAGTGTCCCAAACTTTGGAGCATAAAAAAATATAGTTTTCTGGAAAAAATGTGTGTCCCAAATCATAGAGTGTCCCAATACATAGAGTAAATACGGTAATAGTAAAAGTAATCAATGTCTGGGGTGGAAACCCTCCAAAGTGGGTAGCCGAGGTATGAATGATTGTTATACTCCCACTCTCATAGAGACTGGAGGATATGCTGGATTAAATGTTTCCATCCATCCATCTGTCCATCCAGATCCATACCTCAGCAGTGAGTTGATGGATTTCATCTAAATTCAGTATGTGGTGAGGCGGTATGCATTGGTGGAGGTATGCATTGAGCTGTGGCCCAGCTCTTGTTGAAACTTTACTTTTTACCTATGTTGTGGTCAAGATATAGCCATAGATGCTGAAAGTGACCTGAAGTAGCACTTAAGGGCCTATATAAGTAATGAAATTTTGTTTATTTTGAAAATTCTCACCTCTGATATTCCTTCAATTCAAATTAAATATACACAAAATGTACATCAACATGAAGGCTGGGATGTATAGAACACCAAACACATATGTAATCAACTCATAGAGTCGACTGTAGGCACCACTGGTTCCTGGAAGTCTGCTGCCGTATTCACACCAGAACGGATAATTTAATAATATTTCACGAAAACAACTTGTGGCCAAATGTGCTTTACATATCCAAGAACAAAGCTAGGGGATAAAAATTCTTCAAAACACGGCGACAGAGCTGCATTGGGGAAAATTCCAAAGCCTTTGCTTTTGTTTACGTGTGAGTATACTTTCGATTTCCGGTCGATGTCATCGGACAGAAAAAGCATGTAAAAACAACGTCGTCTAAAATCAAATAATGAAAAAGATCGCCTTCATACAGTATACTGTAATTAGATTGAGATTGCACAGTTGCCATATTCAATGCAAGGTATCATGATACCTGTTGGAATTTCGTAGAATTACGATTTTGTTTTTCATGGTAACGAGTGATTTGCGCATGTCTGTCGAGCATGGAAACCATCTTCAATAAAAAATGCAGACAGTGTTGTCCTTTTCCAAAATGCAGTCCCATCGCTGTATTCGAATGTGTTTTGAATGCCTAGCTTTGTTCTTGGATATATGAAGCACATTTGGCTACAAGTTGTTCTGATGAAATATTATTTTATTATCAGTTCTGGTGCGAATACGGTAGCAGACTTCCAGGAACCAGTGGTGCCTACAGTCGACTCCATGAGTTGATTACACATGTGTTTCGTGTTCTCTACATCCCAACCTTCATTTTGATGTATAATTTGTGTATATTTAATCTGCATTTAAGGAATATGAGATGTGAGAATTTCAAAATAAACAAAATTCCATTACTTATATAGGCCCTTAATAGATAAAGGACATTGTTGATGAATAATAGCAATATAGAAATGTTAGTCCTGTTGTTTCTCCATTTGAATGCCAGATTATGAAATCATTTCAAGGAAGACTTTTTGAAGAGATTATGACAAAAGCTTTTGATATCAGTGACGGGAAAGGGAATAGTAATTTTCTTTCGTCATTGAATGTAATCATTGAATGTAATTTATTTATTTTGAATACTGTGTTTTGTAAACACTCCTCGCAAGCTTATGCCAAAGACAATCCACGATCAGTGAAAACTTGAAAATTGTACAACTGCTGGAATGGATCAACTTTAAAAGTTGCAGCCTTTGAACTTAAAATAATTGAGGTATTACAATATTCAGTTAAAACTAGAAGTCCTGTCCTGAAATGTGCACAAATAGCACATCAATCTTCGTATTAATCTTCGCATTATGACCATATCAAATGCTGTACATATAGCCTTTGCACAAGCAATGTTTCAGCCAAAGGACCTCTGGGTAACCCAGCGGTCCATTGGCAGAACATTGCCATTGTTTCCTATGAGTAACCAGGAGAACCTGCCGTACTTTGGATGTCATTCAATATGGCAATTGCTCGCAATTCCTACGTGCAAGTAAGCCAAGATAAGCACACAGTTTGTGACAGGACTTCTAGTTTTAACTGTGGTACCAGTGTCAATATTAAAACAACTGAAGAGTCCTTGTGTATGTACATGTAGATAAATACTGAAGTGTTAACCCTTTATCTAATGAATATCTGCCACTGCCCAAAAAATTACAGATTGAACAGTCAAAATAAAAAAAAAGTTTCAATAATACCAAATGTGACTCCTCATTGGAATGAGCTTGTGGAGATCATTCTAATGTGGTTTTCACATGATATGGTTTTGTTAAAATTTCTTATAAAATTTGAAAAAAATACAATTAAAATAACAAATTTTGATATTTTGTACGTTGAGTAAAGAGTTAATGTAAAAACAACATTATTTGAATTTTATCTTGTTAGCTCTTTCACTGTTTTAGTGCAGATCGTCCAGGGGAGGCAGGGGGGGGGGGGGGGCAACGTAACGGCCAAAAACCGGCCAGCGCTATTCTCAAAAATCGCCAAGTAATTTTTATTATTTTTTCATTTTTTGTCTCAAAAACATAGGTTATGACTCCTCATTGGAACGAGCTCGTCGAGCTCGTTCCAATGAGGGGTCATAACCTATGTTTTTGAGACAAAAAATGAAAAAAATTAGTTATTCAATCATTTTTTGGCAAGTGTCGTCCGCTTTTCATGTTAGGTAAAGGGTTAAACTGGTACCACCAATTTGAACCTCTGTGGGGTGCTGTGGGTCCCAATCTACAAATGACAAGCTGTTCATTATCAGGCTTGGCCAGAGCAGGTGTACATATACGGGAACAAATTTTCATTTGAATTGTTCCCAAAATATTGTCTGCACATTTTCTACATTTCGAACTAGACACCCACCCCCTACTAACGTGTGACATTTTCCCAGTTTAAGCCCAATGTTCTCACATATAAAGCCTCCTGATGTTGTATTTATGTTAAGAGTGTGATGTACAACATCATCTTTAAGGTTTCAAACACAAATGATGGTATATATTAGCTGATATATTGATATATTTTTTAAAAATTCGAAAAATTGCACAAGTTGGAAATGCACATTTTTGGCACACTCAAGAGACCCACCCACCCCCACATCTCGTCTTGCAAATTTTTAGTGGCCTCCCCCTGGATCGTCACACATTTTCTTTTTAAAAATGAGAATGCCTGAAGATTTTCATTGAAACAGTGAAAGCACTAACAAGAAAATTCTGGTCATGATTAGCCATTGTACATAAGTATGTGACCTTAAACACCAATAAATAAATAAATAATAACAAGAAAATTCACATAGTAATGCTGTTTTTTGCTTTGAATATTTATCTCTCTACATATATATTTTATAGACCCAGTTTTATCAGCTTACTTCAGTTATGAGTCTAACTTTACAGTTGTGTGCAAAATTTTATTGGAGTAATTTGTTTTGCTAGTTTTGGTATACTTTTTTCACACTCAAAGAATGAACCTCCCAGGAGTAGACAGTACCCTCAAGTGGTATCTTAATCAAACATGGATGTGATTTGAATGCAAGAATAAAGCAGGAATTATGCTGAAAATAAAAAGGGATTTGGTTCATGGGCAATCCCTCACTGAAATTGAGCTCCATTTCATTGGCTAGCAGATGTTTTTATTGGCTAGCAGAATCTTTCAAAATTACCATGAAAACACGACACTTTAAAATTTTACCTTTTGGCCTAAAAAGATTAAAAATCTGTTGCTTAGGCCCTCCCACACTTTCTTTTTGGCTGCCACATGCTCTCTTTTAAGAGATAAACCAATGCAACTTTAAAAAAAATCAAAATTAAATGGTTTTTATCTGATACTTTACCCATAAAATTGATAAATTTGCTATTCTGTAGAGTATGAGGCCTAAAACATAAACCAAGATAAAAAATAAAATAAAAAAACACTCTCCCACATGCAATGTTACAAAAAATGGCCTGAGAAACAGAAGATCTACTTTGTGGGGCCTTTTATATTTTATATATATATTTATTTGTATGTGTTTGCAACAGAGTATGATAAACCACCTGTATACTGCTGTTGAAATATAAAAATTTGAACTTGCAAATTTTTCATTGCATTCTGTCAAACAAGATGCTTGAATTGATCAAATTCTGAGATGCATTTTGGGAAAAATTTGTTGCCTGAAATTTCAGTATTTTGACATCAGTGTGCACAAGGTTAAAATATAGTGTCTATTTATTATATTTGTTTTGTAAATATCCGATTTGATCTATTCTGCAGAAATTAACTCAAATATTAAGTTTCATAAAAAGTATCACAAATAAAAAAATAAAAATAAGGCCTAAAAAAATAAAAAAATCTGTTTCTCAGGCCCTCCCGCATGGTCCTTTTGGCTGCCGCATACTCTCTTTTTATAACCAATGCAAACTTAAAAAAAAAATAAAAATTAAATGGTTTATGTCTGATATTTTACCGAAGTTAAAAAAAATTGATAAATTTGTCCCTTGAGTGCAAGAAGGCTTTGCAATGCTTTAGCATTGCAAAGTCTTCTTGCTCTCAAGGGACGAAATACACCACCACCCATGCTTCTCCGTAGATTATGAGGCCTAAAACATACCAAGGACATGAACTTTTGGTGGATAAGAAATAATTACAGAAATAAAAAATAAAATAAAAACCCACTCGCCCGCATGAAATTTTACAAATAATGGCCTGAGAAACAGAAGATCTACTTTGTGTGGCCTAAGAGCCTTCCTCCTTGTTGATTTGAAAAATGAATTGCCTGTGAACCAAATGTATTTTTTTTGTTTGGCCTTACTGAACTTCAGAAACTGCAGTACTGTGATCACACAAAATCTGTTTCTGTTTTGATCAGATCACAATCTCATCATGACAGTTACGCCAGTGGATGGAGATATGTGCAACATATTATGAAATCAACACCAAGTCGAAAAAATCCAAACAAAATAGCATCCAATGCATTTTCAAAGCGTGAGATTTGACAGTGTTGTAGTGTGGAAAGCAGATGGAAGAGAATTTTAATCAGTTCGTGACTGGGGTTGCTCTCCAGTCTGAAGGCTCTGTCTGCTTTTATAATTGCAGTACTATACCTAGGCTGTGTTTCTACATGTCTCCAGTCTCACTCTCAAAAAAAAAAAATATACCCCTCTACCTCCCCCCCCCCCCCCCCCCCCCCACCTTCCCCCAAAAAAGGAAATTATACACGGCAGTATTTTTGAAAATAATGTCCTTATTTAAATAATGTCCTTAATAACTGGTAGAGTACTAAATTATTTTTTAAACGTGATTTGTAACATGAAAATTTTTTTCCAAAGATCCCATCCCATAGTTCAGCAAGAATTTGTTATAAATAATTTTGTTACAAATTATTGGAGAGTCTCAGCAGGCACTCTCCAATAAATTGTAACAAAATTTTATTTGAAATTTGCAGAGCAAACAACAAGCCAATTCATTCGATATAAAGCCACTAAAGTGGCTTCAAGCACTCCATCAGTTAAACATAGTATTATACATATTATTTCATTATAGGATTCTAGCGTTGTGATTTTATATTATGGGTAAAACGTATTTCATTTGCCATAAGTTTAAAGTACTTGCTTCACAGACTTGAAATATATTCTGTTTCGGATGGATTAACCCTTAAAGCCATGGAGGTGCTTATACATTTTATTATGTACATTTTGTTCTAACCTTGCTTGTATCTTGTATGGAGTTACTACATTGGGGAGTATGACAGTTTCTTGCTGCTGCTCAGTGTTTCCCTCTGGGTTCTCCGGCCTCCTCCACCTGTAAAACTGTCTGATACGAAGTGACTCTGGCTGTCGAAAGTGTTGTTAAACCCATTACAGGAAAAAATGTACATTTTGACAGTCAAGACCCTGCAGCTTTGCAATTGTTTCTAAGAAAGTCTTGGCTGCCTATAGAGGCAGCCAAAACTTGCCTAGAGGCAGACTCTAAGGCTTTTGGAATGCAACTTGTAAGTTTGCCCAAAAGCTGTATGTTAGGACACCTGTTTCGCTACTTTGAAAAGTGTGGAACCTGGACTTAGGCCCTTAGTCTTTTAGATTTGAAAAGCCAACATTCAAATTTTAAGCTACCTTTTGTGGGGGCTGGGATATTCCCAGACAAGCACACGATAGAAGAGGCAGTTTTTCCAATTGGGAGGGATTGGGGGCCAATCTTCCCCAATGGGGAGGGGGGGAGGGGCTATAGCATACACTGACCACCCCTCTCTTGGTGCCACCCCTGACACAGCCCAATTGAAAGTGTCAACCAAATATGATGTGAAACCCATTGTTGAGTGTACTTAATGCAAGCTTAGTTTACATTTCCACAGAAAGAAGCTGGCAAAATGTTTGTCTTTTGAAGGCAAACTTGTTACTCTCTCAGTCTCCTGAATCTGTCACTTTAGATAGCAGCAACTGAATTAAATGCAACATTTAAGCTTACCACCAGCACAAATTTCAGCACTTCCAAGAAAATCTTCATCTCTGTCTGCATATACTTTGAATTGTAAATATTTTTTTTTGCTTATTCTGAAAACTGTCATATAATAATTCTTTAGAAGATCTTATTTTGTGGTGAATTTAATTCTGGAAGCATTAAACTTTCTGGAGTATTGTGATTGATAAACTTCATTAGTTTTTATGGGAAAAAATTATGTATATTGTCGAAACAAAAATGTGTTGTTTTCAATTTGCTCCATCCCATTTTTTAAGTGATTGACCCCCCCCCCCCCTCCTCCCCCCCCCCTGCCCCCATCCCGAGCAATCCTGGGAAGTGGAGCAGTGCTTGTTTATACATTTCAACAACGATCCTGAGCTACTGGTAATCAACCCTTGAGGTTAGGCAGCAAAGGTATTGAGACACAAAACTTGACATTTCTGACATGTGGTGACCCTAGCTGTCAAAAGTGTCATTAAACCACAATAAATCAATAAACTTGAAATTATATATCATAGATGCTGAAAGTGATCTTAAACTCTAATAAACTGGTTGAGTGTTAGAAGCCACTATCATTGCAATATTGAAAAGTGTTTAACCCTTAAGCCCCCATATAGCCCCAAACCGCCACTTTTATATTGCATTGAAGCAGGTGCTCCCTTGTGTAATCTTTTTTATTACTCTTGTGTGTAGACTGAATTTTCCCTGGCAGTGGTTCTACATCACTGCTGGCTGCCTGTACAGGCAGCCAGCAGTGATATAGAACCACTGCCAAGTCATCAATAACTAGGTAAGCAGAAAAAGGCCATAAATACTTTAAAATTAATCTGAGGACTTAAGGGTTAAAACCACTTCAGGGCTGTATGCATTAGTTTTTTGGCAGTAGCAAAAATGTTTAAATAGCAAGATAACAAAACAATTCATTATGAACAAAATCTTGATAAAAACTAAGACTCCCCTTGCTGGCAGCATGGTATTCTAAAAAAAAAAATATGTAAGGCCTAAAGAAGTTAAAAATTTGTTTCTCAGGCCCTCCTATGTGGTCCTTTTGGCTGCTGAATGTTCTCCTTTTATAACCAATGCAAACGTCAAAGAATAAAAATTAAATGGTTTGTGTCTGATATTTTATCCAAAGTTAATTGATAAATTTGTCCCTTGAGTGCAGTAGGGCTTTTAAATGCTTTAGCATTCAACAGCCCTCAAGCACTCAAGAGACGAAATACACCACCCACCATGCTATCCTGTAGATTAAAAGGCCTAAAACAGAAAACAAACCAAGTAGTACATGAACTTTTGATGCCAAAGAAATAATGACAAAAAGAAAAAACTGCTCCTCCACCCTAAACCCCCCCCCCTCCCCCTCCCCCATGCAATTTTACAAAAAATGTCCTGAGAAACAAGATCTACTTTGTGGGGCCTATCAAATTATTCTGGGGAAATAATTTGGCATTCTACTAGTTAACTGAAGAACCCTATTAATTGTATATAACTTCCAATACTGTCCAAAAGCTGAACTATTTACCATGACATCAGTACAAAATTAACTTGTTAGTTGGATATTAATCACAGAGAAAATATGAAGAATTCCCCTGTGGGAATCCCAAGAAATTGAGAATTGCTCACTAACTGTGGAAAACAAGTTCTGCTTTACTGTTAAAATATGACCTGTTAACCAACATCTGGGGTAGGAGTCCTCTGAAGTGGGCAACAAAGGTGTAAACAATTGGCTAAACTTTACTTCATACTCGTGTTGTAATCATAAAATAGTCATAGATACTGAAAGTTACCTCAACTTTTATGGCCCTGGAGATTTTTATACATTTTTACTACACTTTGATGGTTGGAGTCCTGTGACTTTACAGGTGTCTTATTAGCAGCCGAGACTTGCTTAAAAATAACTGCCCAAGTTCTTAGAATGTAACTTGTGATTTACCCAGAGATAGCATGTTGGGGCACCTATACTGCTGCAGTAAAAGTGATCAAAGCCAGAATTAGGCACCTTAACTTTTATAGTGCGAAATATTCTTTGGTTACCTAAAAATTTTCACGTCTTTGCCTTGTGATAATTTAGGGGAGAGTGCTGATGGCACTCTCCTGTAAATTGTAACAAGGCATATCCATGCAGACCAAATAATTTTACTTCAAATTTAATACGAAGCTCATTCACAGTATATGGAGCCTTTAAGCTGCAATACCTGCACTTCAGAATAAAGCCCAGATTTGGGTTTCCAGCACTCAACCAATTGACCCTTTATCCAACGTAACCACCAAAACAGGCCAGCACTATTCAGAAAAATCACCATGCAATTTTCATTATTTTCATTTTTAGCTCACCTGGCCAAAAAGGCCATTTGAGCTTTTCTCATGACTTGGCATCCGTAAACGTTTCACATTTTCATCTTCTTCTCTGTAACCGCTGAGCCGGTGTGAACCAAACTTGGCAGGAATGCTCTATGGGAGGTCCTCTACAAATGATCCTCATTTTGTTCCCGTTGGATGAAAAACATGTCTTCCAGAGGCATTCTTTGATTCTGGTTGGTGGATTTTCAAAAATCTTCTCCTCTGAAACTGCCAGGCCAAATGTTTTGAAACTTCACATAAATGATGCCTGGGACCCCCTTTACCAATGATCCTCATTTAATGTTGATTGGGTCACAAACATGGCCACAATTGCAGCTTATAATTACCGTAGAAACCCTTTGGGAAATCACATTTTCCTCTTCTTCTCTGGAAAAACCGAGACAACGTGAAAACAAACTTGGCAGGGATAGTCTTTGGGAGGTCCTCTACAAACGATCCTCATTTTGTTCCTGTGGGTTGAAAAACATGGCCGCCAGAGGCATTCTTTGATTCTGATTGGTGGATTTTCAAAAATCTTCTCCTCTGAAACTGCCAGGCCAAATGTTTTGATACTACACATAAATGATGACTGGGACCCCCCTCTACCAACAATCCTCATTTAATGTTGATCGGGTTGCAAACATGGCCACAATTGTGGCTTTTAGTTACCATAGAAACCCTGTGGGAAATAACATTTTCATCTTCTTCTCCGGAACTACTGAGCCGACGTGAACCAAACTTTGCAGGAATGGTCTATGAGAGGATGGAAATATATAGCCACCGGAGGCTATATTCTAATGCTTAACCCAATGCCTCGCCTGTCTGCACGAAGATCGGTACTGTCAGTAAAACATTGTTTTTTGAGAATCTGGTAAGGGTTGGTTCCAGTTTTCTCTATGAAAAACCCCAAAATATTGTGTATACAGTACAACTCAAAGTAAGCTGTAGCATAACTGCAATAAACTAAGTAAACTGCTGCTTCTGCCCTGACAAGATCAGAATCTGACATTTTCTGGAAAAGCTATCGGTGAGAGCTTTCCAGAAAATGATGTCAGCTTCTGGTCTTATCAGTGTAGGAAGAGAAAAGATACCTAGTTTATAGGATTATCCTACACAACTTATTTTGACTTGTACTGTAAAACAAGTGCAACTGTATCTTCAGCTGTAATCTAATTATGTTTGATACATGTTGACAGGTTGTGTGGAAAATCCAGGGATGTTTTGTTTATTACAATTATGTCAGCTCATATGAGAGTAATTATTGTACATCTTTTAAGATTCCTTTAACCCTTTTTTGCTATTTTGAAAGGAGAATACTGTCTGAAAAATTTATAATTTTAAAAGTTTAGGTCAGCTGCTGTGCTCCTTCTCTTCCAATGGCACTTATACATGTTCCTCAGTATCATTGTTCCATGATTAACCCCTCATACCCTGCATTTTAAACATTTTTCTTGACATTTTTAGTTGCATTTAGTTTTCTGTTTTGCTCGGAATTTCATGTTCAACTTAGTGTTAAGGTCAGCTGCTGTGCTCCTTCTCTTCCCATGGCACTTATATTTATCATACATGTTCCTCAGTATCATTGTTCCATGATTAACCACTCATACCCTGCATTTTAAACATTTTTCTTGACATTTTTAGTTGCGTTTAGTTTTCTGTTTAGCTCGGAATTTCATGTTTAACTTAGTGTTTAGGTCAGCTGCTGTGCTCCTTCTCTTCCCATGGCACTTATATTCATCATACATGTTTCTCAGTATCATTGTTCCATGATTAACCCCTCATACCCTGCATTTTAAACATTTTTCTTAACATTTTTATTTGCATTTAGTTTTCTGTTTAGCTCAGAATTTCATGTTTAACTTAGTGTTTGTCAGTTTCTGTGTTTTACTTTTAAGAGGCTGTGTTTAGGTAAGCTTTGTCTCATGTTATGAGCCTGTTTTATACAGTTCTTGTGTTTGCCAAAGTTACTATCAAAGAGGAATGTTGGTGAGCTATAGGGCATTGGCGTCCTTCTTGATATTCAACCTTCAAATACAGGCTACACCCGGTAGTTCTTGTCTGATAGTCACAAAATTTCATATGCAGGTTTTAGGTCATGTCTACATGGGAACATCCCCTTTTGGTCGTGATCGGTCAACCGGTAAGGCTGCCCAAGCCCAAAACCCGAAAACCATTAGCACAGTCTACAGGTCATATTTATGAAGGGATTTCATTGTAACTTGGTAGGATGCCTCTGTATAATGCCTAGATGAGAACGTCCCCTTTTGGGCATGATCTGTCAACCGTGATGGCTGCCCAAGCCCGAAACCCAAAAACTTTTAGCACAGTCTGCAGGTCATGTTTAATATGGACGGATTTCATTATAACTTGATTCGATGACTACGTATGATGTCTACATGAGAATTTCCCCTTTTGGGCACAGTCTACAGGTCATATTTATGGAGAGATTTCATTGTAACTTGATAGGTTGACTTCATAAAATGTCTACATGAGAAAGTCCCCTTTTGGACATGATTGGGCAGCTGTGACGGCTACAGCTGCCCAAACCCCGAAAACGTTCAGCACAGTCTACAGATCATATTTATGAAGGGATTTCATTGTAACTTCATAGAATCAATCCACATGATGCCCAGATGAGAATGTCCCCTTTTGGTTGCGATCATTCAACCATGATGGCTGCCCAAGCCCGAAGACCGAAAACATTTAGCACAGTCTACACATCATATTTATGGAGAGATTTCATTGTAACTTGATAGGTTGACTTCATATATTGTCTAGATGAGAATGTCCCCTTTTGGGCAACTGTGGCGGCAACAGGGGCTCAAAGCCTGAAGCCCGAAAACCTTTAGCACAGTCTACAGGTCATATTTATAGAGGGATTTCATTGTAACTTGATAGGTTGACTTCATATAATGTCTAGATGTACATGAGAACGTCCCCTTTGGGGCAACTGTGACGGCAACCGGGGCCTGAACCCCGAAAACCTCTAGCACAGTCTACAGGTCATATTTATGGATGGATTTCATTGTAACTTGATAGGTTGACTTCATATAATGTCTAGACGAGAACGTCCCCTTTTGGGCAACTGTGACAGCAACAGAAGCCTGAAACCTTTAGAATATTCCACAGGCCATAATTAGGAAGGGATTTCATTGTAGCTTGGTAGGATGACTCCAAGTTTGTGATTAAAAACCCAGACAAGCACCACCACCCCCTACCCCCACTCACCTCCCCCCCACCGCCACCCTCCCCAATCAGGCTTTTTTTCTTCTTTTCTACAGTATGCATTTTGAACTATTTACAGTCACTACATGCAGAACCTTTTTTAAACTTACGTACACATGTAGACATTATATGAAGTCAACCTATCAAGTTACAATGAAATCCCTCCATAAATATGACCTGTAGACTGTGAGGGGGGGGCAGTTTTGCCCATTTTTTTTTCTTTCGTCAAAAATGCTTTTTTACAGTTTGGGTTAAAGTTTGTGGTTAAAAACCCAGACAAACACCACCACCCACCCCACCCCCATGGTGCCAGTTAGGTATTTTTAGCTCAACTTTGGCAAAGCCAAATTTGAGCTTTTGTCATGGCCTGTCGTCCATCTGTCCGTACGTCAACAATTGGATACGGCTCGGGCTAGAGGCCGTATTTATGAACCGATCTTTACGAAACTTCTTGGGTACCTTTGTTATGGTTGTGGGACGAGAACGAGTGTTTTTGGGTCCGGTCTGAAATTCAAGATGGCTGCCAGCTGCCATTTTGTACCGATGATGCAGAAATCTGTTTTTTTGGCACAGAACTTCCATATGGAAGCGCTGATTTGAATAATTTTTTGTATGAATGTTTAGTACCATGGGATACATCACATATAATACAGGTTTTTTTCTCGTACGTAAATTATGCAAATTAGACTAACTTTGATGTATTTAGTCTTACTTTCAGCACTGTCAGTGCAAATGCCAATACGGCTCGGTCTAGAGGCCACATTTATGAACCGATCTTTACGAAACTTCTTGGGTACCTTTGGTATCACCGTGGGATGAGAACGAGTGTTTTGGGGTGCAGTCCGAAATTCAAGATGGCCGCTGGGAGCCATTTTGTTCAAAATTAGGGGCAATCAGATTTTTGCTCAGAACTTCCACATGAAAGCTCTGATTTGAATAATTTTTTGTATGAATGTTTAGTACCATGGGATACATCACATATAATACGTGTTTTTTTCTCGTGCAGAAATTATGCAAATTAGATGAACTTTGATTTTTTCAGATCTACTTAAACACAGTAAGTACACATGTCAATACGGCTCGGGCTAGAGGCTGTATTTATCAACCGATCTTCACGAAACTTCTTGGGTACCTCTGCTATCACCTTGGGACGAGAACGAGTGTTTTTGAGTGCGGTCCGAAATTCCTGATTGCTGCCAGTGGCCATTTTGTACCAAAATTAGGTCTAATCAGTTTTTTGTACACAACTTCTGTATGAAAGTTCTGATTTGAATAAATTTTTGTATGAATGTTTAGTAAAATGGAATACATCACATACAATACGGGTTTTTTTCTCGTGCAGAAATTATGCAAATTAGATGAATTTTGATTTATTTAGTGCTACTTATGTACTGTAAGTGCACATGTCAATACGGCTCAGGCTAGAGGCTGTATTTATCAACCAATCTTCACAAAACTTCTTGGGTACCTTTGGTATCACCTTGGGACGAGAACAAGTGTTTCTGGGAGCGGTCCAAAATTCAAGATGGCTGCCAGTGGCCATTTTGTATCGAAATTAGGTCCAATCAGTTTTTTGTCACAACTTTTATACAGCTCGTATTTATGAACTGATCTTCACAAAATTTCTTGGGTACCTTTGTTTTCACCTTGGGACTGGAACAAGTGTGTTTTGGGGTGCCTTTGTTATCACTGTGCTATGAGAACAAATATTTTGGGGTTCAGTCAGACCCACTCTGGGACTCAAAGATTTCTTTTCTAGTTTAGCATCTGACTGTCACCCACCTTTACAATACTTTACCTATACATTTGTTACAGGCTACGGTCAGTATTTATGTACAGACCATTACAATACTTTATATGTACCTTTGTTATCAGGTCATTACCTAGGTGTTTGTCATTGCTGTGTCACATACTATACATGTACATGTCTTGACAAGTTGAGCTACAGTGTCATTCAAAATTCATTCTGATGGATTTAGACTGACCACATGTGGAAAAAAATGTACTCCCCTATCACACCCCCACTCTCCCCCACCCCTCACCCCCCACCCCACCACCTCCTCACCCAGGGCTATTCATGCAATATCTTTTCTTTGGTACAAAATGCATTTTTAGCCTGACTGTTTATGGTCAGGGCTGTAGTTATGACTTTCGTCCGGTCTGTCCATCTGTCGGTCCATCCATCTGTCGGGAAACAATTGGTTTCCGACTGATAACTCCAGTTTGGATTATTTGATTTCAACCAAAGTTGATATGTGTATTTTCCAGCTAGTTATACAGGCCAGGTTTCAATATACCCCCCCCCCCTCCCCCCCCCCCCCCCCCACTCCACACACACACACACACACACACACACACACACACACAAACGTGTCACTTAGGCAATTATTCCCAAAATGCATTTTGTAGGATTGGGAGTTATTACATTCAAAAAAGAAAATTGACTCGTATTGCTTTATGTATAGCATCTTTAATACTTTACCTAACACAAGTTGAAGCCAACAGTACAAATTATTTTTCTGAAACATCAGATTTTTTTCATTTTTTATTTACTTCTAACCATGGCTTATTACTCCTTATTGGAACAAGCTCATCAAGTTTGTTCCATTAATAGGTCATGAGGTATGTTTTGAAGTAGAGAATTGAAAAAATAAAATTTGAATAGCAAATTTTGTTATATCCCGAGTGCAGATATGGCAGATTCGTTAGGTAAACTGTTAACAAAAAATGGCTCGGACTATTTTGCATCTGAGCATTGCCATTCCTGGGACAGTCGGGCTGCATGCTTGACATCACTCTAGTTATATGTATTTCCAGGTGAGCGATTACAGGCTCTGTAGAGCCTCTAGTTTTGTCTCAATAACATACATAGCTTATGACCCCTCTTTGAAACAAGCTCGTTGAGCATGTTCCAATGAGGGGCCATAACCTATGTTTTTGATGCAAAAAATGAAGAAAAATAGTTACTCCAGAATTTTGTTTGCAAGTGTCATCTACTTTTCGTGTTAACCCTTTACCCAACGCTGACGATATCAAAATTTATTCTTTTAAATTTCATTTTTTCAAATTTTTCAAAAAATTTCAACAAAACCATATCATGTGACCCCTCGTTGGAACGAGCTCATCGAGTTCGTTCCAACGAGGGGTCACATGATATGGTTTTGTTGAAATTTTTTGAAAAATAATATTTTTTCAACTGCTGAATTTGCATATTACGCGGGCGGATGCGGGCGATTCGTTAGGTAAAGGGTTAAATAAAGGGTTAAGGATTACTTCTTTCCATGCTGCTGGCAGATATTCCTGCCCAGCACTGATTTCTCTTGTCATTGAAATCATTGTCATTTGGGCACATTTAATCATACTTTACCCCTGTAAATTGAATAGATTTTTTCATCAGTGGTTTCTTGTATCAAATTTAGATTAATTTTTAATCAAATCTAGTCATGGCTGCTTTATAGCAGCCATGACTAGATTTGATGAAAAATATCTTGGAAATACTCTGCATGTTAAAGATTTAAACATGTTTTAATAAATAAATCAAAGAATTACTGTAACAGCTGATTCTCAAGGTTGAATGAACTCTTTGTTTGTTTGTTATAATGGGGGTTTAATGACAACTTTACTCTTTGACCCCACTTTATCCAAAGTAAACATTTTAGCAATTATATCTTGTTTGACCTCTGTCAGACAGGACACTCCTGTGGGATTTCCAGATGTGGTGCAATATTTACTCTGTTGTAAACACAAGTTTTGTTTCTCTTGACAAAACAGGACCCAGTAAACAACACTTGGGATGGAAAATGGGCAACTTATTTTGTAAATGATTGATTTTATCCTCACATTTTGTCGTGATGAAGCCAAAGATTCTGAAACACCAATCAACGAACAAAGAAACAAGATAAAAAAAAAACATGCTTAGTTAATCATTAGAGTACAGGATAATGAACACATTCCTGTTGGCTGAATATTTTTTCCTGGCAAAGTTGCTATACGGCCTATACCGTGGAAGCCTGTTAATTCAGTAGTCACTTTGACAGTGAAAATTACTCAACAGGAGTATTTTATTCATCCATTAACTAACACAAAAAGCAGACAACTTTTGCAAACAAAATTCTTGAATAACTAATTTTTTTTTTTAGATTTTAGAGGGGGGGGGGGGGGGGGATAAAAAAAAAAACAGCTTACGACCCCTCACTGGAACAAGCTCAATGAGCTTGTTCCAGTGAGGAGTCATAAGCTATGTATTTGAGACAAAAAAATTATTAAAACAATTAAAATTTAATGGTGATTTTTAGCTTAACTTGACAAAGTGAAGATAAGCTATTGCCATCACACATGCGGAAGTCTGTGAGTGTGTAAGTCTGTTCACATTTTCCTTTAGCACAGGCTACGCCCTGTAGTTCTTGTCCGATCGTAATGAAATTTCATATGCAGGTTTGAGGTCATGTCTAGATGAGAACGCCCCCTTTTGGTCATGATCTGTCAACCGTGATGGCTGCCCAAGCCCAAAACCCCAAAACTTTTAGCACAGTCTACAGGTCGTATTTAATAGAGAGGGATTTCATTGTAATATGGTAGGAGGACTCCATGTAATGTCTAGGTTATAGGGGCCCGAGGCCCGAAAACTTTTAGCACAGTCTACCGGTCGTATTTTTGAAGGGATTTCATTGTAACTTTGTAGGATGACTCAGTATAATGTCTAAATGAGGACATCCCCTTTCGGTTGTGATGGGTCAACCTTGATGGCTTCTCAGACAGACAGACTCCAAAGCCCAAAAACGTTTAGCATGGTCTACAGGCTGTATTTATGCAGGAATTTCATTGTAACTTGATAGGATGACTCGTTTTGGAATAATTTCTCTGTACCTTGGTATCTTTGGTTGACATACATCAACTATGAGGGCCACATTAACCCATCTCTCAGTTCTTCAGTGCAGTCAACAGTTCTCAACACCTCAAATTATTTTATTAAAAACATAGCACACAGGGAACAAAAATTAACATAATCTCAATTATCGCAATTCTTGTCGTATTTCATATTCCTTTCATAAACATTGAACATTATCCTTTTCACCAAACACAACACAATGACAAGTTAAGCTACAGTGTCATTGACACTTTCATTGTGAATGGCATTGTTCAGTTTTGAATGTTACTTTGGGTGAAGGGTTAACAGGGTTTTGGTCATGTTCTTGTAATCTTGTTATAAACTGAGCATTTTTAGCTCACCTGAGCGAAGCTCAAGGGGAGCTTTACTAATCACTTTCTGTCCGTTGTCTGTCCATCTGGCGTTAACTTTACATTATCGACTTCTTCTCACAAACTACTCAACCAAATTGAACCAAATCTGGTGTGCATGTTCCCTACCACATGTCAATTCAAATTTGTTCAAATCAAGTTGATCCGCCCCTTGGTAGGGCCACACCCAAAAAGTGAGCCTAAATCTTAAAAAATCTTCTTCTCATGAACCAGCAGTAGCAGAGACTTGATATTAGGTGATATTCGGGTGTAGACTCAGATTTGTTCAAGAGAAGTTCTCGGGGCTATATTTGCCATCGTTATGGGAGGGGCAAGAATTTTTGCCATGCCCAAATTTTCTATTTTCCAAACCGAGAGGCTGTTTTGAACCAAATTTGATATGAGATTTTATTGGGACATAAGTATTTGAATTGTGCTAAAAAAGATTTTCCAGTTGCCCCCATGGGAACCACAGGAGCTAAAAATAGAAAAATTTTAAAATGTTCATATCTCCAAAACTGCACGGCACTGAGGTTTTTTATTTGGTGTGAAGCTTCCTTAGGACCAACAGAATGGAATGATAAAAAAAAAATTGCTATCGGTTTTATCTAGGGTACGTTTTTGGGACTTTGAAAAAGTGCTGAGTCATCATTAGCTTAACTTGACATAGTCAAGATAAGCTATTGCCATCACGTGTGCGGAAGTCTGTGAGTCTGTGACGTCTGTTCACATTTTCCTTTAGCATGGGCTACAGCCCGCAGTTCTTGTCTGATCATCACGAAATTTCATATGCAGGTTTGGGGTCATGTCTAGATCAGGCAACCGGTATGGCTGCCCGAGCCCAAAACCCAAAAACCATTAGCACAGTCTACAGGTCGTATTTATGAAGGGATTTCATTGTAACTTGGTAGGATGCCTTTGTATAATGCCTAGATGAGAACGTCCCCTTTTAGGCATGATCTATCAACCGTGATGGCTGCCCAAGCCCGAAACCCAAAAACTTTTAGCACAGTCTGCAGGTCATGTTTAATGTGGAGGGATTTCATTGTAACTTGGTAGGATGACTCCTTATGATCTCTAGATGAGAATTTCCCCATTTGGGCATGATCTGCCAACCGTGATGACTGCCCGAGCCCAAAACCCGAAAACCTTTAGCACAGTCTACAGGTCATATTTATTGAGGAATTTCATTGTAACTTGGTGGGTTGACTTCATACAATGCCTAGATGAGAAAGTCCCCTTTTGGAAGTGATTGGGCAACTGTGACGGCTACAGGATCCCGAAGCCCGAAAACCTTTAGCACAGTCTAGAGGTCATATTTATGAATGGATTTCATTGTAACTTGGTAGGATGACTCCAAATAGTGTCTAAATGAGAACGTCCCATTTTGATCGCGATCATTCAACCTTGATGGGTGCCCGAGCCCAAAAAACCTTTAGCATAGGCAAAAGGTCATATTTATGGAAGGATTTCATTGTAACCTGTTAGGTTGACTTCATATAATGCCTAGATGATGACATCTCCTTTTGGTCATGATTGGTCAGCTGTGATGGTTACAGGTGCCCGAAGCCCGAAAACCTTGAGCGCAGTCTACAGGTCCTATTTATGAAGGGATTTCATTGTAACTTCTTAGGATCACTCCAGATGATGCCCTGATGAGATTGTCCCCTATGGTTGCGATCATTCAGCCATGATGGCTGCCCGAGCCCGAAGCCTGAAAACCTTTAGCACAGTCTACAGGTCATATTTATGAGGGGATTTCATGGTAACTTGGTAGGATGACTCCAAATAATGTCTAGATGAGAATGTCCCATTTTGATCGCGATCATTCAGCCTTGATGGGAGCCCAAAAACCTTTAGCATAGGTAAAAGGTCATATTTATGGAAGGATTTCATTGTAGCCTATTAGGTTGACTCCATATAATGCCTAGATGATGACATCCCCTTTTAGTCGTGATTGGTCAGCTGTGATGGCTCCCCGAAGCCCGAAAACCTTAAGCACAGTCTACAGGTCATATTTATGAAGGGATTTCATTGTAACTTGGTAGGTTGACTTCATATAGATGAGAACGTCCCTTTTTGGACATGATTGGGCAACTTTGACGGCTAAAGGTGCCCAAAGCCCGAAAACCTTTAGCACAGACTACAGGTCATATATATGAAGGGATTTCATTGTAACTTGGTAGGGTGACTCCAAATAATGTCTAGATGAGAACTTCCCATTTTGGTTGTGATCATTCAGCCTTGATGGGTGCCCGAGCCCAAAAACCTTTAGCATAGGCAAAAGGTTATATTTATTGAAGGATTTCATTGTAACCTGTTAGGTTGACTTCATATAATGCCTAGATGATGACATCCCCTTTTGGTCGTGATTGGTCAACTGTGATGGCTACAGGCGCCTGAAGCCCGAAAACCTTGAGCACAGTCTACAGGTCATATTAATGAAGGGATTTCTTTGTAACTTCGCAGGATCACTCCAGATGATGCCCAGATGAGATTGTCCCCTTTGGTTGCGATCATTCAACCATGATGGCTGCCCGAGCCCAAAAACCTTTAGCATGTCTGTAGGTCGTATTTATGGAAGGATTTCATTGTAACTTGTTAGGTTGACTCCAAATAATGCCTAGATGATGACATCCCCTTTTGGTCATGGTTGGTCAACTGTGATGGCTACAGGTGCCTGAAGCCCGAAAATCTTGAGCACAGTCTACAGGTCATATATATGAAGGGATTTCATTGTAACTTCATAGGATCACTCCAGATGATGGCCAGATGAGAATGTCCCCTTTTGGTTGTGATCATTCAACCATGATGGCTGCCCAAGCCTAAAGCCCGAAAACCTTTAGCACAGTCTTCAGATCATATTTATGAAGGGATTTCATTGTAACTTGGTAGGTTGACTTCATGTAATGTCTAGATGATAACAGCCCCTTTTGGACACCATTATGCAACTGTGTTGGCTACAGTGGCCCAAAGCCCGAAAATCTTTAGCACAGTCAACAGGTGATATTTATGAAGGGATTTCATTGTACCTTCGTAGGATGACTCTAAATAATGTCTAGATGAGAACGTCCCCTTTTGGTCGCGATCATTCAGCCTTGATGGCTGCCCGAACCCAAAACCCCAAAACCTTTAGCATAGTCTATTGGTCATATTTATGGAAGGACTTCATTGTAACCTGTAAGTTTGACTCCATATAATGCCTAGATGATGACATCCCCTTTTGGTCATGATTGGTCAACTGTGACGGCTTCAGGTGCCTGAAGCCCAAAAATCTTGAGCACAGTCTACAGGTCATATTTATGAAGGGATTTCATTGTAACTTTGTAGGATCACTCCAGATGATGCCCAGATGAGAATGTCCCATTTGGTTGTGATCATTCAACCATGATGGCTGCCAGAGCCCAAAGCCCAAAAACCTTTAGCACAGTCTACAGGTCATATTTATTAAGGGATTTCATTGTAACTTGGTAGATTGACTTCATATAATGTCTAGATGAGAACGTCCCCTTTGGACGCAATTGGGAAACTGACGGCTGCAGGGGCCTGAAGCCTGAAAACCTTTAGCACAGTCTACAGGCCATATTTATGAAGGGATTTTAATGTAACTTGATAGGATGACTTGTTTCACTGTAACTTGGTAACTTTTGTTGATATATGTTAACTGTGAGGGCCACATACATTAACTGTGAGGTCATATTAACCCACCCCTCAGCTCTTTAGTACAGTGTACACCTCATATTATTTTTATCATAAACATAGCATACAGGGAACAGAAATGAACATATTCCCAATTATCACAATTCTTGTCTTATTTCATAATCCTTTCATAAACATTGAACATTATCCTTTTCATCAAACACAACACACAAGTTAAGCTACAGTGTCATTGACACTTTCATTTTTTAACACCGTGGGTAATGGGAAAAACATTTAACACTACTTTTCTCCCAAACCACTGATCCAAAAGCTTTAAAATTTAACATATAACATCTTTGGAAGATTGTTTCAAATGTTTAATGAAATCAATTCCCTGGGTTCATATTTGGGCTCTCTATGGGAGCCCAAATGTTTAAATTAGTGCAGTATGAGGAATATTCTTTAAAAATCTTCTTCAGATCTACCAATAAGAATCTTTTGATATTTGGTATGCAGCATCCTTGGGAGTGGGATTCAAGTTTGTTCAAGCCAAGTCCCTGGGTTCATATTTAGGCTGAAAATTTGGGGGTCCCGTTCCGGACATAGAAATTTTGGAAACAAAATCCGTAAATTTTTGTTTTTGTTATGTTATGCGTTTCTGTCAATTTTAAGACAAAAATTTATTTTTTTTTACACTGAAAATTTGGGGGCATGGTGGGACTTTTTGGACCAAAATCCACAATTTTTTTGTTTGTTTTTAGCTCATCTTGACAAAGTCAAGCTGAGCTAATCTCATCGCTCTCCGTCCATCGTCGTTCAACACCATGTTTGGGTCTTCTCATCCAAAGCCACTGGGCCAATTCAAGTGAAAGTTTGTGTGAGTGATGGTCCCAAAGGGGCATTTCATTTTTGTTCAACTTGACATGCCCAGCCCCATAGGGAGGGAGTGGGGGAAAATGCTCCAAAATATTTGTAAAATCTTTTTCTCAAGAACCAGTGTGTACAATGACTTGATATTTGCTATGGAGCTTCCATATGAGGTGTAGAATCAAGTTTGTTCAAAAGTTTGTTCAAACAAAGTACATGAAGTAATATTTGGCTTTGTAATAGGAGGGGTAAGATTTTTGGCCCCGCCCAAAATTTCTATTTTCTGAACCGATGGGCCGGTATGAACCAAATTTGGTTTGTCGTATTATTGGGTCATAAGTACTTGACCCATGCAAAAAAAAAAATTCCTGCATCCCCGTGGGAACCCTGGGAGCTAAAAATAGAAATATATTCAAACGCCCATATTTCCCAAACCACACGGAACAGAGAGCTGTTATTTGGTATGAAGTATCCTTATGACCAGTAGAATTGCATGGTAAAAAAAAATTGCCATCGGTTATGTTAGGGTGTTCTGTAATGGGCAACGAAAAAATGCTGACTCAGCATATTTGCAAAAATTTAAAAAAACCTTTCTCCAGAACCAATCATCAGAATCTTTTGATATTTGGTATACAGCATTATAGGGGGGTCAGATAAAAGTGTGTTGAAATAAAGCTCATTGGTTCATATTTGGGCTCTCTACAGGAGCCCGAAGTTTTAACATAGGGTAATATGGGGAATATTCTTTAAAAATCTTCTTCTTCAGAGCCACCAGTCAGAATCTTTTAATGTTTGGTATACATCATTGTTATGAGGGTCAGATTCAAGATTGTTCAAACCAAGTCCCTAGGTTAATATTTGGGCTTCCTACAAAAGCCCAAATTTTATCTTTGTTCAATATGGAGGGTAATTTAAAAAAATCTTCTTCAGATCCACCAGTCAGAATGCTTTGATATTTGGTATGCAACATCTCTAAGGAGGTCAGATTCAAGTTTGTTCAAATCAGATCCCTAGGTGTATATTTGGGCTCACTATGGTAGCCAAAATTTTTACTTAGTGCAATATGAGGAAATTTCTTTAAAAATCTTCTTCTTCAGATCCACCTGTCGGAATGCTTTCATATTTGGTATTCAACATCTCTAGGGGGGTCAGATTCCAGGTTGTTCAATTCGAGTGCCTAGGTTAATATTTGGGCTCCATATGGGAACATGAAATTTAACTTAGTACAATATCAGGGAATTTCTTCAAAAATCTTCTTCTTCAGATCCACTCATCAGAATGCTTTCATATTTGGTATACAACACCTCTATGGGGGGTCAGATTCAAGTTTGTTCAAATCGGATCCATAGGTTAATATTTGGGCTCGCTATGGTAGCCCAAATTTGAACTTAGTGCAATTCGAAGAAATTTCTTTACAATTTCTCTTCTTCAGATCCAACAGTCGGAATGCTTTCATATTCGATACACAACATCTCTAGGGAAGTCAGATTCAACTGTGTTCAAATCAAAAGCCTGGGTTAATATTTGGGCTCTCTATGGGAGCCGGAATTGGCCATTTTGCAGAAGAATTAAAAATTTTGTATTCAGTACCCTCTAGAGGTGTGTAACGAAGATTAATCCACATAGGTTGTATCAAGGGGCTTCATAGGGGAGCTCTACATTTTACTTTATGATTAACTGAAGAAAAGGCGTGATGCCCGGTTTATTTTTAGCTCAACTTTGACGAAGTCAAATTTGAGCTATTGTCATGGCCCGTCGTCCGTCGTACGTCTGTCCGTCCGTCCGTCTGTCCGTCTGGCCATCTGTCCGTCTGTCCGTACGTCAACAATTGGCTATGGCTCGGGCTAGAGGTCGTATTTATGAACCGATCTTTACGAAACTTCTTGTGTACCTTTGTTATGACCCTGGGACGGGAACGAGTGTTTTTAGGTGTGGTCCGAAATTCAAGATGGCTGCCAGTGGCCATTTTGTACCGATGATGCAAAAATCAGTTTTTTGTACAGAACTTCTGTATGAAAGTTCTGATTTGAATAAAGTTTTGTATAAATGTTTAGTACCATGGGATACATCACATATAATACGGGTTTTTTTCTCGTGCGTAAATTATGCAAATTAGACTGACTTTGATTTATTTAGTGTTACTTTCAGAGCTGTAAGTGCCAAGCTGCTATGGCTCGGGCTAGAGGCCGTATTTATGAACCGATCTTTACGATCCTTCTTGGGTACCTTTGTTATGACCGTGGGACGAGAACGAGTGTTTTTGGGTGCGGTCCGAAATTCAAGATGGCTGCCAGCTGCCATTTTGTACCGACGATGCAGAAATCTGTTTTTTGTACAGAACTTCCATATGAAAGCTCTGATTTGAATAATTTTTTGTACGAATGTTTAGTACCATGGGATACATCACATATAATACGGGGTTTTTCCTCGTACGTAAATTGTGCAAATTAGACTAATTTTGATGTTTTTTGGGGTTACTTTCAGCACTGTAAGTGCAAATGCCAATACGGCCCGGGCTAGAGGCCGTATTTATGAACCGATCTTTACGAAACTTCTTGGGTACCTTTGGTATCACCGTGGGACGAGAACGAGTGTTTTGGGGTCCGGTCCGAAATTCAAGATGGCCGATGGCAGCCATTTTGTACAAAATTAGGTGCAATCAGATTTTTGCACAGAACTTCCATATGAAAGCCCTGATTTGAATAATTTTTGTGTGTGAATGTTTAGTACCATGGGATGCATCACATATAATACGTGTTTTTTTCTCGTGTAGAAATTATGCAAATTAGATGAACTTTGATTTTTTCAGTGCGACTTACACACAGTAAGTACACATGTCAATACGGCTCAGACTAGAGTCTGTATTTATGAACTGATCTTCACGAAATGTCTTGGGTACCTTTGTTATCACCTTGGGATGAGAACGAGTGTTTCTGGGTGCGGTCTAAAATTCAAGATGGCTGCCAGTGGCCATTTTGTACCGAAATTAGGTCTAATCAGTTTTTTGTACACATCTTCTATACAGCTCAGACTAGAGGCCATATTTATGAACCAATCTTTACGAAACTTCTTGGGTACCTTTGTTATCACCGTGGGATGAGAGCGAGTGTTTTGGGGTGTGGTCCGAAATTCAAGATGGCCACCAGCAGCCATTTTGTACCAAAATTAGTGCAATCAGTCTTTTGTATAGAACTTCTGTATGAAAGTTCTGATTTGAATAAATTTTTGTATGAATGTTTAGTAACATGGAATACATCACATATTGTAAGGTTTTTTTTTTCGTGCAGAAATTATGCAAATTAGATGAACTTTGATTTATTCAGTGCTACTTACACAATGCAAGCACACATGTCAATACGGCTCAGGGTAGAGGCTGTATTTATGAACCGATCTTCACAAAACTTCTTGGGTACCTTTGTTATCTCCTTGGGATGAGAATGAGTGTTTCTGGGTACGGTCCAAAATTCAAGATGGCTGCCAGTGGCCATTTTGTACCGAAATTAGGTTTTTTTGTCACAAGTTCTATACAGCTCATATTTATGAACTGATCTTCACAAAACTTCTTGAGTACTTTTGTTTTCACCTTGGGACAGGAACGAGTGTGTTTTGGGGTGCCTTTGTTATCACTGTGCTATGAGAACAAATATTTTGGGGTTCAGTCAGACCCACTCTGGGACTCGTTTATATGTACCTTTGTTATCAGGTCATTACCTAGATGTTTGTCATTGCTGTGTCACATACTATACATGTACATGTCTTTGTCTTGACAAGTTGAGCTACAGTGTCATTGACACTTTCATTGTCACTCCTGAGGGACTCAAGGATTGACAGTGTAGCCTATGGAGATGGTTTGCGTAATGTACTCATTCTTCGACTCTGTTTATATTGTGTTCTGTTCAAGATGAGCGCTTCAGGACCCGTGGGGCCTCTTGTTTTTTATGCGTTTCGGTCAATTTTAAGACAAAAATTATTTTTTTTTACACTGAAAATTTGGGGGCCGAGTGGGACTTTCCAAATAAAAATTTTAAAAAATCTGTTTTTTATGTGTTTACCTCAAGGTTGGGACTAAAAGTGCAGGAACTGAAAATAAAAGGAAAATCCTGTCTATTGTGTGGGCACAACAGCTTCATCTAGTTGGTATATGCTTTTCTTAGGAGAGGCATATGCAGCTTATTCAAGTCAAGTCCCTGGTTTGATATTTAGATTACCATGTCAGGTGAGTGCCCTCAGGCCCCCTGGTCTTGTTTCTTATTATATCTTGTTTGACAGAGCACAAGACACAATAGATTAAATTCTTCTATTGGTTGTTCTGAGGCCGACTAGATCTATAAATAAGGGGAATTTGGTGACTGTCATAATTTCTTGAAATATTACAGAATTGTTTATTCAGTTATCAGAGAGTTTACTCTACCATATATACATTTAACAGGTCATATTTGTAATGAACCCCAAGAAGTGATGCAGTGCTTGTTTATAGTGGTAAACAAGCTCTGTTTGCTGATAAAATAGGACTCAGTCATGAATGATTGGTTTGGAAGTCCTCTAAAATGGGAAACATGGGTATAAGTGATTGTTGCAGTCACAATAAAGGCATTCTCCAGAAACAGGTGAACTTAACCCCCTGACACTGATGTCAATATATCCAGATTTGAAGTAGCCATTTTTCCCATAATGCAACTGGGAATTTAACCAATTCAATCTTGTTTGACAGAGCTCATTGAGCTCTGTCAAACAAGATTGAATTGGTTAAATTTCTAGTTACATTATGGGAAATATTTGCACCCTGAACTTTAGATATTTCGACATCAGTGTGTAGGGGGTTAAAACACCCAGTAAATAAATTGTACTGAAGGTATGATAAATAATTTCCTGTTTGGCAGTTATATTCAGTGAACAGGCTTATTTAATTATGGGATATCCAATTAAGTGGGCTCCCCTGTACAATTAACCCTTTACCTAAAAGGACCAAGAGATGATGTTTTCTAAAACATTTGTTGAATAACTTAATATTTTCATTTTTTGCGACCAAAACTTAGCTTATGGTAACTCATTGAATGAACTCAATGAGCATGTTCCACTGAGGGGGTCATAGGGTTTACATAGGGAGCAAAAATTTAAAAACAAAATTTGAATGGTGATTTTTGTGATTAGCCCTGGACCAGATTAATGGCCATTACATTGGCTAAAGGGTTGACAGGGCTTCACTGTTTTGTCTCACCAAGCTATGAAGTCCACAGCCTATCACCGTTTCAAACGAAAGCAAAGTCGGATGAGGCTAATGCAGTGAAACCATCTGCCTTCCCAGAAAAACCACCAAAAGTTAACCTGCACATCCTCTTTTTAGAAAGAATGTATGGGTGAAATGTCAGTACTGTATATCAAAAGAAACTATAGTTTATTACCTGAAAACCGTCTCTTCATAGTAACAGTGAACTTAACCTTTGACCCCTCCCCACTTCCCAAACCAAGATCACACAGGTCACTTTCTTGAAAGCATCAAGTGTATGAAATCATGACTGTTGTACAGCAATGAAACTGAAGTTATTACCTGCAAACTGATATTCTTTTCCTGGTTAGAGAGAAAGTATCATTTGTAAGAAGGTGGAGTGTCGTGCAACTAAGGAAACTGAAGTTATTGCCTGCCCGAAAACTGCAAACCTTCTGAACTCTTAACCCTTTACCCAATGAATTGCCCGCATCTGCCCACGTAATATGCAAATTCAGCAGCTGAAAAAATATTATTTTTCGAAAAATTTCAACAAAACCATATCATGTGACCCCTCTTTGGAACGAGCTCATCGAGCTCGTTCCAAAGAGGGATCACATGATATGGTTTTGTTGAAAATTTTTGAAAAAATTTAAAAAATGATATTTAAAATAATAAATTTTGAAATCGTCTGCGTTGGGTAAAGGGTTAAAATGCAGTCCTACACATAGAGGATCTCTCATGAGTCATTATTTCATGTGAAATCTCCACACCGAATTCACTAAAATTGATCTGAGCAGAGGTTTACTGAGGCTTCGGTCGACTTTAGTAAACAAGGTTCAGAAATTTCATGTCAAATCGTTACGAATTTGAGATTCTTTTTATCACATAATGTGTAATTTAAACTTTTGGCTCTGTTCACAAAATTGCCATCTAAATTTTACTTTTTAGCTCGCCTGACTGAAAGTCAGGGTGAGCTATTCTGATCACTTTTCATCCATCGTGGAGGTTTTGGGTCTTTCTCTCCCAAACCACCGGTCACATTTTAATGAAATTTCACATGAGTAGTGTTTATGTAGGGGCATTTGGATTTTTCTTCAAATTGGATTTCTGCTCATATTGAGGTGGGGGTGGGGCCAAAATGCCCCAATTTGTTTAAAAATCATCTTCTCATGAACCAGATGTAGCAGAGATTTGATATTTGGTTACACAACTTACTTTTGTAGTGTAGACTCAAGTTTGTTCAAGAGAAGTTCGAGGGGCAATATTCGCCCGTGGGAATCCCGGGAAGTGAAGCAGTGCTTGTTTACTGTGGTAAACAAGCTCTGTTTCACTGGTAAAATAGGACACAGTCACTAATGCTTGGGTGCGAGTCCTCTAAAATAGGCAACATGGGGTATAAACGATTGACTGACCTTGACTTTATCTCCATATTGTGGTCATGATTAGCCATTGTGCAGAAGTATGTGACCTTAAACAACAATAAATAAATTGGGACAATATTTGTCGTCATTTTGGGAGGGGCAAAAAAATTTGCCCTGCCCAAAATTTCTGTTTTCCAAACCAAGAGGCCGATTTGAACCAAATTTGATATGAAGTATTAATGGGTCATAAGTACCTGACTTTTTTTCAAAATGTCCTGTGGGAACCACAGGAGTTAAAAATATAAAAAATTTCAAACACCCATATCTCTAAAACTACATGGCACTGAGAATTCTTATTTGGTGTGAAGCTTCTTTAGGACCAACATAATGGAATGGTCCCAAAAAATTGCTATCAGTTTTATCATAGGGTACTTTTTCAGGACTTTGAAAAAAATACTGAGTCAGCATTATTTAACACTGTGGGTAATGGGGAAAACATTTAAGACTCTTCTTCTCCAAAACCACTGCTCCAAAAGCTTTCAAATTTCATATATAACATCTTTGGAAGATTGGTTCACAGGTTTGTTGAAATCAAATCCCTGGGTCCATATTTGGGCTCTCTATGGGAGCCCAAATGTTTAAATTAGTGCAGTGTGAGGAATATTCTTTAAAAATCTTCTTTAGATCCACCAATCAGAATCTTTTGATATTTGGTATGCAGCATCTTTGGGGGGGGGGGGGGGGGGATTCAAGTTTGTTCAAGCCAAGTCTCTTGGTTAATATTTGGGCTCCCTGTGGGAGCCCGAATTATAACTCAGTTCAAGATGAGGAATTTTCTTTAAAAATAATGTTCATATCCAGCAGTTGGAATATTTTGATATTTAGTATACAGCATCCTTAGGGAGGTGTGATTCAAGTTTGTTCAAGCCAAGTCTCTGAGTCCATACTTGGGCTCCCTGTGGGAGACCAAACTGTAACTTAGTTCAATATGAGGAATATTCTTTAAAAATCTTCACATCCACCAGTAAGAATCTTTTGATATTTGGTGTACTGTATCGCTGGGGAGGTGAGATTCAAATTTGTTAAAGCCAAGGCCCTGGGTTAATATTTGGGCTCCCTATGGGAGCCAGAATTATAACTTAGTTCAACATGAGGAATATGTTTAGCTCACCTGTTGTGAAAGTCCGGGTGAGCTATAGTGATCATTCATCATCCGTCATCAGTGAACATGGTGTTTGCATCTTCTCCAAAACTGCTGAACCAATTTAAGTGAAATTTGAGATAATTGTTTGTTATGACATCGCATTTTGATTTTGTTCAAACCAAGTTGCCCCGTCCCTCGATAGGGCCATGCCCAAAAAGTGTACTTAAATCTTTAAAAATCTTCTCATGAACCAGTAGTAGCAGAGACTTCATATTTGGTGTGCAGCTTCTTTTTGAGGTGTAGACTCAGATGTGTTCAAGAGAAGTCTGTTTTCCAAACCGAGAGGCTAATTTGAACCAAATTTCATATGAGGGCTAACTGGGTTATAAGTACTTAGTTTATGCCAAAACAAATTTTCCCGTCGCCCTATGGGAACCGCAGGAGCTAAAAATAGAAACTATTTAAAAAGCCCAAATCTCCAAAACTTATATGGTATGAAGCTTCCTTAGGACCAACAAAATGGAATGGTCCAAAAGAATTGCTATTGGTTTTATCATAGGGTACTTTTTCGGGACTTTGAAAAAGTGCTGAGTCAGCATTTTTTAACACTGGGTTATGGGGAAAATATTTAAGACTCTTCTTCTCCTAAACCACTGCTTCAAAAGCTTTCAAATTTCACATATTACATCTTTGGAAGATTGTTTCACATGTTTATTGAAATCAAAGCCCTGTGTCCATATGTGGGGTCTCTATGGGAGCCCAAATGTTTAAATTAGTGCATTATGAGGAATATTCTTTAAAAATCTTCTTCAAATCCACCAATCAGAATCTTTTGATATGTTGTATGCAGCATCCTTAGGGGGATGAGATTCAGATTTGTTCAAGCCAAGTCCCTGGGTTCATATTTAGGCTCACTGTGGGAGCCCAAATTATAACTAAGTTCAAAATAAGGAATTTTCTTTAAAGAGCATCTTCTTCAGATCCAACAATCAGAATGTTTTGATATTTGGTATGCAGCATCCTTGGGAGAGGGGAGGGGGTGAGATTCAAGTTTGTTCAAGCCAAGTAGCTGGGTTCATATTTGGGCCTAAGTTATAACTTAGTTCAATATGGGGAATATTCTTCAAAAATCTTCTTCACATCCACCAGTCAAAATTTTTTGATATTTAGTATACAGTATCCTTACGGAGGTGAGATATAAGTTTGTTAAAGCCAAGTCCCTGGGTTCATTTTTGGGCTTCCAGTAGGAGCCCGAATTGTACCAACATTTCTGTTTTCCGAACTGAGAGGCCAATTACAACCAAATTTGATATGAGGGCTTATTGGGTCATAAGTTCCTAATTTATGCCAAAAAAATGTTTCCCGTCACCCCATGGGAACCGCAGGACCTGAAAATAGAAAAAAATTTATAACTCCCATATCCCCCCAAAACTTCACGCCACTGAGAATTTTTAATTTTTTTGTGAGAATTCCTGAGGAACAGTAGAAAGGGATGGTCCCTCCCCCCACCCCCCCCAAAAAAAAATTGCCATCAGTTTTATCTTGGGGTACTTTTCCAGGACTTTGAAAAAGTGCTCAGTCATCATTTTTTAACACACTGAGTAATGGGAAAAACATTAAAGAATTTTCTCCCCCATACCACTGCTCCAAAGGCTTTCATATTTCACATATAACATCTGTGGAAGATTCATTCGCATGTTTGTTGAAATCAAATCCCAGGGTCCCTATTTGGGCACTCTATGGGAGACCAAATGTTCAGATTTGTGCAATATGAGGAGTATTCTTTAAAAATCTTCTTCGTCCAATCCATCCATCAGAATCTTTTAATTTTTGGTATGCAGCATCCTTAAGTTGTGAGATTCAAGTTTATTCAAACCAAGTCCCTGCATTCATATTTGGGCTCCCTGTGGAAGCCCGAATTATAACTTGGTTCAATATGAGGAATATTCTTTAAAAATATTTTTCTTCAGATCCAGTAGTCAGAATCTTTTGATATTTGGTATACAGCATCATTACAGAGGAGAGGTTCATGTTTGTTCAAGCGAAGTCACTGGGTTTATATTGGGCTCCCTGTGGGAGCCTGAATTATAACTTAGTTTAATATGAGGAATAAAAAAAAATAAAAATCTTTTTTTTTCAGATCCACTGGTCAGAATCTTTGACTATTTGGTATAAGCTTTTCTTAGGAGGGGCAGATACAACTTGTTCAAATCAATTCCCTGGGTTGATATTTAGTCTACCATGTCAGGTGAGCACCCTCAGGTCCCTTGTGGCCTCTTGTTTTTTAAATATTTTTCTTCAGATCCAGTAGTCAGAATCTTTTGATATTTGGAATACATACAGCATCCTTACGAAGGTGAGATTCAAGTTTGTTCAAGCCAAGTCCCTGGGTTCATATTTGGGCTTCCTATGGGAGCCTGAATTATAACTCAGTTCAATATGAGGATAATTAGCTCAACTTTGACGAAGTCAAATTTGAGCTATTGTCATGGCCCGTCGTCCGTCTGTCCGTCTGTCCGTCTGGCCATCTGTCCGTCTGTCCGTACGTCAACAATTGGCTATGGCTCGGGCTAGAGGTCGTATTTATGAACCGATCTTTACGAAACTTCTTGTGTACCTTTGTTATGACCCTGGGACGGGAACGAGTGTTTTTAGGTGTGGTCCGAAATTCAAGATGGCTGCCAGTGGCCATTTTGTACCGATGATGCAAAAATCAGTTTTTTGTACAGAACTTCTGTATGAAAGTTCTGATTTGAATAAAGTTTTGTATAAATGTTTAGTACCATGGGATACATCACATATAATACGGGTTTTTTTCTCGTGCGTAAATTATGCAAATTAGACTGACTTTGATTTATTTAGTGTTACTTTCAGGGCTGTAAGTGCCAAGCTGCTATGGCTCGGGCTAGAGGCCGTATTTATGAACCGATCTTTACGAAACTTCTTGGGTACCTTTGTTATGACCGTGGGACGAGAACGAGTGTTTTTGGGTGCGGTCCGAAATTCAAGATGGCTGCCAGCCGCCATTTTGTACCGACGATGCAGAAATCTGTTTTTTGTACAGAACTTCCATATGAAAGCTCTGATTTGAATAATTTTTTGTATGAATGTTTAGTACCATGGGATACATCACATATACGGGTTTTTTTCTCGTACGTAAATTGTGCAAATTAGACTAATTTTGATGTTTTTTGGGGTTACTTTCAGCACTGTAAGTGCAAATGCCAATACGGCTCGGGCTAGAGGCCGTATTTATGAACCGATCTTTACGAAACTTCTTGGGTACCTTTGGTATCACCGTGGGACGAGAACGAGTGTTTTTGGGTCCGGTCCGAAATTCAAGATGGCCAATGGCAGCCATTTTGTACAAAATTAGGTGCAATCAGATTTTTGCACAGAACTTCCACATGAAAGCCCTGATTTGAATAATTATTTTGTGTGAATGTTTAGTACCATGGGATACATCACATATAATACGGGTTTTTTTCTCGTGCAGAAATTATGCAAATTAGATGAACTTTGATTTTTTCAGTGCGACTTACACACAGTAAGTACACATGTTAATACGGCTCAGACTAGAGTCTGTATTTATGAACTGATCTTCACGAAATGTCTTGGGTACCTTTGTTATCACCTTGGGACGAGAACGAGTGTTTCTGGGTGCGGTCTAAAATTCAAGATGGCTGCCAGTGGCCATTTTGTACCGAAATTAGGTCTAATCAGTTTTTTGTACACATCTTCTATACAGCTCAGACTAGAGGCCATATTTATGAACCAATCTTTACGAAACTTCTTGGGTACCTTTGTTATCACCGTGGGATGAGAGCGAGTGTTTTTGGGTGTGGTCCGAAATTCAAGATGGCCACCAGCAGCCATTTTGTACCAAAATTAGTGCAATCAGTCTTTTGTATAGAACTTCTGTATGAAAGTTCTGATTTGAATAAATTTTTGTATGAATGTTTAGTAACATGGAATACATCACATATTGTAAGGGGTTTTTTTTCGTGCCAAAATTATGCAAATTAGATGAACTTTGATTTATTCAGTGCTACTTACACAATGTAAGCACACATGTCAATACGGCTCAGGGTAGAGGCTGTATTTATGAACCGATCTTCACAAAACTTCTTGGGTACCTTTGTTATCTCCTTGGGATGAGAATGAGTGTTTCTGGGTACGGTCCAAAATTCAAGATGGCTGCCAGTGGCCATTTTGTACCGAAATTAGGTCCAATCAGTTTTTTGTCACAAGTTCTATACAGCTTGTATTTATGAACTGATCTTCACAAAACTTCTTCAGTACTTTTGTTTTCACCTTGGGACAGGAACGAGTGTGTTTTGGGGTGCCTTTGTTATCACTGTGCTATGAGAACAAATATTTTGGGGTTCAGTCAGACCCACTCTGGGACTCAAAGATTTTTTCTAGTTCAGCATCTGACTGTCACCCACCTTTACAATACTTTACCTATACATTTGTTACAGGCAACGGTCAGTATTCATGTACAGACCGTTACAATACTTTATATGTACCTTTGTTATCAGGTCATTACCTAGATGTTTGTCATTGCTGTGTCACATACTATACATGTACATGTCTTTGTCTTGACAAGTTGAGCTACAGTGTCATTGACACTTTCATTTTTTTTCAGATCTACTGGTCAGAATGTTTTGATATTTGGTATATGCTTTTCTTAATGGGGCAGATGCAAGTTTGTTCCAATCAGGACTCTCAGTTGATTCTTGCAACCATTTTCGTGAGGATCCAAATGGATTCTCCCAAATTTAGATGAAATATAAGCCCTGTTTCAGCATGCTTCTTTGCCAACAGGCGCCTCCTCATTGCTTGCATAAGACAAAAGAACTGATGCTCTGATAGTCTTCCCCAGTCTTTTAGCAATTATTGGTTCAGTTCAGTCGGTTTTTAGCTCAGTACATTGTACTTTAAATTGTGTTTGGTCCTAACCAAGCATGGAAATAAATAGTCATCTGCAAAAATGAGGTCTCCAGAGGGTGAATTTGGTAATGTTACACTAATGTAATCAAATATTGTGAAATAATGGTAAAAGAAACAAAATTATTTGAATACAGTAAAATCCGTCTTGAGAGACCACCTGTCTTGAGAGACCACATCTGGCAGGCACCGATTGGTTTTACTCTGTAATGGACCTGCTATGGGAGACCACCTGTCTTGAGAGACCACTGTAACCTGGTACCAACTTGTATTTTTATGCCATAATTGACCTGTCTTGAGAGACCGCCCCTTTGAAGACTGAAACCATGACAAAAACTTTTACCTTTTCTGGAATTGGAAAATCCATTTTGTTATACTAACACAATTAAAAGTATTAAAAGCTCTTAATTGGGTTTCAATTGCTAACTCATTAAAGATTGAGATGTTTTTATAAGACCCCTGTGAAAAGATTAGGATTATTGCTGAATAAACAATTTCATACATACCTGAAATGTGACAGATAGGAATAAAAATAAATTTGTGGTGAAAATCTTTGTGTAACAAATTGAAAGGGACTGTTATAAAAATTATAAAAATAAATTAGTGTTGAAAATCTCAATGAAGATTTTCAACACTAATTTATTTTTATAATTTTTATAACAGTCCATTTCAATTTGTTACAAAAACTTCATAAAAAAGAACAACTACAAAGTAATTACAAAAATCCATTCTTCTCTATTTCTGCATTTTGTGGTTGGTTATTCACTGACTTGAGAAAACCTGAAACCTGTTATGAGAGACCACCTGTGTTGAGAGACCACTTTTGTGTGGCCCAAAGGGTGGTCTCTCAAGACAGGTTCTACTGTACATGTACATTTAAAAATTTAGGTGGGGTGGGGGGGGGGACAGATATCCAGGGTTGAAGGAGGGTGGGGGGAGATATCCTACTACACCGGCCCACCAACATTGTCATCCAAATTTCAAAACCTCTATTTTTTGCGCATATTCCGTGTAGTTTTGTATCCTGAGAAATTATTCAAAGGAAACCCGGCGACACTTCTCACGACAACAAAAACATGAACCATGAGATTAGGTAGCATAAATTCGCGATCCCAACCGAAGGGCTGCAGTGTGGTGAGAAATGTCGGCCCTCTCGTTTGATTGTTGCTTCAATTGTCAATCTACCCCACGTTTCGAAGTCGCGAATCTAAAACAATCAAATCGAATCGAATTGAAGCTTTGTTGTAATTTTGAATCGAATTGAATACTTAAAGCTTTGCAGGGCCCTAACACCTGATAACCTAAAGCTTAAAATTCAAGCAAGAATCAGAATCGATGTGAGAAAATGATCCTTGAAAGGAAAACTAGAGGTGTGACTGTCCCAGATGGGCCTGGCCATTATTCTGAGGTGAAGCCATAAATGTAGCCAATAAAGTCTGATTGGAACTATAATCACAGGCATGCAGGGTGCCTGGTAGTAAATATCCATACCAAGTTTCAAAGGAATCAACCTCTGAACATCTGAGAAAATCTCCGGACAAAATTCCTGCATTCCAAGACAAAAAGGGGCATAACGCCGACAAGGTCCGATCGAAACTATAATTGCAAGTGCACAGGTTCCTATGGTGGTGAACCTCAATACCAAGTTGCAATGGAATCAACCCATAAATATAATCGCAGCTGCCCAGGATCTCATGGTAGTAAACATCCATACCAAATTTCAAAGGATTCGACCCATAAACATGTAGGAAAATCGGACAAAATTTGCGCATTCTACGATGAAAAGGGGCATAACTCTGACAAAGAAGTCCAATCAAAACTATAATCACAGGTTCCCATGGTAGTAAACATCCATACCAAGTTTCAAAGGAATTGACCCATAAACATTTGAGAAAATCTCTGGACAAAATTCTGTTTTTCTGGGCCTGCTATTTCAAGTTGAAAAGGGGCATAATTCTTGAAAAAATAATCTGACTGGAACTATCATCGCAGGTCCACAGTTTCTCAAGGTGGTGAACATTCATACCAAGTTTCAAGTTTATTGGTCCATGAACGTCTGAGAAAATCTCAGGACAAAATTAGCAGTATGCCTTAGTACACAGCGCCACCGTGCCCCCCACGTGGGCAATTGAGGTGAAGTGTATTGCCCAAGGGCACAACGCGGTTGCCGCAGGTGGACAATAGTATCAAAGAGAGATTTCAAACAGGCCTGATGCTTCTCTCTTTGAGAATCACCGGATTGTTTAACTCTTAAATGTAAAAGATCTGCAGTGGTATTTGTCGAGACCTGTCTTGTCGAGTAAGAGGGTGATTCTAAAAGAGAGAAACATCAGGCCTGTCTGAGACCTCTTTTTGATACTATTGTCCATTGAGATTACTCCTTTGTGTGCGGAAATCCAGCCAAATTCAAGAAATAACACCAAATGGAATTTGCAGGATGTTTAAGCAGATAAAAGAGTTCTATTACCCCATAAATAATGGCCATTCCATTTCCTATGGACAGCAGGTGAAGACTCCCCCCAGACAAGTGGTCAAGAGGCCTGGGCCAGTCTTTTGAAATGTTTTACAAATGTATTTTATGGAATTGTATTTCTGCCAATAAATATAAATTACTAAAATGAATTGGTAGCATTTTTAAAGATGAGGGAATATGCGCATTGGCAAATTGTCTCATCTTTTAAAATGCCAATAATTCATTTGGATCATTTGTAATCATAGATAGAAAATACAGAATATTTCGAAGTTATTGTAGGACCCTGCGAATCATGATGTTTCTCTCGAATTGAATCTTTAAAAAATCGTTTTCTTCAGATCCACCAGTCAGAACGCTTTCACATTTGGTATACATCTCTGGAGATAAGATTCAAGTTTGTTCAAATCGGGTCCCTGGGTTAATATTTAGGCTCTCTATTGGAGTCTGAAGTTTAACTCGGTGAAATATGAGGAAATTTCTTTAAAACTCTTCTTCGGATCCACTGGTCAGAATCCATTCATATTTGGTATGCAACATTTCTAGGGGGCTCAGATTCAAGTTTGTTCAAATCGAGTCCCTGGGTTAATATTTGGGCTCCCTATAGGAGCCCAAATTTTAACTTGGAGCAATATGAAGGAGTTTCTTTAAAAATCTTCATTCACCAGTCAGAATTCATTCATATTTGGTTATACGGTTCAGAATGACATCCTCCTTAATATGGAGTCTGGAAGGGTAACATTGCTTGTCCTTCCAGACCTTAGTGCTGCTTTTGACACCGTTTGTCATAAAACTCTGCTAGAGACAATGAATTCTGATTTTGGACTTAATGGTGTTGCTGCTAGCTGGCTATCATCATACCTCAAGAATAGGCAGCAGCGTGTATCAATAAACGGTAATCTGTCAAAAGACTTCCATTTTGAATGTGGAGTCCATCAGGGGAGTTGCCTTGGTCCTGTTCTGTTTCTATTTTATATTTAAAAAATGTTCACCATCATTGAATCTCACCTGCCTGACGTCCATGGTTATGCTGATGACACACAGGTCTATTTCTCTTTTCGACCATCAATCAAGGATCAAACTAAAGCTCTAGAAACTATTGAATCGTGTATTTCGGACATTCGCACATGGATGGTTTCAAAAAAATTAATGATAAATGATGATAAGACTGAATTCGTAATAATTGGTTCACGACGACAACTCACTAAAGTTGACATCAATTCAATGAAGGTAGGAGATTCCAACATCAGTGCAAGTAACAGTGTGCGTAATCTTGGTGCCTTCTTCGACTCTACCATGTCTGTGGATAGACATGTTACAAATATGTGCAATAAGGCTTTCAGAGGTCTATATATATAAAGTTAAACAAATAAGACAGTTCCTCACCAAAGACTCAACAAAAACCCTAGTTCATGCCTTTGTGACTTCACATTTGGATTATTGTAATGTCTTACTATTCAACCTTACACGATATCAGTACTCTCGCCTGCAGATGGTACTAAATGCATAAGCCCGAGTGGTATGTAGGGTATCACGATCTCAACACATCACTCCTGTTCTGAGGGATATGCACTGGCTGCCAGTCAAGTACAGAATAATTTTCAAAACTTTATTATTAGTTTTTAAAACACAAAACAACATGTCACCACCCTACTTAGAAGAACTCCTTAATACCAAGAATGTGTGTCAATACAACCTGAGGTCCGATGGTAAAATGCTGCTACATGTTCCAACATCTTTAGGCGGGTCAGATTCAAGTTTGTTCAAATCAGGTTTCTGGGATGGTGTTTGGGCTATATGGGGCCTGAATTGTAACTTAGTGCAATATGAGGAAATTTCTTTAAAAATCTTCAGGTCCGCCAGTCAGCATGCTTTCATGTTTGGTATACAACATCTGTAGGGGTGTGGGTAGTGTTAGGGTATTTGTGTGTGTGTCAGATTCAAGTTTGTTCAAATCGGTTCCCCAGACTGTTCTTTGGGGTTTCTATTTGATGAAGGGGTGGGGGGGGGGGAGCAGTGACATTCCAACCCTTGGAAGTTTTGGCTGTGCTTGTCTATAGCTGACAGAATTGGAAGCAGTCAGGAAGACCCAGGATAATAATCCTCTGACATGGACACTAGAGTTATGAATAATCTCGAGACTTCATTCCTTTGAAGTGTTGATGAAACCATGACTAACTGAATGTGTTTTTTGAACCACTTTGTCAGGTGAGCGATTAAGGCCCCTCTGGGCCTCTTGTTTTTGGTTTCCCAATGATAACTTTAGTGATAGTTTTCCAAATCAAATTTCCCCATGTAAACTGAATGGATTTTTTCACCAATGATTCCTTGAGATGAATTTAGATAAATTTGTCTGCAAATCTAGTCATGGCTGCTTCTAAGCAGCCATGTCTACATTTGATGAAAAAATATCTTTAAATAACTCAGCAGGCTAAGAGTTAAAATTACTCCAAGTCTCTTATCAGAAACTGTCAAGCTGTGATAGATGACAGTTGTTTGGAAAACTTAAAAGTGTTATTTATATACTGAGTCAAAAAAGAAAGTATAATAGAAACAAATGTGATAAAATAGCATAAAGGATGAAATATAACAGTTCTTGTGTTGCTTGTTTGTGGACAAGAAGTCGTGCAAAGAGTTTAATGACATGTTGCTATTGTCCACCCAACCGTATACAATTTTGCTACGGATTTCAAAATAGCACGTGCTACCCAAGAATGTCAAATTGAATGGGTGACCGGCGATTTTCTTTGTGTTATGTTGTGCTGGAGAGCGTGGGTTTTTTGAGAAAACGCTAGTTTTTGTCTTCCGACATTTTTAAAAAATACCAAGTTTGATAAAAAATCAGAGGTTGCGTGCCATTGGTATGCATGAGGCTGGGATACCTCCAGATGAGCTCGCTGCTGAGTTCGGAGTCACTGCGGCCACTATTTACCGTCTCATTGGAAGGTATAGAGCAACTGGATCTACTGCCGACCGACCGCGTTCAGGTCGATCAAGAGTTACGACCCCTGCACAGGATAGACACATCAGGACGTCTCACTTGCGGGATCGCTTCCTTCCGGCGACGAGGACAGCAGCACTTCCTCCTGGTAGAACTAACAATAGAATCAGTGTACAAACTGTCCGCAACAGATTCGCTGAACACGGCACCCGAAGTAGGCGCCTATACCACAGACCAATCCTTACCCAACGTCATCTTACCGTCAGAATGGAATGGGTACGTCAGCGTGTTCACTGGACTCCGCAGCGTTCAAGTGGAGCACAGTTCTTTTTAGTTAGTGATGAATCACGATTTTGTCTACGGCGCGCTGATGGGAGGTCAAGAGTGTATCGCCGACGAGGGAAACGGTTTTCTGATGCTTGCGTGCGGGAATGCGACCGTTTCGGCGGGGGTAGTATAATGGTTTGGGCAGGAATTTCCTTGCACCATCGAACGCAGTTGATCTTGATCGATGGTAATTTGAATGGACAGCGATATAGGGACGAAATTCTTGTTGCCCCGTTGTTCAACGCTGACGTCGGATTGCAGTTATTCCACCAAGACAATGCCCGATGTCACGTGGCGCGTATCTGTCGTGACTTTCTTGAGGAGCAGAGCATCGAACTTCTTCCCTGGACAGGCTGCCCCCCCCCCCCCCCCCAAACACACTTTCGCTACGTTTGTCGCCAATCGAGCATCTTTGGGATTAATTGGACCGTCGGATACGACTTCATGATCTTCAGGCGTTAGGCGTTTTACTTATTGTTCTAAGGCAGGAGTGGAACGCAATACCACAGGGTGACATCCAGAGACTTATCAGGTCCATGCGCCGTCGATGTCTTGCCATCCATGAGGCAAACGGTAAACATACACGCTATTGACTGCATGTGTGAACTTCTCATTTCACCCCATGTCTGAATTGCGACGTCCTGCCGTGACGCTGGCAACAGTAAGAACATGAAATAACAAAACATGAAATTATGCAAATTCATACAGCTAGACTCGAAATATGAATTTACAATAATTTGTTTGGGATTAAAGTCGATAATACTAAAAAAAATTGCTCCTCGAAGTTTATTATACTTTCTTTGTTAACTCAGTATATGTATACAACCATTTAGAGCTGACCAGTATTCTCCGGTCAATTGTTGCTTTGATATTATCATTGAAGATAGACATAATGACAAATTATTTGAATAAATTGTTGTTCGTCGTGTAACCCTTTACCTATCCAAAGATATTTAAAAGAGTACACTGTCTGAAAAACCGTTAATTTTCAAAATATTCTTTCATCCTCTCTTATCAGCTTTTACTGATTTTTAGCTCACCTGGCCCAAAAGGCCATGTGAGCTTTTCTCATCACTTGGCGTCCGTCGTCCGTAAACTTTTCACATTTTCATCTTCTTCTCTGCAACCACTGAGCCCCTCTACCAATGATCCTCATTTAATCTTGATCGGGTTACTTATAATTACTATAGAAACCCTATGGGAAATCACATTTTCATCTTCTTCTCTGGAACTACTGAGCCAGTGCGAACCAAACTTGGCAGGCATGGTCTCTGAGAGGTCCTCTACTACAGTTACAAATTTTTATTCCTGTTGGATGAAAAACGTGTCCGTCAGAGGCATTCTTTGATTCTAATTGATCGATTTTGAAAACTCTTCTCTGATGAAACTACAACGTCAAATGTTTTGAAACTTCACATGATTGAGGACTGGGACACCTTCTGCCAATGATCCTCGTGTAATTTTGATGTAATGTTGCAAACATGGCCACAGATGCGGCTCACAGTTACCACGGAAACCCTATGGGAAATCATATTTTTATATATAGTTCTGCCAGGTGAGCGACTACAAGCTCTTTAGAGCCTCCAGTTAAGTTAAGTATAGGTTACAGCATAGAAAACGAGTGATATTGAATATACAATCGCGAGAGTTAGTTAACGAGGACTTGTCCGAGTAACTAGCTCGAGCGATTGTATGTTCAATATCACGAGTTTTTGTGCTGTAACCGACTTGTCACATTGATGTTTGCACAAACAATTAAAACACGAACAATCAAACACTCCACTGAACCCTTGTCTGACACGTGTCCATTCCCGTTTAATTAGTTAATTTCTTAAGCCAAACTTGCAAGACACATGAAGATTGATGGAAAGCAAGTGATATTACTTCATTTTTTCCGTTTCGTCATTGCGCTCAAAAGGTTGAGCGAGAAATTAAACGTTCCATTTATCATTTACACCAGGGTGTGGATTTCTTTCTTTAACTCTTTCAATAAAATCCAAAGTCAGGTAAATTATCGTTTCTCTGTTCAAAACATTTTAGCACAGGTGCCCTTAATCTTTCCTCTCGGCTGTGTTTGTATTAGAACTGACAGGTTACACAATCACTGTCTATTGTTCCTTGATTGGTAAAAGTGTGGCGATATATGTTGAATATCACACATGCTCTAACCAACTCTTCGAAATATATCACACACTTTTAACAAAGGCGTGACGTCATAACTATATGAGAAATGCAAGCTGATTTCGTTGGTGCCTAAAAAAGCAAGTGAAATAGGTGCATCTCTCGATTTCTAGAAAGAGAAAAATGGTGGAATTTCAAAAATCTTCTCTGATGAAACTACAAGGCCGAATGTTTTGAAACTTCATATGCTTTATGACTGGGACACCCTCTACTAACAATCCTCATTTAATGTTGATCGGGTTGTAAACATGGCTGCAATTGCGGCCCTTAGTTGCCATGGAAACTCTACGAGAAATCACGTTTTCATCTTTATGGAACTACGGAGCCGATGTGAACCAAACTTGGCAAGAATGGTCTTTGGGGGGGGGGGGGTTCTCGACAAACTATCCTGTCGAACAAAAAACATGGCCGCCAGAAGCATTCTTTGATATTGATTGGTGGAATTTCAAAAATCTTCTCCTCTGAAACTACAAGACCGAATGTTTTGAAACTTCACGTGCTTTCTGACTGGGACACCCTCTACCAACAGTTCTCATTTAATGTTGATCGGGTTGCAAACATGGCTGTAATTGCGGCTTATAATTACTATAGAAACCCTATGGGAAATCACATTTTCATCTTCATCTCTGGAACTTCTGAGCCGATGTGAACTGAACGTGGCAGGAATGGTCTATGGGAGGTACGCTACAAACGATCCTCATTTTGTTCCCATCGGATGGGAAAATTGCCGCCAGGGGCATTCTTTGATTCTGATTGGTGCATTTTGAAAAAATCTTCTCTGAAACTACAAGGCCAAATGTTTTGAAACATCACATGTTTGATGACTGTGACACCTTCTACCAATGATCCTCATGTAATGTTGATCATGTTGCAAACATGGCTGCAGTTGCAGCTCATAGTTACCATGGAAACCCTATGGGAAATAACATTTTTATCTTCTTATCTGAAACTACATGGCCAGTGTGAACCAAACTTGGCACAAATAATGTATGGAAAGTCCTCTGAAAACAGTCATCATTCTGTTTTACACAGATGAAGTAGCATGGCAGCCAGCTGCATTCTTTGATTTTATTAGAATAACTGATGGATATGTGGTTCTGCCAGATGAGTGATTACAGATCTTGAGAGCCTCTTGTTAGCTCACCTGACTGAAAGTCTGGCGAGCTATAGTGATCACTCATCGTCCGTCGTCGGTGGTCCGTGAACATGGTGTTTGCGTCGTCTTCTCCTCAAAAACCGATCAACCTATTCACGTAAAATTTGAGATAATTGTTATGACATCGCATTTTGATTTTGTTTAAATCAAGTTGCCTCGCCCCTCGGTAGGGCTACGCCCAAAAAGTGTGCTGAAATCATAAAAAATCTTATAGTGAACCAGCAGTAGCAGAGACTTGATATTTGGTGTGCAGCTTCCTTTTGAGGTGTAGACTCAGATTTGTTCAAGAGAAGTTCGAGGAGCTATATTTGCCGACGTTATGGGAGGGGCAAGAATTTTCGCCGCACCCGAATTTTCTGTTTCCCAAACCGAGAGGCTGATTTGAACCAAATTTGATATGTGGTCTTACTGGGTCATAAGTACTTAATTTATGGCAAAAATTTTTCCCCCGCTGCCTCATGGAGACCACAGGATCTAAAATAGAAAACAATTAATACGCTCATACCTCCAAAACTACATGGCACTGGGAATTCTTATTTGGTGTGAAGCTTCCTTAGGACCAACAGAATGGAATTATCCAAAAAAATTGCTATCGGTTTTACCATAGGGTACTTTTTCGGGACTTTGAAAAAGTGCCGAGTCAGCATATTTTAAGACTGGGTAATGGGAACAAGAGGCCCGAGGGGTCCCGAGGGCACTCACCTGGCATGGTAGCCTAAATATCAACTCAGGGAATTGATTTGAACAAGTTGCATCTGCCCCTCCTAAGAAAAGCTTATACCAAATATCCACAGATTCTGACCAGTGGATCTAAATGAAAGTGTCAATGACACTGTAGCTTAACTTGTGTGTTGTGTTTGATGAAAAGGATAATGTTCAATGTTTATGAAAGGATTATGAAATAAGACAAGAATTGTGATAATTGGGAAATATGTTCATTTCTGTTCCCTGTATGCTATGTTTTTGATAAAAAATAATATGAGGTGTACACTGTACTAAAGAGCTGAGGGGTAGGTTAATATGACCTCACAGTTAATGTATGTGGCCCTCACAGTTAACGTACATCAACGAAAGTTACCAAGTAACAGTGAAATTATTCCAAAACGAGTCATCCTATCAAGTTACATTGAAATCCCTTCATAAACATGGCCTGTAGACTGTGCTAAAGGTTTTCGAGCTTCGGGCCCCTGGAGCCGTCAGTTTCCCAATTGCGTCCATCTAGACATTATATGAAGTCAACCTACCAAATTCCAATGAAATCCCTTCATAAATATGACCTGTAGACCGTGCTAAAGGTTTTTGGGCTTTGGGCTCGGGCAGCTATCATGGTTGAATGATCGCAACCAAGAGGGGACATTCTCATCTGGGCATCATCTGGAGTAATCCTAAGAAGTTACAATGAAATCCCTCCATAAATATGACCTGTAGACTGTGCTCAAGATTTTCGGGCTTCGGGCACCTGTAGCCATCAGAGTTGACCAATCACGACCAAAAGGGGATGTCATCATCTAGGCATTATATGGAGTCAACCTAACAAGTTACAATGAAATCCTTCCATAAATACGACCTGTAGACTATGCTAAACGTCTTTGGGCTCGGGCAGCCATAAAGGCTGAATGATCGCGACCAAAAGGGGATGTTCTCATCTAGACATTATTTGGAGTCATCCTACCAAGCTACAATGAAATCCTTTCATAATTATGACCTGTAGACTGTTCTGAAGGTTTTCGAACTTCGGGCCCACGTAGCCGTCACAGTTGCCCAATCGTGTCCAAAAGGGGACGTTCTCATCTAGACATTATATAAAGTCAACCTACCAAGTTACAATGAAATCCCTTCATAAATATGACCTGTAGACTGTGCTAAAGGTTTTGGGGCTTTGGGCTCGGGCAGCTATCATGGTTGAATGATCGCAACCAAAAGGGGACTTTCTCATCTGGGCATCATCTGGAGTAATCCTGAGAAGTTACAATGAAATCCCTTCATAAATATGACCTGTAGACTGTGCTCAAGCTTTTCGGGCTTCGGGCCCCTGAAGCCGTCACAGTTGACCAATCACGACCAAAGGGGGATGTCATCGACTAGCCATTATATGGAGTTACACTAACAGGTTACAATGAAATCCTTCCATAAATATGACCTATAGACTATGCTAAAGGTTTTGGGGTTTTGGGCTCGGGCAACCATCAAGGCTGAATGATCGTGACCAAAAGGGGACGTCCTCATCTAGACATTATTTGGAGTCATCCTACCAAGGTACAATGAAATCCCTTCATAAATATCACCTGTAGACTGTGCTAATGGTTTTCGGGCTTCAGGCCCCTGTAGCCGCCACAGCTGCCTAATGGTGTCCAAAAGGGGCTGTTCTCATCTAGACATTATATGAAGTCAACCTACCAAATTACAATGAAATCCCTCCATAAATATGAACTGAAGACTGTGCTAAAGGTTTGGGGGCTTTGGGCTCGGGCAGCCATCATGGTTGAGTGATCGCAACCAAAAATGGACATTCTCATCTGGGCATCATCTGGAGTGATCCTACGAAGTTACAATGAAATCCCTTCATAAATATGACCTGTAGACAATACTCAAGATTTTCGGGCTTTGGGCACCTGTCGCCTTCACAGTTGACCAATCACGATCAAAAGGGGATGTCATCATGTAGGCATTATATGGCGTCAACCTAACAAGTTACAAAGAAATCCTTCCATAAATTCGACCTATAGACTATGCTAAAGGTGTTTGGGCTCGGGCAGCCATCAAGGCTGAATGGTCGCGACCAAAAGGGGACGTTCTCAATTCGACATTATTTGGAGCCATCCTTCCACGCTACAATGAAATCCCTTCATAAATATCACCTGTAGACTGTGCTAAAGGTTTTCGGGCTTCAGGCCCCTGTAGCTGTCACAGTTGCCAAATCGTGTCCAAAAGGGGACGTTCTCATCTAGACATTATATAAAGTCAAACCTTCCACGTTTCAATGAAATCCCTTCATAAATATGACCTGTAGAATGTGCAAAAGGCATTCGGGCTTCGGGCAAACATAATGGTTGAATGACCGCAACCAAAAGGGGACATTCGCATCGGGGCATCATCTGGAGTGATCTTACGAAGTTACAATGAAATCCCTCCATAAATATGACATGTAGACTGTGCTCAAGATTTTCGGGCTTAGGGCACCTGTAGCCATCAGAGTTGACCAATCACGACCAAAAGTGGATGTCATCATCTAGGCATTATATGGAGTCAACCTAACAAGTTACAATGAAATCTTTCCATAAATACGACCTGTGGACTATGCTAAAGGACTTTGGGCTCGGGCAGCCATAAAGGCAGAATGATCGCGACCAAAAGGGGATGTTCTCATCTAGACATTATTTGGAGTCATCCTACCAAGCTACAATGAAATCCTTTCATAATTATGACCTGTAGACTGTTCTGAAGGTTTTCGGACTTCGGGCCCACGTAGCCATCACAGTTGCCCAATCGTGTCCAAAAGGGGACGTTCTCATCTAGACATTATATAAAGTCAACCTACCACGTTACAATGAAATCCCTTCATAAATATGACCTGTAGACTGTGCTAAAGGTTTTCGGGCTTTGGGCTCGGGCAGCCATCATGGTTGAATGATATCAACCAAAGGGGACAATCTCATCTGGGCATCATCTGGAGTGATCCTACGAAGTCACACTGAAATCCCTTTATAAATATGACCTGTAGATTGTGCGCAAGGTTTTCAGGCTTCGGGCACCTGTAGCCATCACAGTTGACCAATCACGTCCAAAAGGGGATGTCATCATCTAGGCATTATATGGAGTCAACCTAACAGGTTACAATGAAATCCTTCCATAAATATGACCTTTTGCCTATGCTAAAAGTTTTTGGGCTCGGGCACCCATCAAGGCTGAATGATCGCGATCAAAATGGGACGTTCTCACCTAGACATTATTTGGAGTCATCCTACCGAGTTACAATGAAATCCCTTCATAAATATGACCTGTAGACTATGCTAAAGGTTTTCGTGCTTCGGGCCCCTGTAGCCGTCACAGTTGCCCAGTCAGGACCAAAAGGGGACTTTTTCATCTAGACATTGTATGAAGTCAACCCACCAAGTTACAATGAAATTCCTCAATAGATATGACCTGTAGACTGTACTAAAGGTTTTCAGGTTTTTGGCTTGGGCAGTCGACACGGTTGGCAGATCAAGCCCCATTGGGGAAATTCTCATCTAGAGATCATAAGGAGTCATCTTACCAAGTTACAATGAAATTCCTCCATATTAAACATGACCTGCAGACTGTGCTAAAAGTTTTTGGGTTTCGGGCTTGGGCAGCCATCACGGTTGATAGATCATGCCCAAAAGGGGTCGTTCTCATCTAGGCATTATACGGAGGCATCCTACCAAGTTACAATGAAATCCCTCCATAAATATGACCTGTAGACTGTGCTAATGGTTTTTGGGCTCGGGCAGCCATACCGGTTGCCCGATCGCAACCAAAAGGGGACGTTCTCATCTATACATGACCCCAAACCAGCATATGAAATTTCGTGATGATCAGACAAGAACTGTGGGGTGTAGCCCGTGCTAAAGGAAAATGTGAACAGACTCACAGACTAACAGACTTCCGCACGCGTGATGTCAATGGCTTATCTTGACTATGTCAAGTTAAGCTAAAAATAGTAGAGATTTTTAAAGAATATTCCTCATATTGAAGTAATAATTTAGGCTTCCAGAGGGGGCCGAAATATGAACCCAGGGACTTGGCTTGAACAAACTTGAATCTCACCTCCATAAGGATGCTGTATACCAAATATCAAAAGATTCTGACTGGTGGATGTGAAGAAGATGATTTTTGAAGAATATTCCTCATATTGAACTAAGTTATAATTCGGGCTGCCACAGGGAGCCCAAATATGAACCCAGGGACATGGCTTGAACAAACTTGAATCTCACCCCTTAGGATGCTGCATACCAAATATCAAAACATTCCAATTGTTGTATCTGAAGAAGAAGATTTTTAAAGAGAATTCCTCATTTTGAACTAAGGTATAATTTGGGCTCCCACAGTGAGACCAAATATGAACCCAGGGACTTAGCTTGAACAAACTTGAATCTCACCCCCTAAGGATTCTGCATACCAAATATCAAAAGATTCTGATTGGTGGATCTGAAGAAGAAGACTTTTAAAGAATATTCCTCATACTGCACTAATGTAAACATTTGGGATCCCATAGAGAGCCCAAATATGGACCCAGGGATTTTATTTCAATAAACGTGAAACAATCTTCCAAAGATGTTATATGTGAAATTTGAAAGCTTTTGGAGCAGTGGTTTGGGAGAAGAGTCGTCTTAAATGTTTTTCCCATTACCCACAGTGTTAAAAAATGCTGACTCAGCACTTTTTCAAAGTCCTGGAAAAGTGTCCTATGATAAAACCAATGGCAATGTTTTTTGGACCATTCCTTTCTGCTGTTCCTCAGGAAGCTTCACACGAAATAAAACTTCTCAGTGCATGCAGTTTTGAAGATACGGGCATTTAAAATTTTTTCTATTTGTAGGTCCTGTGGTTCCCATGGAGCAACGGGAAAAATTGTTTTGGCATAAATTAGGTACTTATGACCCAATAAGCCCTCATATCAAATTTGGTTCACATCGGCCTCTCAGTTCGGAAAATAAAACTTTTGGTACAATTCGGGCTCCCACAGAAAGCCCAAATATGAACCCAGGGACTTGGCTTTAACAAACTTATATCTCACCTCCGTAAGGATACTGTATACCAAATATCAAAAGATTCTAACTGGTGGATGTGAAGAAGATTTTTGAAGAATATTCCTCATATTGAACTAAGTTATAAATTGGGCTCCCACAGGAAGCCCAAATATCAAACCCAGGGACTTGGCTTGAACAAACTTAAATCTCACCCCCCTAAGGATGCTGCATACCAAATATCAAAAAACATTCCGACTGCTGAATCTGAAGAAGATTTTTAAAGAAAATTCCTCATTGTGAACTAAGTTATAATGCAGGCTCCCACAATGAGCTAAAATATGAACCCTCTCCCTCCCCCAAGGATGCTCCATACCAAATAACAAAACTTTCGGACTGCTGGATCTGAAGAAGATTTTTAAAGAAAGTTCTTCATTTTGAACTAAGTTATAATTCGAGCTCCCACAGTGAGCCCAAATATAAACCGAGGGACTGGGCTTGAACAAACTTGAATCTCACCCCCATAAAGATGCTGCTTGCCAAATATCAAAATATTCCGACTGCTGGATCTGAGGAAGAAGATTTTTAAAGAAAATTCCTCATTGTGAACTAAGTTAGAATTCGGGCTCCCACAGTGAGCCAAAATATGAACTCAGGGACTTGATTTGAACAAACTTGAATCCCCCCCACCCCCAAGGATGCTTCATACCAAATAACCAAACTTTCCGATTGCTGGATCTGAAGAAGATTTTTAAAGAAAGTTCCTCATTTTGAAATAAGTTATAATTCAAGCTCCCACAGTGAGCCCAAATATAAACTGAGGGACTTGGCTTGAACAAACTTGAACCTCACCCCCCCCCCCCCCCCCCCCTCCCCCTCCCTCCCTAAGGATGCTGCATGCCAAATATCAAAACATTCCGACTGCTGGATCTGAAGAAGATTTTTAAAGAAAATTCCTCATTGTGAACTAAGTTATAATTCAAGCTCCCACAGTGAGCCCAAATATAAACCCAGGGACTTGGCTTGAACAAACTTGAATCTCACCCCCTAAGGATGCTGCGTGCCAAATATCCAAACATTCCGACTGCTGAATCTGAAGAAGATTTTTAAAGAAAATTCCTCATTTTGAACTAAGTTATAATTCGGGCTCCCACAGTGAGCCCAAATATGAACTCAGGGACTTGGCTTGGCTTGAACAAACTTGAAAAAGACCTGAATTATGCGTGATGTATTCCATGTTACTAAACAATCATACAAAAAATTATTCAAATCAGAACTTCCATACAGAAGTACAAAAAACTGATTGCACTAATTTCGGTACAAAATGGCTGCTGGTGGCCATCTTGAATTTCTAACCGCACGCAAAAACACTCGTTCTCGTCCCATGGTGATAACAAAGGTACCCAAGAAGTTTCATAAAGATCGGTTCATAAATACGGCCTCTAGCCCAAGCCATATTGAATTGTTGATGGACGGATCACAGGCCGTGACAAAACCTCAAATTTGACTACATCTAAAGTTGAGCTAAAAATGACAATTTTTTCACGTCATATTATTACTCAAGTTTGTTTTTGATCGATTATCATAATTTATATACACACTATTGAGATTGATCAAACAAAGCTCCCTTTCATTTTTTGACAACTTTCAGATTTGTCGATCCAGAATATGGGACTTCACTAGCCTCTCAAGACAGGTGGTCTCTCAAGGAAGGTTTTACTGTACTGTATACTGTTCGAATTGCAATCCGTTTTAAATGCTGGGCCCACAGTGATGGCTCCTATCACTTTGCTTCTAGTTTAGTCTGTGAGTATTTTATCCTCTTTATCCTCTCAGTACCTCTTTCTGTTTAGGCCTGAGACCTTGATTTGGATTGAGGTTCACAGAGGGTAAATTTAGTAATGCCACCCTACTGTACAGGGTAGCATCGCAAATTCACCCTGGGAACCTCATTCTGCAGATGACAGTCTGCTTATTTCCAGGCTTGACACACACAATATCCCTTCATTAGTTCATAATGGTTAGAAGGAAACATATCCGTTTAGCCCAACTTCATGCACAATGTTTCTGGAAGTTGATTGAAAAATTGCCCACCATCAAGCTCAGCTGATATGACTTCAAACTTGGCTGATGTGATGCCGATCTCAACCGATATGAACCAAACTAGAGTCCCCCTTCCCCCTTATGCATTACTTAGTGCAACCAATTTGTTTACAAGGAAATTGTTAACTTTTATTCATTAAACACAATCAGGGTAAATGGCATTTATACTGGACACAAAGGAGTAGTTTCAAGCTGAGTTTTTGTATGGTTAGGAAAAAGTAAGGATAAAGTGGACGAAAAGAAGAAAGAAAACAGTAAAACACAAATGCAAACTTTGATTCAGCATCATTAGCGGAAATTCGTGAAAGTGGGAGAAGAGATACTTAAGATATCCGAATATTGCCGCTTCCCCAGTGGGGAAGCTGAGATGTTCAGATAGTTGAATTAGGAGAAAAGGATGCTTAGGACTCTGCAAAAAGAATGGGAAACAAGAATACTGTCAGAAAACTAAGATGCCTGAGAACATTTGTAATTATATGTTTTGTTTTAATAAATGAAGAGGTTATTAGTTGGTTAGTTTAAATTCGACCAAGATATCAGCCCTCGGTAACTTCACATAAGGCTTTGATCTTTGGTCTCAGACTGATTTGAAGTTATCCCGGGCTGATATCTTGGCCAATATGAAACTTGCCCTGTTTTTAGGTCACACATTTCTGCACAGTGGCTAATCATGACTGCAACATGGAGATAAAGTCGAGTTTAGTCAATCGTTTGTACCCATGTTGCCCATTTTAGAGGGAATCCACCCCAAGTATTGGTGACTAGGTCCTATTTTACCAGTAAAACAGAGGTTGTTTACCATAGTAAATAAGCACTGCTGGATTTCCCGGGGAAAAAAAATTCAGGACTCTTCATGAGTTAACATGATGAGGATTGCTTCGCAACACGTCTTGCAGACATACCTTTACTTCATGTGATTTCTCGTGCTACAAACAAATATCAGCCCCCTCCAGTTGCCCCCCCCCCCCAACCATCTTGCATGCATTTCCATCCACCCTCACACACAAACACATTCAGTCACTCTCTCTCACACACACACACACGGCCTCTCTCTCTCTCTCTCATGCACAGACCCACCAGACGCGGATCCAGGATTTTTTTAAAGGAGGACTGCAGGATGTACCAAACCAAAAAAGTATATTACGGACTTTGGGTCCAAGTTTGGACTACCTCATAACAAAGTAATGATATGATCCTTTACGTATTTGCCCCCCTTCATGGGAGTCTGCCCCCCTAGTTGCCCCCCCCCCCCCCCCCCTACAAAGAAATTTCTGGCGCCGCCACTGGATGTGAACAAACTTGAATCTGACCCCTGTAAGCATTCTGTATATCAAATATCAAAAGCTTCTGACTCCAATAGGGATCCCTAATATTAACCAGGGAACTTGGTTTTAATAAATTTAGATCTGACCTCTCTAAGGAAGCTGTACACCAAATTTCAAAAGATTCTGACTGGTGGATCTGAAGAAGAAGGCTTTTTGAAGATTACCTCTCATTTGCACGAAGTTAAAATTCGCCCCCCCCCCCCATAGGAAGTCCGGTTATTAACTGAGGAACCCAGCTAATGATGTTGTATCCCAAATATCAAAAGATTCTGACTGGTTTTTCTGAAGAAGATTATTCTTTAAAAAGTACGTCGCAAATTACACCAAGTTAAAAAGTGGGCTTAAATGTGAACTAAGGGGCTTAATTTTAACAAACTTGTATCTGACCCACCTATAGATGCTGTATACTAAATATAGAAAGATTCTGTTTGGTGGGGGGGGGGGGGGGCACGTTGGCGCCGTGTACTAAGGCGTACTTGCACGTCGATGGTGCATATGTCTTCAACCGCTGTAACCCTGCTTGAGCGGTGCTTGAACAGAGTTAGAATGTTGAGGAGCTGATAGTTGCTTGTCGTTGCTTGGTGGTTCTCTCCGGGTCCTCGGGCTTCCTCCACCCGTAAAAACTGTCACAGTCATGATTAGCCATTGTGCACAAGTATGTGACCTTAAACCATAAAGCCAGTTTCTGTTTGGTGATTCTGGAGATGAAGATTTTTTTTTAGTTACCCAAATAAGCAGACTCATCTGTTTTTTGGGAATTTACAAATTACAGGGCGACACGCCCCCCCCCCCCCCCCCCCCCCCCCCCCCCCCCCCCCCCCCCCCACTCACCACACACACACACACACACTCCTACGGTACACTATGACACAAGTGATGGCAAATTATTTACCATTCTGTTCTACAGGTCCTGAGTATGCTTCATACCAAATAACAATTCTTGGTTCCATGTTGTTTAGGAAATATGGGCATTTATTCCCAAGTGGATGCAGGAAGATTTTTTTTGCATAAATCAAACACTTATGACTCAATAATACAATACACCAAATATTTTTGGTTCAAAATTGGCTCATAAGCTCAAGCTCAGAAAATAGAATTTTTGGGTGGGGGTAAAAATCTTTCCTCTCCCATTACAAAGCCATATGTTGTCCTACGGAATTTGTTCAAACACTTGATTCTAAACCTCAAAAGAAAGCTCAGTACAGTAGAATCCTCTCAATTGAATATCCATTTTGCCAGTGAAAATTATTCAATTAACAGGAGTATACGATTAACAGGGATTTGGTCAGTTTCCTGTGTTCTGGAGGTAAACTGAGCATTTATTCTATTATATCTTGTTTGACAGAGCTCATAGAGCTCTGTCAAGCAAGATATAATAGAATGAATGCCTGTATTGAATGTAGTGAGGCCAAAAAGGTTGATAAATAAGGGGAATTTGGTGTGTGTCACAGTAATTTTTACGACATATTACAAAAAGTTATATGCAATTAACAGGAGTTTTACTCTACAACCCATATGCAATTAACAGATCAAATTTGTACTGAAGGTATGGTAAATGGTTTTGTGTTTGAAAATTATATTCAATTAACAGGGAAAAAACAATTAAGAGATATCCAATTAAGTGGGCTCCACTGTACCAAAGATCAAGTGATAATACCTATCAGTTCATGAGATGATGTTTTTTAAATTTGGGAGCATTTCCCCCCCAACTTCTCCCTAACCTCTGAGACAGCCTGGCAGGGTAAGTTGATTAGAACAAAATCAAAATGAGATATCAGAACAATCACCTCAAATTTAACTGAAATCAGTTCAACAGTTTTGGAAGAGAAGTCACCACAAACACCCATATTCACGGATGACAGGTGACATATGACGGATGGTGAGTGATCACTAAAGATCACCCTGACTAAAGGCATAGCTGCTTCAAGTATGTCTTTTACCACGAAAGTTTGATCAGTTCAAGAAAATGCCCAGAGGTAAGTTTATTGACCTTTGAAGCCTCAAATCAACCATATGTCCTCATAATATCTCATGTCCCTTCACCTAACCTGAGTAGCGAAAAATATTCATTATCCTCCCGAAAAAAAATTTGGGGGAAAATAGCGGTGATGCTGTCCGTCGATTGGTTTCCGCTCTTTAACTAAATCCCCCTTGGCCGACTGAAACTAAACTTGGCATGTGGGTTAGGTATGATGATAAGAATACCCATATTCATTTTGGGATCATTGTGCCAAAGGTTACGGTCACAGTGACCTTAAACTTTAATTTTTTATCCGAGTTAGTTTCCGCTATGTATTTAAAGTTTCGCTTGGCTGACTGAAACCAAACTTGGCATGTAGGTTAGGCATGAAATTATGCAAATTAGATGAACTTTGATTATTCAGTGCTACTTATACACAGTAAGTACACATGTCAATACGGCTCGGGCTAGGGGCTGTATTTATGAACCAATCTTCACGGAAACATCTCTTGTACCTTTGTTATCACCTTGGGATGAGAACGAGTGTTTTGGGGTGCGGTCCAAAATTCAAGATGGCTGCTTGTGGCCTTTTTATACTGAAATTAGGTGCAATCAGTTTTTGTACAGGACTTCAAAATGAAGGTTCTGATTTGAATAAATTGTTGTATGAATGTTTTAGTAACAATGGAATATCTATAACA